>VZSG01000253.1:1047842-1062717 GCA_013398315.1 Nothoprocta pentlandii | reverse complement strand
GGGACATGTTGCCATACTTGCTCTACCTGCTGTACTTCTGCCCCTGCAGCTTCTGCCTCTTCAGAAGTAGCTGCCGTTGGTTTCAGAAGCGTGCAGTCAGTGCCAGCTCTGAGTAGGAGCATGTGTGAGCGTCTGTGGAGCGGCTCCAGTAATTGAGTCCTTGCTGCAGTCCTGGTATTTAGTAATTTCCGCCTTCATTCCTCCTGCGCGCACGAAGGCGGCGCTGGCTGGGCCGCTCTTTCTGAAGTCTCTGATGCAATGTTATCTGCATAGGCAGGGTACAGGGAGCGGACTCCTGTTCCGGGTGCCAGTCATAACCCCCGGGGAGCGGCTTGTCAGCGAGCCAGGGCTTTGCTGGGTTTCTTTGCTGATTGCATTTGAATGTGGCCACTTTAATGTACCCTTCATCTTCCGTCCCACAACTTGTTTGGTGAAGATGAGTTGAAAGCAAAAGTGCTTTTTGATGCCATGATGAGAGCTAGGAACTTCTGCTCTGATAAAAACCCAATTAACCAGCTTCCTCATTCTTCACCCAAATGGGCTGGCGCTCCGCAAATGCGGAACATCCTTGTCCTGTGGACTCGCAAGGTGCCTTTGAAGACATTGGACGTCTGGGTGAAACTAAGCCACCCAAAGCCCTGGTGACATAGTAGGTTTCAAAGACTGGCTTCACTTTATGGATACCTGCAGCTGAGGGAACTCTGAGGCCACTTCTGCTTTTTTCCCATAGATCTGTTGAGGCCTGGAAGTGCCCCAGGTGGGAGATGGAGTGGGAGACGTGCAGATGGAGCTTGGTGTGATGCCTAAGCAGGGAGATGCGGGTGGCAGCCCTGCTGCCCATGCTGGCCATGACAACCTGCTGGGCTCGTGGGAGCTGCTGGGCCAGGGTGGCGGAGGTTGGTGCTGTCCTGGTGCTGGTGCCGGTGCCATCCCCGTACAGGGTTTGTGCCCCACGTGTCGGGGTGGTCTGGGCAGCCTGTGCTGTCCCACGGAGCGCGGGGGCTGGCGAGCAGGAGGTGCTGCGAGTGACGGGTGGGAGCTCGAGCCGCCCCTGGAGACAGGAGGGCCTCTAGCAGGGTCCGTCTCAGGACTTCAAAGCCCGCGCGCTGGACATGTCAACCCCGAATAATGGCCCTTAGACAACACACGGTTACTTGTCTTGGACGCTTGTCTGAAGACCGTGACCAGAGTAAATGCGATTTTGTTGAGCCCTGTCCCTTAAGCCTCTGCCTCTTTTCTCTTCTCCTCCTCCCTCCTGACCTTTTCGGCTCAGAGTTGTCCCCATACAGCCCCTGGCAGCTGATCTCATAGCTCAGCCTTTCATGGCCCTAATAGGGATGAAAAGCCCTATCAGAAGGGGCCTGTGTCCCCGCACCCAAGCAGGAGGTGAAGAGGCAGCACTTTGATCTACTCCTGGGCTTGGGCCGGGGGCCCTGCCCAGAGCAAAGGGCAGAGCAGGGACCGGGACACGTTAACTCTGTGGCTGCTGGCAGCTCCTGGGGTCCCTCCCCGGCCCCTTCCCGGCTCCCTCCAGACACCCAGCTGGGTGAATCCCTGGTGGTGGCCGTGCTGGCTCTGCAGCGAGCTCGGGAGCCTGTGGCTCGCATGCACCGGGGCTTCCCTTGCGCAGGGAGTGCGTGCAGGAGCCTTGTGTGAACCCTGGGCAGCACAGAACATTCCCTTTGCACCTCCGAGATGGACAGAGCTGAAGCAGTCGGTCTCCTTCCGTGGCATCAGCTGAGATGTGCTCCGAGCCCTTGCAGCTCCTTTTGTGCTTTCAGCCCCCTGCTCTTCCTCCCAGCCTCCCTGTCCCTGCTTCCTCTCAGCACGTGGGAACAAGGGTGCAGGGACCTTCCAGAGCTGCAGATGCAGCGCAGTTTGTATTTGCAGTTGTGCCTTGTGGGCTCTAATGGGAGCACTGAGAGCCGCCTCTCCATGGCCAGCTGGGCCAGGAGGGACCTGGCTGATCCCTTTGGGTGCCCTCAGCTCGGCAGCAGCGCTGGTGCCAGCCGGGACCTTCCTTGGGAGCAGTGGGGAACCTTAAAGCGTGGCTCTTTTTATAGACTGAACTTTGAGCAAGCGCTGCGTGGGTTGGAAGAAGCCTTCAGCTTGAACATTTGGGCAGGAGGAAAAAGAATCCCTGTGTATAGGAGTGTCTGGGAAGGCAGTGCAAAAAATAAGCACAGGGAACTCCCTCCTCTTTTTTTTTTCCTATTCAAATAACTGCTTTTTCATCAAGACCCTTTCCCCGTGCCCTTCCCTGGGCTCCCCATTGTAGTCCCTTCATTTTGGCCGTGTTTGTGCCTGCGATTCTTCCCGGTCTCCAGGGAGCCGGCAAAGGTCAGCGGAGGAGCTCGCGCGCGGGACTGGGCCCGTGGGAGCCCTGCGGACGCGCTGCCGTGGAGCGTGGAGCTCCCTCGTCGGGGTGCCCGGAGCTGCGGGCGCCGCGTGTTCGGTTCCCGGGGAGCTGCTCGGTGGGGATCGTTTTGTAGCATCCACGTTGGGGGGTTCTGCAGGGCCCTGTGCGGGGGGCTCCCTTGTCGAGGCTCTTTGCTCAAGGGCGCTGGCGCTCGGCTGCGGCACCGTGCAGGCCGGCAGGATGTGGGTGCTGATGAATCACGCCGCGGAGCCCTTTCCCGTCTTCTAATTCCTAGGATCTGGGTTTCGGCACGCTCCCGGCTGGCCTGCACGGGGACGGCGCGGGCTGCGCGTTTCAAAGAACTAGCTGGGGCTGCTGGTTGAAGCTCCCTTGCCCGAGGAGCGATGGGTTTTCTGCTGCTGCTGTGTAGCCAGGGTGCTCCTCCATCCCGCGAGCTCTTAGCAGCTAATGGAGCTCGAGTGGCACCTGGCCCGTCCTCATGCGGTGCTTGTGCCCGAGGTGCCCACGTCCTGCAGCCCGGGAGCCTCGTGGGGACCAGGGTGCCCTGCTCCATCCCACGGGGCTCCACAGACCTGCACCCGCTGCGCTGCTGCCCAGCCCACGTCCTAGGTGCTGCTGCGTGGCGGGTTGTGCCGGGCCTCTTGGTGAGGGTGTTGTCGGGCTGCTGCTCCGCCTGACACGGGTGCAGTGTTGCGAGACTTGTGAGTCACCCACTGATGCTGCTCCAGGCCGGCAACCGATGGGAGCTCCGGGCTCGCCTCCAGCAGCGTGCGGCCACGAGCCCCTGCCCGGCGGGTGACCGCGAGCCCCCTATCTGGTGGGCAGCTATGAGCCCCCTGCCCGGTGGGCAGCCGTGACCCCCTGTGCGGCGGGCGGCCGCGAGCCCCGCGGCTGCTGGGCCCAGAGCGCGAGGAACACCCGGTGTGTGCACGGCGCCGAGTCCCCCTCCTGCTCCGCCTCCCACACGGGTGTTGGGGCTCATTTCTGGCCCACCACAGGCTCCTTCGCCTCTGTGCTCGGGCCAGGAATTGCACCAATGTAAACAGTGCTGCTGCCAGGAGATTCCTGCTGTTTATGCAGCGTTTACCTTGAGCTGTAGCTCTCCTTCTTCCTGGCTGTCCCACAACGTCCCTCCCTGGTGCCGAACGCCCTGCGCATCTTCAGGCACGCTCCCTTGCGTGTCACCTGGCCAGGCCAGGCAGATTTAACTTCTAGCAAATCTGCACATAAATCAGCCTCCACGGTCCCCAACGGTTCAGCCTGTGCTCTGAACTGCCTCCGGTTGGGTGTCTTTGTGGAGATGAGGAGGCTGAAGCCGAACGCGGGGCTGCAGCTGTGGGCACCACACGGGATGTGGGTGTCCGGCGGGTGGCGGACGCTGTCCCCGCGCGACGCCTGTTCCCTTCCCTTCCTACCAGGATTGTCATTCAGTCGCAGAGGTTTTGCTACCCAACAAGGAGATTTACACCCTGTTAAAACTCAGTAAGTGCTTCCCTTCTCTCCAGTTCCCACTGGGACCCGCAAATGGCTCTGGCCAAGCATCGAGTGGGGAATTACGTGGCTCTGCTCTGATCTGTAGCTAACTCTTGGGGCTGCCACGGCGTTTTTGCAAATATTTTTTCTCCTGTATTGATGCCGTCCTTATGTTGGAAGGGGAAGGGACTACGAGAGGGGATCTGTGTTGTACCCTGGCCCCAGCAGAGCTGCGCGATGAAGGGGCTGCCGGGGCAGGGTGGCGGGGGCTTCTCCAGGCTTTCCTAGGGGGCTGCTCCGTGCAGAAGGGCCCATGCAATCCCGGGGCTTGCGGCTGATGGAGGAGCCTTGAGGAGGTTGCCTGCGTTGTAGCTGTGGCCCTTAATTGTGGTGCTAATTGGCACTGGTTATAATTTTTCAATCAAAATGCTGTTATTGTGGGAAATTAAGTTTTCAATTAAACCTACTCATGTTATCTCTTTCTGTGCAGTGTTCCGGTGTTCCCGGCTCGCTGCCCTCCTCCCTGGCGCGGAGTGGGCCGGGTCGCCCCGCGGCAGCAGCGCTCCGGCCTGGGAATGGACCGTGGTGCCGGGGAGGCCGCGGCAGTGCCGGCGTCGCCGCTTCCCTGCGCGCGGAGCTGCTGCTGCCATGGCCGTGTTGGCCATGTCCCCCCCAAGCCCACGCCCCACGGCTCCCCTGCAGGCCACGGTGCTTCGGGATGCCCCGAGCCCCCCGTGAGCCCCCCGCAGTAAATGGTGCCTTTGTGTGGGGCAGCAACTGGCCGTGCAGCCGCGCGCTCGCTGCCCAGCTGCCGCTCCCCACGCGTGCTGACAGCTGGAGCGCGCCGCGGTGCGCGCAGAGCGCCCGCGCTGCCGGGCTGCGCCCGCCGCGCTCCCAGCTCGCCCGAGCCCGCCGCTCCGGCCGTGCCAGGTGAAGCCGTAAAACCGCCTCCGCTCGAGGCCGCCAGCTGCTCGCGGGGCCCACGCCGCCAGCGCGACCGCCCGCTAACGCCCTGGCCGCTCCTGTGGTGGGGACGGGGCAGGCTCCGCTCGCCCCGCAGCCCCCCGCGCGCTGCACACTGTTGCCTGCCTTCCTGCAGCAGCCCCGGCGACGGCCTTGGAGTCACAGGATGGTTGAGGTTGGAAGAGGCCTTCAGACATCATCTAGTCCAACCCCCTGCACGTGCAGGGACACCCAGAGCACGGGGCACAGGGCTGCGTCCAGGCGGGTTTTGAAGTTCTCCAGGGAAGGAGACTCCACAGTCTCGCTGGGCAGCCTGTTCCATGGCTCTGTCAAGGGATTTTTCCTTAAATTCCTGCAGAACTTTCAGTGCACTCTGTGCTCCCCATCACCTCAGCTCCTTCCCAGCGTGCCGGGGCCTGGACCGCAGCAGCTCTGCGCTCCCCATCACCTCGGCTCCTTCCCAGCGTGCCGCCAGCCCACAGAGCAGCTGCAGGCCGGGTGCGGGGTGACACGGACAGTGTACGAGGAAAACCACAGCTCCCCAGTCCCGCGGTAACTGCTTCCCAGCAAACAGATTAGGTGGGACCCTGCCCAGGGAGGATCAGAGACGGGGGAGAAAAGCAGCAGCTTGGGGCGCTGCTCCTGGCGCCAGGTTTGGGTCTGCCGGAGGGCTCGCAGGGAGCCCCGTGTGAGCGACCCCCAGACAGGGCTGGAGCAGAGGCCAGAGGCAGAGCAAGGCACAGAGGTGCACGGAATAGGGCAGAGTCGTTATAAAATGGAAATTACGAAAATTCTCTTTACTTAAAGAAAAAACGTGAAGAAGCCCCGCGTGACTCTTGCTGCTCACAGACGCCCGTGGGGACAGGCCCTGGGCACAGGGGCAGGCTGCCCTCATGCCCTGCCCGGGGCCGGAGCGCCCAGAGGTGCCCGGCTCCCGGCTCCCGGCTCGGCAGCGCGGCGGGAAGGACTGCGCCGCTGCAGCTGCTCTGCCCATTAGCCATGAGATCAATAGGAGCTTAGTGCTGGGGAACCTACTTCTCGCGTCTTAGCATCTGGCCGGATAATGGGCTCTTTTCTTGGAGAGTAATTACCCGCCGGCTCCCCTTCGCGAGCTGCGAGACCACTTGTGTCTGAAGGGCCTCATGTTCCTGCGCTCAGAGCTGCTCTTAACCTTGCCGCGGTGGCAGCTCGTCCGGCGCCGCGTGAGCGGGAGGGCCCGTCCCGGCACAGGCCCCGCTGCGGACGGGCGTGTTGGGGCCAGCAGGGATCCCACGGGAAGGCTGCAAGATAAAACAACAGCGCTTGAATCCCAGAGATGAAGAGGACGAGGGGAGGATTGCAGGGCCGGACCGCGCCGTGTCCGCGCGGCGCTTGGCTGGAGCCGCCTGTACACAGATGGAAGAGCAATTAAGAATAATAAAAGGAAAGAGACTTGGATTTGCTACAGTCTCAGCACATTAATTGTGCTTTGGGGTCCAAATCATAACGGAGCCCTGCTGAAGGGAATCCAGAAGAGAAACCAAATGTCTCACTCCGTCCAAAGCTGACCATTTAAGAGACCCTTGCCTTTATGTGCTGCCAGGTATTACTTCCAGAGCTGCAGACCTGCCAAAACCAAATTCTTGTTTGAAATATTTTTAGGGGAAGAAGAAAAACTATAGTGACACTGCTTAAGTACTAGTGGTGGGAAGGCAGAGCCTGACGGATGGGCCGCGTGCGCCGCAGGGGGCTCGGGGCTCGGGGCGGGCAGCGCGGAGCGGCGCAGCCGGCGCCAAATCCCGTCCTGTGCCGGGCCCCGGCTCTGCTGTCCCGGGTCCTGGCTGCCCTGCCCCGGCCTGGCGCTCGGCGGCTCCTTGGGCCGCTGCCCGCGGCTCGTGGTGAGCTGTGCCAGCCAAGCCTGCCCCTGCTCCCGCGCAGCTCTTCTGGATTGACACGCAATTACATGGTTAATAGTATCAATGTTAAATCCTCATCACTCAGCGGCCTCAGGCTTAATGCTTCATTAAGGCAAAAGCATCTAATAGCTCTCCGGCCTGGGAGCTGCGTTTTCTTTAAGGCCAAGCAGAAGTCATTTGTCTAGAGGCTGCTTTTGTTCTCCGGGTCCTGCAGAGGAACGAGGAGTCCTCCAAATTGGAGAGGATGGAGGAAGGTGCCGTGCCTGGCCTCACCCACCTCACCCTGCTATTCCCGGGATACGGACACGGCTCGTGCCAGAGGGCCCTGCCCAGGCCCCGGGGGGTTCCGAGATGGGGGTGTTGGAGCATCGGAGCATCCCTGGCTCCCCTGGCCCCTCCTCGCCTCCCGCACACCCAGCAGCAGCGAGGAGCACGCGGGGAGCACGGCCTTGGCCTTGCGCCCGCCGGGCCCCGCTCCGCTGCGCATCCCCACGGCGCTGCTTGTCTTCGTGCGGGGTCGTGGATCTGCCTGATGGCACCATGCTGTGCTCATGCCCGGCCGAGCCGCGCCAGGGCCTGCCACATCCTCATCTGGGAGCCACTGTGCTTCCCTGGCCGTCCTCCTCCTCCTCTTCCTCCTCCTCCTCCTCCTCCTCCTCGCTGCTTCGGCGGCTCTTTGGGAGCTGGAGGAGCTGGACCCGCCAGCGCCGTGTGGAGCTGCAAGTGCTGGCGGTTCGAGCTGCTCCCTGGGCCTGGCCTGTTCTGCTCTTGGTTTCTCTCCTCGTCGTTTCTTCCTTTTCTTCACCACTGAGCTGATGTTTTTACAGAACTACCCATCACGTCCCCGGCGCGGCGTCCCAGCAGTAACGTTCTCGCTCCAGCCTGCCGTTGTGTGCGTATCAGCCTGCGCTTTGCTTTGCATTTGTTAACGTTAAGTTTCTTCTGCCATTGGTAACCAGTGGCCCCGCGCTACGTGGCGCTTCCCCAGGTCTGCTGGCTAAAGGATCATGAATCCTTCGGGATCCTTGGTGAGCTTCCCCTTCGAGGCTCTCCATGTGCTCTCCAGACCGCCCGCGGGGTTGGAGCAGCATGAGATCCTGTCCCGGGTCATCCTGCTGATAAATCTTCTCCCGTGATGGAGACAGGAATCCTGAGACAGCCCTGTCTTTCACTTCCAGCTTCATTTTCTAGGTGCACTTGTTGGAAGTACATTTTTCAGCTGGAGTATCTTTATTTTCATGTTTGTCTTCCTCAGAGAGTGCTAATAAACTCAGAGGGGACTTGGGTTGCACTGTTTTATCTGCAAACGTGCTGCGTTTATCCTGGTGCAGGAGTCTGGCGCTGCGCAGCCCCGGCATCGCTTCGGGGATCTCTTCACCATTGATGTGTTGCCCATCATTTTGTGTGATGTTGGCTTTCTGTCCTGGTATTTTTTTATTTTTCTCCCCCCAAAGCTCTCTCTATCGATACCGTGATTCGTAGCACTTTATTTGGGGTATCTCACCATTAAGAACGACTCTGATGTATAAACATCCTGCCCTGCTGCCTAATGAATAGTGATGATAATAATTTGTTTAGCTTTTCGGTGGTGCCCTCGCTCGCTTAAGTGTTTGGGGGCCCCTCCTAGGCTCGACCTGCCTTCCTGCTCCCGAGGCCTTTGCAAAAACTGTTACCCTGAGATCCTGAGCACCCAGTTCCTTTGCAAAAACAGCTTAGCTTTTCTAAAATGTTTGTATAAGCTTTCCAAAAGTTACGCTGTCTCCTGTACTAATTTGGATGTGATTTTAACTTTCTGAAGTACAGTCTTTTATGCTGAGGATCTTGCTTTGCTTTGGTTTTGGCCTATTCAGGATATATATAGAATTTAGTAGTGTATGTCCTTGTTTCAAGTCTTTGTTTGGAGAGGCTATATTAGCGGCTATCTCCATGGTTTTTGCAAGCATTTTACCCTTTTAGCTGTCCCTTTTCATGTTCCTTCAAGTAGCTGCTTCATTTTTTTTTTATGTGGTTCCCTTTTCAAAGCTCCTTTTTCCCCCTCATAATTATCATGACAGAATAAGAGAGGCTTTTCTGTAGGCTCCTTCAAAAAGTCTGCTGTGTTCTTTGGGGAAAAGCACCCTCAGCTGAGTCCTCTTCAGCCCATTCATGTGATTCTTCAGCTAGCACTTCTTCATGTTGTTTTATCACTTAATATTTTGCCCTATCCTGACATAATGTTTGTGTGGTTATTTTGGAGAGGCTGAGGCCTCCGTCTCGTCCTGCTTTGGCTACATCCCTGATAGCCCCAGGAGCTCGGTGGTGACCGGCCCTGAGGACATGGGGAGTGAAGACATGGGCAGTGAGGAACCCTAATGCTGTGTTTAGGCTTCACATTATAATGCGGAACAGCCCTTTCTTATCTCATTAGGGTGCTCTCTTTTTTATAAGCTCTGCTAAGATTATTCAGCGCCCAGTGCCTTTTTAAGTGGCCCTGTGCTCTGGGTGTCGCTGCTGGAGCAGGGCGTTGGGCTAGATGATCTCCGGAGGTCCCTTCCAGCCTCAGCCCTTCTGGGATTCTGGGATCCTGCCGTTGGCTGCACTGGGGAACGGGGTCATGAAAGCCCCCCAATGTGGAGGCCAGCCAGGTCTGCCAGCATCTGCTGGTGGGCGGCCTCTGCGCCCTGGGAAGTTGTTGATTCCTTGTTTTATTCCCAAGCTGGTGCCTCTGGACCAAGACGACGGAGACACTCTGTTCCAGCTGAGAGCAAATGCTGAGGCTGGTTAAAAGCCTCACCTGAATGTGTTTGGGCGGAGGTGGTGCTGGTTGTGTTTCCTCCCACTCCAGAGCTTGTCCTCCAAGGATTTGCTCCCAAGGAGCTTCCAGGAGGTTTCTGAGCTATTCGAAGCCTGTTCCGAAGCGCTTGCCCCTTTCCAGGGGGATGTCCATGCAGGTTCTCTGTGCGTAGCGTGGGGTTTTGCTGATGCGGGGCTCCTGACCGAGCGTGGCCGGTGAATCCCAGTGCCAGGACACGCAGCTTCGTGCGCCGGGCACTTGGCAAGGGAAGCGGCCGCCGCCGGAGAGCTGATAACTCAGCACATGTCCGAGCAGTTTGCTGATGAGCAAAACATTCGCTGGCGTTTCACGCCGAGGGCTTATTTGCACGCGGAGGTATGTGGAAATGCCTCCGATTGCCATCTGAAGCACTCAGAATCCACACGGGCACGTAATCCTCCGAGCTGGCGGCCGGGCACGGCCACGTAGCGCCGCAGCCGCCCACGCCGCGTCCCTGCAGCGAGCTCCGGGCTCCGGGCAGGGACCCTTCCCACAGGGCACGGACAGCCTTGGGAAAAGCTCCGTGCCAGCTCAAGGAAAAGCTAATGCGAATTTAACTGACTTCTGCCCTGCAATTAAAGCCGTCCAAGCCCACTGGGGCCCTGCGTTTACATTCTTTGCTGAGGCGCAGGGTGTAATTATATACGTATAACGCAGGCTGCGCATGAGCGTGCGCTCGCGCTGCTGGGCAGGGAGGATGTGCAGGGAGCCGGGCGGCCGCGGCGCTGCCCCGAGCCCTGCCCGCTGCCCGCAGCTTTGCCAGCAAGAGCCCCCGGCGGGCAGAGCTCCCCGTGCTCCGGCCGCCGCTTTCCTGCTCTTCCCTCTCGGCTTGCGTCCACACCGCGCACGTTCGGGGCTTGTTTGCCCGGCTGGGGAGGCGAGGCCGCGCGTGGCACCCCTGCTCCGCGGCGCTCTCCTAAGCGAGCCCCAAGCGACCGGCGCAGAGCGGGGAGCTGAGCCCTGCCTCGCTCGCCAGCCGGGGAGCCCCGGGCGGCCACATTTCCACGGCACGCAGCTATTTTTGCAGCTTTCTCCTGTTACATTTCTTGGCGTCCCGCTGGATGACTCAACGCGCCCTTTAGGCGGAGGCTGCCCAAGCGCAAGCTGGGGAGCTGCTTCGCGCCTGCTCGCTCCTTGCAGAGCCTCTCCAATGGTCTGTCTCTTTCCCTTCCAGCCACCTCTAATGGGACTCTGGATGGCCTGGAGAACCGCGAAGGAGGCGTCTGCCAGACCCGCTCCATGAAGATTGTCATGAAAGTGGGGCAGGGTGAGTAGCTGTGCGCCCTGGGCTTCGCGCCGGGCGCAGCGCCGATGTGCCCCGTGCAACCTTGGCGCTGCAGAGACGTCCTGCGCAGCCCTTGCCGGGGCTGGCGACGCGCTGCGAGGCCGCAGGGTTTGGAGTTCCTGCAAGGGCTGTGTTCCCAGGGATGGACACTTGCTTTTGCCCCGCTTTATCCTGGGGTGATGAGCAACAGGGAGCAGAAAAGCAAGAGCTGGTTTTGTTCCTTCATAATATTATCAATTTGAATTGATCTTTTGTTTCAATATTAAACGCAAAAGCCTCTAGTTCACAGCACACCATAGCATATCCGTCCCAGAAGGAAGCCCTGTTCTTTACTCTGTGCATATCAGAGGAATAGAGAAACCCTCCCAAGTCCTCTTTTGTCCAGGCACCATTACAGAACTCCTGCTTGCACTTCTATTTCCAGTGTTCCCAGACTCCTCATCCACTCCACCCTTGAACAGGGCAAGATGTGTCCTTCAGAAAATATTTAATATCGTGCTGGGTGTTGCAAAGCACTTGCTCACTGCAGTTTCACAACCGGCTGAGACTCTGGACATGTTTGTAAGAAGAGCACTTGGATGCTCTAATTGCCTAACAAAATGTGCCCATCAGGTTGACTTTGCTGCAGGGGAGCAAGGAAGAAAAGCAGTCTGGAGGAGGCAGAACTAAGTGGATTTGGAAGTTATCCTCAAATTGCTTAACTTGAGTGATGCAATTTCCAACAGCTTCATTTTACGGCAGCCTCTCTGTTCTGCTGTGTAGCTGAACCAGGGCCCCTATTCTGGCATGTTGTTGTTTCTGGATCTCAGGGAAACTGAGGCGCGGCCAAATGCTGCTTTGAGCCAGAAGGGCTCCGAGTTCATTCAGCAGAACTTCGCTTTTTGGATCTTTCCCTTTTTTTTTTTTTTTTGTCGTCGATTCTTGGGCAGTTAGTGCCTTAGGATTAGAACGCAGCAGTTGTCAGTTCTCCCTCCCCTTGTGTTCTGTGGCCGAGCTGCAAGCTGTAGGAGCTGCAGTGGCTGCACGTAGTCCGTGCCCTTCCCGGGAGTGCCCGCCCCATTCCCGTCGGTGCTGGGACGGAGCCGGGAGCGGCGGCCCCGCTGCCTTGGCCTGCGCTCCCTTGCGAGGCTGAGGCCGTGGATCTGCCCGATGTGCAACGGGGGCTCCTTGCCTTGGGGGGCCCAGGGCGCTGCAGCGACTACACAGAGGCTCGTGCCGAGCGCGTGCCCACGGCCGCTGCCCCTTTGGCACCAGCACGTGCCCTGGCCAGGCTTGCTGAGCTCGCTCCTGCTTGGGGGCCTCCCTGTGAGCTTCCTTGCCCTAGCCCCCCAGCCCCGGGATGCCACGGGCTCCTCGGAGCAGCCGTCTCGCAGGCAGAGCTCCTGGTGGCTGCTTTTCATTATTTTGTTTTCACTTTGGGGCCAATATTTATAATAAACAAAAGAAGGAGCGCTGCAGTCTTGGCAGACGCGCTGCCTTTGTGTTCGCCCTGCTGCCCGTGCTGCAGACCCACGCACGGGGGTTCGGCAAGCACAGGGAGGGAGCAGGGGCTGGGACCGGGAATCCCTTTCCCTCAAGAACGGGAGGGCTGCGGCGTTGCTTTGCACCCGTGTCCCTGTCGCGTGCGTTCGAGGTGCTTTTCTTTCACAGTACTGCTCAATTGCACTTCATTTTGCCACTTGCTTCCTGGGCGAGCGCCCTTCTGGGAGCAGCAGCCAGGGTCCCTGTCCTTGTCCTTGTGCTCTTGTTGGCCAAGCCCAGCTCGGGAACCTGTCTCTCTTGGTGGCACTTTTGAAGGAGCTCCTGGCGTGTCTGACCATGGAGAACCAAGTGTCCCTGGGTGCTGGACATGGCCTGGGGGCTGCACAGCCCACAGCCGAGCTATCCTGGAGGAAGGGATGGCACCGTGTTGCCGCCTCCCTTGGAAGGATGGAGCTCCCAGCGCTGACAGCCACCTGTGCCTTCTCCTTCAGTCCCTGCTTCCCCGGGGATGACAAGGCTTGTGTCTTCATCAGGAGTATCCTGCCTGATTGAAATGCCTCTGTTTTGGGCGTTGGGCAAATGCCCGATTTGGGCAGAAAGCCCTGGGCAATTGCTGACTGCACTGCCAGGGGTCCTGGGGAAACGCATGGTCCTGCCCTGGGGGGAAACTGTTGAGGTGGGGAAAGAGCCATTGTTGTGAAGGGCGGTTCCTCACCTGGCCCCTCTCTCTGTCTCCCCAGACCCGAACGCGGTGATCCCAGAGCAGCTGACAACGAGTCGGCCTAGCAAGGAGTCCGACAACACAGTGAAGATCGTCACGCAGAGCCCGCGCCACAGGGTGCCCGCGGTGGAGGAGCCGGGGAAGCCAGGTGGGTTTTGCTGAGGACGTCTCAGGAAAGGGGACGGGGCCCTGGACACCCCTGGGCCCAGCAGTTTGGCCAGCACCTGCTGACCATAGGAGAGAAGCAGCTCCGGGATGTGCTGCGGATCCCGGGGGATACAGCGCCCTTCGGAGCAGAGGTTTAGATCTGTTGCTTGTAAACACAGCGCAAGTTTCTGCAGTCTCTGCTCAGAGCTTCCCTTGCTTTAACTCTGTGGTTTTTGACCAAAATGCTGTGCTTTGCAGCACTGCACAAGTGGTGAGCGGCTCTGGGAGGGCTCCCGGCTCCCGGCCGTGTTTTCCCAGCTGCTCTCTGGGCAGGCAGTAGCTCTGCAGAGGCGAGTGCTGTTCCAGCCTCTCCTCCTCCTCCTCTCTTTGTGACCCGTCTGTTCTTCGAGGTAGAAATGAGAGGGCTTGGAGGAGTTGAGGTCCTTGGGTGTTTGAGCTGAGCTAGTGTGAAAGCCCTTTGAAGGTGGTTTCCTGAGTTCCTGACCCTGCTGAGAGAAAAGTGAAATCAGATGAAGCCGGGAAAAGTTGCTCTTTTCTTCTCCTGCAATACAGACAGTGAAGCGGCCTCCCCTCGGGGGCCCGGGGCTGCCACGGAGTGGGGGTCAGGAGAAGGTGGGGGGTCAGTAATAGGATATTGCGGGTCTGCAGGTATCAGAACCCACTTTCATTAGAGCATTTGAGTCTGTTGAGGAGAGCAAGGGCTCCTGGGGTTCGCCCTGATTATAAGCCGGATATGAACTGCATTCTGTCTCCTGGCTGGCCTGGAGGCTGTGAAAAGAGCGAATGCCAGGGCAGGGTGAGCGAGAGGACAGCCCGAGAACCTTCTTCGTGGCTCTCCAAGGGTGTCTGCCCTGTGAGGCCCTAATCGTGGAAATTGGGGTGAAGGGACTCATAGACGTGGGATGTTCAGTGTATGAGGAGGGAGGAGGGAGCCAAGGCTGCTGTGCTCTCGTCTTGGCAGCATCTGCTCTTCCCTTCTCCCGGAGGCAGGGCCTCGACGCCCTCCTCACCCGGAGCAGGGCTCAGGGTGGAGGACGGGAGAGGGGCTCAGATCCATGGAGTGCGATCCACGCTCGGCTGCAGCAGGGAGCCCGGCTGCTGGGATGGGACCCCCAGACACCCTCGTGCAGGGCTGCTGTGCCGGACTGTCCCCGCGTGCCACGGCGGGCTGCTCTGCGTGCTCCTCTAACACCCCTCTCCCCTTGCACCGCAGGACCCGTCAACCAAGATGGGCAGGAAACCCAAGGTCCCAGCGACGGGTTCTTTGGCTCCAAGGTTGCGATTTTCGCGGCGATTGGTGCTGGCTGTGTCATCTTCATCCTCATCATCATCTTCCTCGTCGTGCTCCTGATCAAGATCCGCAAGCGGCACCGGAAACACACGCAGCAGCGGGCCGCAGCCTTGTCCCTCAGCACCCTGGCCAGCCCCAAATGCAGCGGGAACGCGGGCTCGGAACCCAGCGATATCATCATCCCCTTACGGACTACAGAAAACAACTACTGCCCTCACTACGAGAAGGTGAGCGGGGACTACGGGCACCCCGTCTACATTGTCCAGGAGATGCCCCCCCAGAGCCCAGCCAACATTTACTACAAGGTGTGAGGAGCAGCCGCGGCAACCGGCCGATGCAAGAGCCCGGGAGCGCGGCGGGCGCGGGGCCCCCGGGGCGGCCTGGCAGCGCCGTGTCTCCGCGCGC
>VZSG01000253.1:969028-1044886 GCA_013398315.1 Nothoprocta pentlandii | reverse complement strand
CGCGGCGCCGCCGCTGCTCCCGGTCACGCTCTGCATCCTGTCGAGGTGGCGGCAGCCGCGGGGGCCCTGGGGCCGAGTTGGGCCCCTGTCCCCGGCCGAGGGCTTTTGCTGCCTCCCTGCCCGTCCCCGGTGTCCCCTGCGCCGCGGCCGGGCCCCGCACGGACCCGCCAGCCCGGCGCACCATCCATCCGCGCGCACCTCCCCGTCACCTCATGCGATGCCACAGTCCAGTGTTTGGCAAAAAAAAAAAAAAAAAAAAAAAAAAAAAAAAAAAAAAAAAAAAAAAAAAAAAAAAAAAAGGAAAAATGCTGGTGTTTGTCCCATGGTCCTGGGTAGCAGAGCGCCTTAATCGTGTGATCGACCAGGGGGAGCCGGGGCGGCCGCGCGGCTGCCGGGCCCCGCGCTGCCTGCTCGGGTCGTCCCTGGCTTCCACCCATGCTCCGTGTGCGGGGCCCGGCCGCGGCCGGAGCTCCCTGCTCTCCTCCCGCTCATGTCCCCCTGCTCCTCCCTCCGCCGCCTCCACCGCCGCTTCCGCCCAGTAGCATATCACCGTCATCGTCAGTAATCAGTAATATGGAATCTGAATTCCATGGAGCCATGATGGAACCTGATATATTGTTAAATAAAAGATTTTTTCCTATGGAAAGCTGGCTGTGTCCCGCGTGCTTTCTTGCCGCCCCGGCTGCTCTTGCGAGCGCGCTGCCCCGTGAGGAGGTCGGGGACGAGCCCTGCGTCCGCGGGGCCCTTCAGCAGCCCGTTTGGAGGGAGCTGCTCCGCCTGCAGTGGCGGGCGCCGGGGACGGTGACATCTCCCGTGGCGCTTGTGCCTGAGCACACGCCGCTCGGGGCAGCGCTAAGGCCCTGCAGCTCCTGCCTCCGTGGCACCCGAGACCAGCTCCACCAGCCTGGGACACTGGCTGACGTGCAGGATGTTCCCATGTCCCCATATCCAGCATCCCCATGGGACAGGATCCACTGCAGGGGCTCGAGCTCCTGCATTTGAGAGCGGCCAGGGCCTCTGGAGAGGCCTCCGCGGATGGCGTGGGACAGGGATGGACATCCCTGGACAGCCGTTTAGCAGCTGATATTTATTTAGTCATCTTTTCAAGTACCTTCATTTAACAAGTTATTAAAAAGACATTTTAGGAAATGGAATGGCAATAAATCCTTAACAGATGGTGCCTTAACCAGCTCCAAGATGTGCTCCACCACAGTCGTTGCTGTTTCTAACTCGCTCTAACCTGGTGCTTTGCATTACCACAGCGGCACATAGAGCAGCAAATTACTGCCGAGAGAGGTGGGAGCTGCATGGGCAGCGCCCAAGGGTCCCGCCAGGAGCCGGCGTTCCCGACCCTGGCATGTGTTTGCACTGCGGCTTCCCCGAGCGGCTTCCCGGGATGCCCAAGCTCAGGACTGCAAAGCCCTGGGAGCACCAATACAGAGCAGGAAACCATCGGAGGCGACATGCAATGCCAGACACATCCTGGAGAGAAGCCTCAATCCGGACCAGCTCCCCGCTGGTGCTCCGGGCTCCTCGCGAGAGCTGCAGCCTCTCCCGGCTGCATTCGGTGCCCGGACGCTCATGGCAGCCGGGGCTGGTGCTACAGGATCCCCGAGGAGCAACCTGGCCGGGGAAGGGTGAGAGTGCAGGGTGCAGGGTGAGGGGAGATGGGAGACGGAAGCGGGTTTGGGTTTGGGAGCGCGGGATGCAGCTGGGTGCGGAGCCCAGCGCGCAGGGCGCGGGGGCTGAGCGCTCGCGGGTGGTTTGCTGCTCCGAGGAACCCGCCCGCTCCCAGGGCTTTGATGCTGGCTGCATTAAATAACGCCTTTAATTTTCAGCAGCTTCGCTGGTCCCTGACGCCCAAAGGGGAAAACTGCAAGCGCCCGACCTGCTCGGACCTGCCGGAGAGGGAGCAAGGTGCCGGAACAGGTTCCTGCAGCGCCGCGCCGGGAGCCCCTCCGGCACCGGCACCGGCACCGGCAGCGCACAGGAGCTCATGGGCTGCTCTCCGGCCTGGATGCTGCAGAATTCCCGGGGCTGGGAAGCTCCCTGCTCCGAGCGCACTTGCCCCGCGTGCTGCTGTGGGCCTAGCCGAGCGCCACGGGATCTCTCCGGCTGGGAAGTTCATCGGAGCGGCAGAGCCATCGAGGCTTCTGGACGCCCATCAGGAGCAGAGAAATTATTTTAATTATTGAACACGGAGGAACTCTCTGCCGCGTTCATTAACTCGCCCTTGGATGGTGCTCGAGGTCGCGGCCATGGGCAGCTCGGCAGGCAGCGGCCCTTGGAAAGGCTCTGGCGCCCAGCCCG
The DNA here is from genome assembly GCA_013398315.1 of Nothoprocta pentlandii. Taxonomy (NCBI): domain Eukaryota; kingdom Metazoa; phylum Chordata; class Aves; order Tinamiformes; family Tinamidae; genus Nothoprocta; species Nothoprocta pentlandii. Next base: position 1,042,576 of record VZSG01000253.1, on the reverse strand, counting down.
GCTGCAGCGGGATGCGGCAGGAAGCCCCGGCGCCGCCGGCACATCCTGCTGGAGAGGCGCTGGGTGAGGACACATGGATGGATCTGGGGGGCAAAGCTGGTGCCGAGCTCCAGGGAAGGAGCTTTCCGCAGGGATACTCGGGCCACATGGAGAGTTATGCACCGGGAGAAGGCAGAGGTGAGCGCGGGGCCCGGCAGAGCTGGCCCAGAGTGTCGCGGCCGCGCACCGAGTCCTGTCCTCACCCAGGGAATGATCCAGGATCCGTCGCTGCAGGGACTCCGGGAATGATCCCAGCTCAGCGCGAATCGCCCTGAACTATTCAGACATTCTGGACTGCTGGCCAAAATAATGGATTTTTTAAAATACAAAAATGTCTCACTTCTTTGACTTTTTTTTTTTTTTTTTTTTAAATAAAGTATTTTGGCTTTACCTTCAGAGACAAAACGTAGAGATCAGGTTAAATTACATGGAACATTTCTTTAAAGATCCCCCCAGCACTCCCCTTTCCTGAACAAACTTAACTTCCCCCTGGCCGCATTTCATGCGCTTTTGAGTTTATCCTGCTGGAGACAAAGGAAACAAATCTCCTCCTCCGTGTTTCTTGCTTGCTCCGGATCTGCTCAAATTACTATTGGCATTTAACATCACTATTGGGTTCCTGCATAGCTCCCCGCTAACCGGCAGTTCTTGCTGCCGGTGCCTTTTCCTCCGTGTCCTGCTGCAATAGCTGATTCCTGGTTTAATCCATGCACAGGATGGATTAAAGGATGGACAGGATGGACAAGAGCTGCTCCGCGCGCGTTCCCGGGATGCGGGGTCGCAGCTGGATGGTGGGACGGGTGCTGGGTGCCGCCTCCACCCGCCTCGCCGTGTCCCGTGGGGGCACCAGGACAGGGCTCCCGGCCGCTGGGAGCAGCAGGGCCTCGTGCCCCCTCCGTGGGCACCGCTGCCTGACACGGACTGGCAGCCGCCGCACGAGACAGCGCCCGGCCGCCTGGCGAGACGCGGCCCCACGGCCCCGCCACGGATTATGTAACGCGGGGAGGCGCGGGAAGCACATCCCACATCCCTGAGCATCACCGGGCATTCATCCCGCATCCCTGAGCATCACCGGGCACCCATCCCACAGCCCCATCCCTACATCCCTGAGCATCACTGGGCACCCATCCCTGCATCCCTAAGCATCACCAGGCAACCATCCTACAGCCCCATCCCTGCATCCCTGAGCATCACTGGGCACCCATCCCTGCATCCCTAAGCATCACCAGGCAACCATGCTACAGCCCCATCCCTGAGCATCCCTGAGCATCACTGGGTACTTGTCCTGCTGCCCCATCCCTGAGCATCACTGGGCACCCGTCCTGCAGCCCCATCCCTGCATCCCCGACTCCTGCTCTGGGGATTTTTGCAACCCTTTGCCTTGCCTCGATAAAGTCCATTTCTGTGATGAGTTTTGCCCGAGCAAGTGCCCGTGAGTGTGCTGTGGTGGGCACCTGAGCCCCCGGGGCTGTGGCCCTGCAGAGCGGCCCTCGCTCCGGCGGCTCCTGCCTGGCCCGAGGCGGTGCAGGGAGCGGCGCAGGGAGCGGGGCCGGCGGCTCCGGCGGCTCCGGCGGCTCCGGCAGGGCGGGATGCCGCCTCCCGGCGCTGCCACCTCCATTACATCCGCTCTATTTCCCCGCTCCGCGCCACGTGTCCTGCTGCCGCGGAGCAGCGAGGATGCCCGAAGGAGCAGGGGCTGTTTGGGAGCCTGTTCCTGAGCGCTGAGCCCCGGGCCCTGAGTCAGCCGGGAGCAGGGATGGGCAAGAGAAATGCAGGAATCAGCTCTCCAGGAGGGAATGGGACACAGCAGCAGGGCAGCTCCCCGCTGCGCTCGGGGCACCAGAAAGGGCCTGGGGCAGCAGCAGCAGCGACCGAGCTCTGCGCTGCCCTGCAGGACGGTGCCAGCAAAAATGCCCAGCTCCAGGAGCCACCGGGCAAAATCCAGCAGGAAAAAGTCTGTGGAGAGCAGTGGGAAGCGCTGTGCACACGGCAGCACCGGGCTGCTCAGATCCCTGCGCCCCGGCACAGCGTGAGAAACCAGGCTCTGCTCTGGGTGGGGAATCACGGGGGATTAAAGGTTTAATAAGATCAGAGGGACAAAGCAATAATTAGCCAAAATTATGCTGTAATTTAGGAAATTAAAAACAAAACCTCTAACGTTGGAGCAGTTGCAGTGCCAGGCACTGGGGGCAGGAGCTGCGGGAAGGGGAAAGGCGGAGCAGGGGGCTCTGGCACCGGCACCAGCACCAGCACCGGCACCGGCACTGTGGAGGGGAGCGGGACGTGTGCGGTGCTGGCGGGGGCGGCCGTGGGCTGCGAGCAGAGGGTTGGGAGGAGACGCATCCACATCCACATCTGCATCCACATCTGCATCCACATCCTCATCCTCCTCCGCAAGGAGCGGCCGGGCGGCACCTGCGGCGAGCGGGGAGGGAGCCGGGAACAGCCCCGGGGCCGGGAACGGCCTTTTCCCCATTCCTCAGGAATTTGCCCCAAGAGGCAAACGGCTCAGCCCCCAGCCTTAGCTCATTACACTAACATCAAGATTAAATGGGATCTAGAAACATCTGTCCTAAAGCTCCTTAAAGGATCTGTGCAGATGTAACAAAAATAGATTTACATTTAATTTATTAAGTTTTTCCTCCTCTAGTGTTTAGATCATTGGGTCGTTTTAATAGCGTTTTGCCCCCTTCTGAGTCCCCCCACAGCTGTGGCCCCCGTTGACCAGAGCCGTGTTCCCGTCAGGAGCTCGGGGACCGGCACAGGGAGCCCGCGGGGACAAGGTGCAAACGGGCTGCGGGGACAAGCAGCCGATGCCGCTCCTGATGCCAGTGTCCAGCTATGGGATGCAGGGGAAGGTTGTACCGGAGCGGGCGGCTTGGGAAGCAGCATCTCCCTTATCTCCCTTGGGATGTATGGAGCAGGTTTGCTGGGCCTGGGAGAGGTGCGATGATCCCAAAGAACACACATGCCCGAGCCAAGGAGGGAGCCTGGCCGCCCAGGCTGAGGGATAGCGCTGGCACAGGCCCGAAAGGCTGGAAATTGGGCATGAGCTGGAAAACAGAAAGAGTTTTCCAAATTTTTCCGGCCTAGTGACAAATGACGCCCTGGAAGCACCCAGAGAGGAGGTGCTGCTGGTTCCCTCCCGCTGAGCTGGGGCGTTCAGGCACCTTCCCCTGAACTGCGCTCAGGTATTTCCCATTATTTAAAGGGGGGCCCCTCTCCCTTGCTCCTGCACTGCCTGTCGTGGCAGGGTTCCCATCCGCGGCCCCGCTGGCACAAGGGCCCTTGGGGGGCGCCTGGGGCAGCTCCAGCCCCGTGCTGGTGCCAGGGCGCCCGGCAGCACCGGCCCGTCCGGGCAGTGACGCGGCCGGGACCTCGCGGCTGCTGCGGCGGCAGCCGAAACACGGGACCAGGGCAGCGGGTCCCACGTCGGGCTCCGCTTGGCACCCGCTGCCCCTGAGCCGGGCAGAGAAACCGGCGTCCTGCTCGGATCCGAGCAGCCGGCGCTCATCCCGGTGCCAACGCCGCTCATCCCAGTGCCTGCGTCCTGCTCGGATCCACACAGCCGGCGCTCATCCCGGTGCCGGCGTCCTGCTTGGATTCAGACAACTGGCACTCATCCCGGTGCCGGCATCCTGCTCGGATCCCAGCAGCCGCTGCTCATCCCTGTCCTGCTGCTGCTCATCCCGGTGCCGGCGGCGCTGGGCTGGACCCGGCGCAGCCGCCGGGTGATTCAGGTGTCGGCAGCAGCTTCCTCTGTGTCAGGACTGATTCAGCGGTGCTGGGGGGAGCTGCGGGCAGCCCCGTCCCTTGGGAATCACGTTTTCATTGGAAATGGGGTTGTTTTCCCCAGCAATCATGCTCATTGAAAGCACTGCTGGCTTTTGGTCCTGATAGGGAGCGGGGATCCTGGAGCAGCCCCTGCCTTGTCCCTCGTCACCCTTCCTGCCAGCGCCGCTCCCGCCCTTCCTGCCACCTCATCCCGCCGGAGCAAACACGGTGCCGCTCGGAGCGGCTCGTCCTGAGACCTGGGCTCCGGGAGCGGTGCTGGAACGAGCCCCCAACATCCCGCTGCAAAGCGCGGCCACCACCGCGGAAAAGCTGGAACAGGGAGGACTCGACTGTCTGCGACAGCTCTAAATCCGTCACTCGGAGATTAAATTCTGAAGGGATTTTAGCTTTCAATATAAACAGCAGATCCTTAAGTACCTCTTCATTTTCTGCTTTTACGAAAGACACGGAAAGGCCTAAAATCCCCCGGAATCCCTCAGTGGGATAGCAGCCCTGAGCGTGCAGGCCTGAGCGGGATATGCCTGTTCCGAGCTGGGTGCCTCCATCCCAATGCCAGGGATGCCCAGGAGTATTGCAGCTTGGCTTTGTCCATCCAGATGGACAAACGGATGGACAAATGACCAGGAAGAGGGGAGAAGAGGCCAAGAAGCGGCTCAGGGACGGGGTGCAGGGTGCGGTGCTCCACACCGTGCCGGCCCCATGGGAAGCAGAAGGGTGGGAGCTGGATGCTGCCGGAGCCCTGGCTTCTTCCCGGCCTTGGAGGTTTCCCGTGAAACGCCGGCCTGCAGCCAAATTCCTGCCTGGGCACCCTGCAAATTCCTCGGCACGGGCGCGGACGCGCGTCGGACGCGCGCCCAGGGTGTGCGGGCGCCGCGCGCTCCCGCTTTCATCCCGCCCGCCGCCCGCCCACAGCCACAGCGCCCGCAGGCGCCCGCGCCGGGAAGGAGGGAGAGCGTGGAACAAGGCAACGTGCCGGTGTGCGGATATCGCCCGGGCGCAAGGAGAAACTTGAGGGCTTTGCAGTGAAACAGCCGTGGGCGACAAGCGGCCGGGCATGGCAAGTCCTGCGCCGTGGCCGGAGCCGAGCGAGCAGCCTCGCCTGGACACCCCGGAGCGGGAGCAGCCGCTTCAGACCCAACTCCTGGCACAAAACGGGGCTGGAGCAGCGATCCCGTGTCGGGAGTGACCGAACTGGAGCCTGGCAGCGGCGGGAGCCGTTTGCCACCGGCCTCGCGCCGGCGCACGCGGCGCGTCCTGCGCAGTTGCGAGCAGTCGGCGAGTGAGGCGAGAATCAGAGCCGCCTCGAGAGCAGGAAGGAGGAAAAGGGAGCAAAACGCTTTGAATGAATTCTGGGCTATAAATAGTTTGCCCGGTTCGGGGAGCGAGCGACGAAGGCGGTGCAGGGTGGTACATCACAAAATGTACTTTGTTCATTTACTTGACAAGTGTAGCGAAGTTTTAATTATTTATGATTATACTGCACAATGTGCTAGCACATGTTCTGAGGAATAGTTTAGCCTCAGTAATGGGAGCCTCTGCGCGGTGCCGCCTGTGAAGTCTGCGCCGCTCGGCGGGGAGGGCGGCCGCTCCGCGCGGCTCCGGAGCGTGGGAATGGGGGAAGCCGGGAAGGCTCCGCCGCGGCCCTGACCCACGCGCGACGCCGTGCTCCACAGGCCCGGATCGCCAACCCCACAACGCGCCTTTAATCTTTGTCACTTCACACGCCAAACCCCGCGAGCGCTGAATTATTAAGTCTAAAGTTCCAAAATAAACTCGCACGCGGAGGATTATTTCCATATCATTTGAAATTTCCTGCTCTAATAATTCCTGCGCTCGGTCTGTCTCCCGTCCCCATCCTGCTCCGGTGCCGAGGCCGTGTTGGGCCAGCGCGGAGCCCTCGGGGGGCTCCCCTTCCTCCTCGCGCCCTCCTTCATCCCCCAAACTGCTGACGACTTAATTACGGCGGGGGGGGCGGGTAATTAGCGCGAGGAACCAAACTGAGGCCTCTCCAAACTCGTTCCACTGAGGAAATCAATCCGATCCCTCCCAGAGGGCTCCGCTGCCAGACCTAATTCCAAATGATCCAGGAGAGAAGCTCTTTAGCGCTTCCGAGGGGTGAAGGCAGGAGGACGGGGAAGGGCCGGGGGCGCCGCGGGCCGCTGCAGAGGGGCTGCCTGGCAGCGGGGCGCCGGGACGGGGCGCGGGCACCACTGCGCCCAGCAAAGCTGTTTCGTGCCGTGGAAAGGAAACCCACGCCTCTGCTCCCTGCGTTATATATATGTATGTATGTTTTTCCCCCTGCAGTAACTGGAGAATAGAAATAAAATACTGAATTATTAACTCTAATTACCCCCAGAATTACTTCAATAACAGTGCAATTTCACAGACGGCTGCTGTGAAGACAATGTGCAGGGATAAAAGGAGGCAGAGAATCCACTTCCACCGCAGGAATGTTTGCAATTTATTATTTTCACATTAGCCCTTCTTTCTTAGTGTTTTTCCCCGTTTCCCCATTTTTCTGTAGTGCTGGTCGGATTTCAAACGCTCTGCAGCAGCATCCCGAGCACGGCTGCATCCCGGCAGCATCCCGAGCTCTCCGAGTACAACACTGGGCTCGGGGCTCCGGAGCCCCTTCCCGTGGGAAAGCCGGAGCCTTCGCGTGCAAAGGGAGCCCAGCTCCTGGCAGGGCAGGTGATTTCTCTTCTTTTGGCTGTGCATTTGCACCATTTCCAAGAAGTTTTCCAACAAGCAGAAAACTTTGGGCATCCCAAAAGAGGGAGAGTTTGTCTCCTCCTCAGCAGCTCCCCGGCACGTCTCGTCGTGCCCGGGGGGAGCCCTGCGCTCTGCACGGGGCTGTGCCCGAGCGGGGATCTGGGCACAGCAGCGGCTGGTTTTAGCACAGGCCGACCTGCCAAAGCCTCTCGGTTCTGAGAGGGATGGAGGGATAGAAGGAAGGGAGGAAGGGAGGAAGGAGCGAAACCAGCTCTGATCCAAACGTGCCTCCTTGGAGCGGGATATCCCTCTGCTCTCCAGGCTGCGGGATGGAGACAGACCCGAGGTGAGCGGGACTCCCACCTCACTGCTCTTCATTCCCTGCCCTCCCAGTGGCTCCATTCAGGCTCTGCCCACGACCCCATGGCAGGTCCCAGGCCCTTCTGCTCTTCTCCTTCCCAGTGTCACCACCAGCATGTGGTTTCTGAGCTCGCTGCTCTTCCTGCCTCCTCCTCCTCCTCCTGCCCCGTGTCCGTGCCGCTGGGAGCAGCCTCATGAGCTCATCCCGCGTCCCCCACGGCTCTCGCTCATCTCTTACCGCCAGGAAATGCTTGTGCTCGCGGCTGCACTGAGGTGACGGCTGTTTTAGTGGCCCTGCTCATGTTTCCCCCTTTGTGATCCTGCCAGGCTTCGGGGAAAGCCAAGGAGATCAATTAGCGCTGCGAGCAGGTGCTGGAGACGGGATTTCCTGCGGCGCTGGGACGCCGAGGGATGCGCTGGGCCGAGCCCGGCGGCACCTGCAGCCCGTGGGACACCCGGGCGCGCGTCCTGCGGCTCTGCCCCCCTGGGCATGGGGGGACAGGGCGCGGGGGGACACGGCGCAGGGGTCACAGGAGGGGATGGCAGCGTCTGCCCCCAGGCCCGTGAGGTGCCAAAGGACTCTGAGCAGCAACACGAGGTGCCACAGGGTCTGGGAGCATCTCCATGAGCGACCTGGATGGCGCAGTCCCGGTTGGCGGTGCTGGTGGTGAGGGCAGCGACACCTCTGGGCCCTCCAGGCGCTGGGAATGCCGAGCCTGGGGAGTGCCTGGGAAGCGGGAAGTGCCTGGGAAGCGGGAAGTGCCTGGGAAGGGGCCGCGTGGGGAGCCCCAGGGCGCCCAGACGTGGCAGCTCCGCTCCCACGGCCGCCCGCTGTCCCACGGCTCAATGGGACCTTTGAGTCCTGCCGTGCCCCGCAGCCAAGCCAGAGCCCCGGCGCCCTTCACATTTTTTAAAATAAATCATTTTGGGGGTGACTCTCATGCTGAGACTCAAAGGAATCTGTTATTCGCAGTGGTCGGCCAGCCTGGTGGCTTCAGAAAGACCAGCTGAGCCTGGACCTGGCAGCAGGTCTGTGCTGGAGAGGACTGGGATGCACTGGGATGCACCGGGATGCACTGGGATGCACGGGAGGCAGGCGGGATGGAGCAGTGGGATGGAGTGGGGCCCATTGCCGAAGCACGGCCAGCTTTGATAATTAGCCAGGCCTGCAAAGGGAAATGATGAAAGGTAAAAAGGATTTGTTTAAGCACGGCCCGTTTTATTGCTTTCCTGTCTCAAAGTCCCTCTTTAAAGTGGTTGGGAGATTTTTGTTCTTATTTTGCCTCAGATGTTGGACTTTAATTAGAGCCAACGCAGTGAAATACCTGCAATGCGCGCAGATCACGCGCGAGATTTTCCCGGGGATGGGCAGGGGCTCCACCGGGGCTCCCGCTCGGCCCTGCAGGGTTTGCATCCCTGGATGCCCCTGCGGAGCCACTGGAGGGATGCAGGGATGCAGGGCAGGCAGGGAAGGGCACTGGATGCTCCGGGCTGGATTTACCAGGGAGACCCTGCGGGAAGGTGTGGGTGCTCCATTGGGGCGCAAGGATGCAGGGAGCAAAGGTGCGGGACCGGCTCTGCCGCCCCAGCTCTGCGCTGCCACAGTGCCCCGGACACCGGCTCCTTGTGCCCGCTGAGCTCCCATCACTGGATTGCTCCGGGGCAATCTCAGGCCCCCGTTCTGGGAAAAAAGTATATCCACTTGAAAAATGCCTGATTTACCTTGTTTTAATCATCTGCGGATTGCAAGATTTGTAATTCCTAGTGCAAAACAGAGCAGCTTTTGGAGGTGCAATGCACGCACTGCCATCGCTGACGGTATCAGCCCCGCAGCGGTGCCGCCAAGTCCATATGGGCCGGCCGGAGCCCGCGGGACCGGCAAGGGGCTGCTCTGGGGCCCCAGGGGAGAAGGGGCTGGACGTGGCCGCAGAGGGGCTGCTCCTCAGCCGGCATCGCCCTGTTATCGATTACTCGTACACGTTTATTGTTCACATTGCAGGGTAAGCACTCGGCGGGGTTTATAGGCAAATAAAGCCGGCGGGTCATGCCCCGCGGCGCCGCGCGCCCATAAATGACTCCAAGAGCTCCGGTCGCTCCCCGGAGCTGCCTCCCACCCGGCAGCGCGCGGCCGAGGCTTGTCCTCTCTGCCCGAGCGCATCCTCACCCTGTGCATTTATTTGCACCTCCAAACCTGCTGGTTTATTTTTTATCACCTTTTATCCTTCTTTAACTTCCCTATGTTCTCCCCCCTCTTTTTGAGCCTCCCTGTGCCACGGGGTCTCCTCTCCATCCCGATCCCCATCGCCTTCCCAGCTGGCAGCTCTATCCTGCCCTATCCTGTCCTGCCCCATCCCGCTGCTGACAGGGACCAGGTGTCCCAGGGCAGCTGGTCTGGAAGAAGTGAACGCAGGGGCTGGAGCAGCTCCAATTAGCTCGTAGCTAATTAGCTGACTCATCTACCAGGAAGCTCACGCTGGGGCTGGGGGTGCTGCAGCTATGGGGATGGCTGGGCAGCAGATGGGCCCGGGATGAAGCGAGCTGAGGTGGTTGTTTCGGAGAATGAGGCTGGGAATGTGGTTTGAATATCCTGGGAGAGGTGCGGGATGCCTCCTGGCACGGGGGGGATCCTGCAGAGAAGGGGGGCCACAACCTGGGGAGTTTGGGCTCTTGCTTTGGAACCGCTCTCTCGGGACTGGGGGGATGTTGTAGGAAGTTGGGTAGGAAAGAGCCCAATTAGGATAAAATCACAGGGAACTGATTAATAATTAGCAGGTAATTAGTTATCCCTCTACCATCTGGAGGGCTGAACCCTGTTGTGAGGGAAGCCCCTGCTGCTGCCTCTATCGCTGGGACCGTGGTGCTCAGGGAGCAGGTGAGGGTGGAAGGTGCAGGAGAAGAGCAGGGGGACAGGAGTGACGTCCTGGGCTAGGGCACGGCCAGAGCTGTGCTGTGCGGCTGGAGAACCTGGAGCGAGGAGACCCCATGGAAACGGCATTGCTTCCCGGGACTTGCTGCCTCTGCCTGCCCGGTTTGGAGGAGCTGCTGCTCCTGCCTGAGGAGCGGAGCTGCCGCTTGCTCTGTCCCCACCGCTGCCCTTGCTGCGGGCCTGGAGGCTCTGCTGCCCCTCTGGGGTTGTCCTGCTCCAGGGGACATCTCTGCGTGGCCACACGGGTTACTGAGGAGCACGTCTTGTATTTGAAGCTGGCCCAGGCCATGCTCGGCCTCTCCCCCAAGAAGCAACTCCCAGGATTTCCCGTTTGCTGCTTGTCCTTCCCTGCAGCGTTTCCAGGAGGGCTCGGCAGCCGCTGCAGTTGTGGCTGCTCTGCCCCCCAAGTTGCGCAGCCCAAAAGGGACCATTTCTCCTGACCCGGATCTGCATCCCGTCTGCTCTCAAGAAAGGCAGTGAACTCGGGACTTGTCTCACCCTGGTCCCTCTTTTGGGGCAGGAGAGGATTCGCAGCGCTCCCGGCTCCCACGAGTGCGCTCCGAGGAGTCTCTGGTTCCTCTGATGGAGGTCGTTCTGTTTCCATGCACGTGAGCAATTGATGGGACTCCTGAGAGCACCTGAGATGCCTGGCCAGGAAGCAGGGATTGGATTTCCCTTTGGGACCTTCTCCGGCGGGGATGTGAGCAACAAGCACCTCCAGTGTAAAACCGGAGAGCTTTCCTTTGCCCTCCACCGGCCTTGCCTGGGGAGGCCGGCACAGTGTGGATGATTCCTCGGGACGCCCTGGGGCGGGTTGGTCCCGCTCGCTTGGCTCTGGCGCTGCCGCCGTGCTCCGCGTGCCGCTGCAGTGCCGGCGCCGCCGAGGTCTCTTTGGCTGCCCGAGAGGCAGGAGAGCCGCAGAACCCGCGGGCTCCGGTGCATGAAACCCCCCCGTCACACACATTTCATTGAGGAGGCAGAATGAAGCCACGAAAGTTGAGAGACAGCGAATATGTTAACGTGCAATGTCTCTTGGTTTTCCTTGTTTTTTTTTTTTTTTCCACACTCCCCTTTCATCCTTCCATTAGGAGTCCAGAGTAAGTTCCTGCCTTCCCTTTTCTGGTTGGCAGGTCTGCCCCAGGCAGAAGGGACTTCCAGTGAAGAGAAACTTCGTTGGGAGAAAAGGAGGGGAGCAGCTGAGCTGCACTTTGGAGACAACCGGAGCCCTCCCCGGGGGAAAGGGAAGCCAGGACTTCCTTTCCCTCTGGATCGATTGCCGCATTAGCTCCATATCCTAATCCCTGCGTGCCAAAGACCCTGCAGGCATCCCTGGAGGAGATGTAGGCTTTTTCCACCGCCATCTGCCCGCATGCTGTCCAGCTGATTACATGCTCCGCATCCTGGAGATCCGATGCTCTTTTCAGCTGTGTCACGTTTCATGTCCCTCACCAGCCCTGGTCAGCATCCTCCTGATCCCGCGCTGTCCCCGGGGCTTCCAGGGGGAGATGGGCTGTAACGCAGCACCCTGGTCCCGGAGGAGGAGCGAGGTGTCCCACCGGCCTCTCCCGCCTCCAGCAGCGGGACCGTGCGGCTTTCCGCTCTGCTCCTCATTTCTGCTGTTCGTAAAATCTGAGCAATGCCAGAGCAGTTGTGAAACTTAATTCATATTTATGACTCCTTTTGAAGGAGAATGGCTACACGAATGCTGAATATTACCAGCTTGGAGAGATGGACGGACGCCACCAGCCGTGCCTCGCTTGGCGAGGCTGGAGGTTGCAAACACTCGTTTGCAAGCGGCCCCTCCGCTGCCAGAGCTGCTCCAATAACGCTGAATTCCTGCGCCCCTCCTGATGCGCTTCTCTTTGCTGGCTCTTTCTTCACCCTGACTGTGTTCTGTCCTCTGCAAACAGAGCAGGGCAGAGCCAAGAGCAGGTGGCAAGGCACTGGCTAAATCCATCATGTAAATGGGAAATTTCCTGCGAGCACTAGTGGACCTGGGCTGGAGCCAGGTTCTTCTGTTGATATTTTAATGACGATAAATGCAATTAAGGATGAGAGAGAGACGCATTAAATTAAATAAAGTATCAGATGCTTGAAGATTCTTCACTGATGGGGTCATAAATGTCTCTGGGGTTTCTGTATTTGCGTGGCAGGTGTTACTGGATTCCTGTCCACCCATGGGGCTGTGAGCCCGTCCTCCCACCTGCCTGCTGGCCACCGTTGCACAGAGTGACGTGTCCCGACACGGATCCATGGGCTCGGATGCAAGGGAGCGACGCCTGCAGCGTTGCACCCTTGGAGGGCAGAGCAATGCCCGCGGCCGAGCGCTCTGCCCGCCGCGGAGCTGCAGCTGCCGAGGGTGCCCTCAGCAAGCGGCAGGGGCCGGGCAGCGCAGGCGGCCGCAGCTGGGAGCAACGGGACCTGGATTGCTGCTCTCCACGCGCCCCGCGGAGCTGCCTGTCTGCCGGCTCCGCTGATATTGATGGCCGAGCATTATGGGCTGCTGGAAGAGCCAAGGCAAACCGCGGCGCAGCTGGAGCGGCCAGGGGCCGGCGCGAGCGTTTTGTAGGGGAATTGCCCGCGCCGGCCCCGGCTTGGCACGCGTGCCTGTCCCCACAGCGGGGCAGCTCGTGGTGGCTCCGCGCGGGCTGCGTGTCCATGTCTCCGGCCAGCCGGGTCCCCCTGCCCTGAGCCCGTGCCTGGACCTGCGCTCAGGAGCCCAGCTCCTTCCCGGCCCTGCAGACTCCAATATCCACCTTCGGCTCCTTTAGCGTTACCAAGGGCAAGGGCAGGAACAAGGGCTTTTTGGTGGGTCCTTGCTAATTGCCCGGCTTTGCCGAGGCTGGTGCGCGAGCCATGCTGAGCAGCGGGTTTACGATTATCCTTAGCATTCCTAATGAAGTCCCTTGGGCTTCCCACCTTCCCTTGCCCCCTTTATAGTAGGCACGGCTCCTGGAGACTTAAAAGCGTCTTTTGTTAGGGGCTAAGAGCTGCCTTAAAAATATCATTAAAAAATGAATTAAATTAATTAAAAAGAAAGCCACTCAGAATCGGTTTCCTTCTCACCCTGACAGGTTTTCCACCTGGGTTTGCCTCACGCTAGGTGGGCTGCCGGGTCGGAATCCCACATCTCGGATCCGGAGTGGGGGAAGGTTTTTCCCCTGCAGAGCATGATGTGTATGGAAATCTGTCCGGGAGGATGGCCCCATCCATAGGCATGAGCCCTTTCCTCCCGGCTGCCGGCCACCAGGACACGGCGGAGCAGGGTGCGTGCCCAGCGGTGGCCGTGGAGCCTCGTGCCTGCCGGGAATGCTGCCTGCTCCCGTCCTGGCTCGCCACGGCCCTCCTCGGGTGCCCGTTGCACCAGGACCAACTCCAGCCAGCAGGACTAACCTCCTTCTCCTGCGGCTCTGCAGAAGGTAAGAAGTGCATCAGCCTGATCCTAAGCTAATTTTTGCTTGTGTCAGAAAATTACAGCACAATTCATAGATTTTCAGGCCAGAAGGGACCATTATGACCAGCCGGGCTGACCTCCTGCATTCCACACACCACTGCCTTGGCAGAAAACCCATGGCTTTTGTTCTAGCTGAGCCATATTTTTCAGAAAGATACTCGGTCTCCATTAAAAGACTTCGAGTGATGGAGATTCCACTCCATCCCTGGGGATTCGTTCCAACGTTTAATTGCTCTGACTGCTTAAAATGTGCTTCTTATTTCTAATCTGGATTTGTCTTGTTTCGGCTTCCAACTAGGGATGTTGTAATGCCTTTTCCTGCTAGATTAAAGAGCCGTCTGCTATCAGAAATCTCTTCCCCATGCATATGCTTGTAGACCGTGAGCAAGCCACCTCTTGGTCTCCTCAATAAACTAAACAGCCGGAGCTTCTTCGCTCTGTCACTGTAATGCATATTTTCCACTGCCTTGACTCGCTCCCAGCTCTTTTCTGAACCCTTTCCAAGTTTCCCTGCTCTGCCTGGAAAGGCAGACAAGAGCTCTGAGCACAGCATCCCCGCGCGGGGCTCCCTGGTGCCATGCGGCCAGGTAGCAGCGCTTGTCCCTCCCCGTTGCGGAGGGAGCCAAGGATGACGTTGGTCCCGCGGGCTGCGGCTCCGTGCCGCTCGCGCTCCGTGCCGTGCTGCGGCTCCGCAGCGAGGCCTCCCGGCGTGCAGGGAGCAGGAGCTCAGCTCCGTCCTCTTGGCTGCCGGCTCGGGGCTCTGCAAACACGAGCAGCTCTCGTGGGCGAGCAGCTCTTGAGGGGTCTCTCTACCCCGCTCCTTATTTGCCAATTTTAGTTTGTTTTGGTCTGTTCCAGGAGTAGTGGAGACTGCTGGACCATGCTGCCAGCTTCGCACAGGGACAAAAGCAAGAGACATGGTGGGTGTCTCAGCTTGGCTGGACAGAGGGTTGCCCAACAGGACACAGGAGCGGGGATCCAGGCACCCATTCCCCGCTCTTAGCTCTGTCCAGAGCCTCTTCTCCTAATGCTCGGGCTGTGGTGGTGAAATGAGGTGGGACTGACATGGACCACGTGCAGCTCGGCGAGGTCCTGTCGGGGTGGCTGTGGGAAGGGGAGAGCCTGGCCCCGATCCAGCCCTTGGTCGGAGCCGGCGCGGTGACTTCGCCCACGGGCTCATTAGCCTGGGATTCCTGCCGCTCCCAGAGCTGGGAGAGCAGCTCCCGGCGCGATTAATCATCTGTGACCCATCGGGGCTGCATTTCAGGCTGCTTTCCGAGGCCCATCCTGCTGCCGCTCCCTACCCGCGAGCTCTGAGCTGGCCAGAGGTCAGCACTTCTCTTCCTTCCCGAACAATGGAGCCATGGACCGAGGCGGCCGGCGCGGAGCGGCGTGCTGATGGTTGCCAGCTGTGTTGCCTTAACATCTTCCCATTATCTCCGTACTGCTGGCTAGCTCCGGCTTGGGGGAAGCTTTGTCCTGACTTTGGCACAGGAAGGAGTCTCCCTCCCAGCATGGAAAGCTGGCCCGGTGCTCGCTCAGTCTGCCCTGAACATCTGCTGCTCGCTTGCAAGAAAGCAGGGCCACACGCTGGCGCCGACACCGGCGCGGGGCCGGGCGAGCGGCTCCGCTCACTGCGCGCCTGGCGCGTCCCCAGCGCCTCGCTGCACCCTGCAAACCTCCCACGTGCAAACTTTTGGGTTCTGAGCTGCATTGCACACAGACCTGCGCTCAAGCGGGTGTGCAGATCTCCTCCTGTCCCCTGCCATGTGCACTGCACGCTCGTGCGTGCACCCACACACAGCAGCTTCCCTGCTGCTCGTGCATGCGTGTTGCCGCAGAACTGGTCTCTGGGTGCACAAGTTGCTTTACATCAAAGAAGAAGCGGCTCCTGCCTGGAATGGGAGCAAACAAAAGCTTTTGTTTTGGAAGCCCTTGGTGGTTTGGGCGTACGCGTTTCCTCCTGTTGCTTTCTCATGGCTTGTTTTCCCACTGGGACCTGGGCGAGGAAGGCAGGAGGATGCCAAGAGATGTCCTTTCTGCTTCCCGCAGACACCTGCAGAGCAGAGGGGTTCGCTCCACGTGCAAGCAGTGGGTGGCCTTTGCTATTGGGAACGCTGCTCACCTTCCTGCACCGTCCGCAGTGTGCAGCGAGGACGCAGAAGTTCATCTCAGCCCCTTGGCAGGAGCTTTCTGATGGAAAGTGGTGCCTTTTGTAAGAAAGGGCCAAGACCCGAGCAAGTTAAGGCAGGAATTGGGTGCACTAAGCTCGTTACTCTCACTCCTAGTGTCTTTTGCTGCCTTATGAGCACCAAGGATTGGGATCTATGGGGAAGCAGGCCAGGCAGGATGGGTAGACCTGGCCTCCTGCCCCACGCTCCCAGGGAGACCCAGATAACTTGAGAACCTGGATGTCTCTCGCTGCTCAGGTTTTGCAAACGCCCTTAATGGAAACACATGTGAGACGCGCTCTCTGTGGATCTACCCGAGAAGCCTTTTCCGTTTTTGCTGCGTTAGCAAACTGCCGACGAGTCTTTCTCTCCACCACGAACTACTGAGCGGGGACCCTGGCCTCTCTGCTCCATTTTCATCCAGAGCCTCTGCCAGCGTCATAAACCCAGTAAAACGTTATGGCACTTTGCACCCACTGGGAAACCAAATGTATTTTAATGTATATTTAATAGATTTCAGGTCTTTCTGTTATTAAATTTGCTTTTCACTCGCCCCCTCCCCCTCTCTCTGGTGCATGAGACTCAATGGGAAATTTTAAGTGCATTAAACCAGCATCTCACAGAAACAAATCCAGATGGCCTGGTACAAATAAAATGAAAAAAAAAAATATCGCATCAGAATCTATTAGAGTCTCGGCCTGGGTGTAGTTCGCGTTTCACCGGCCGGCGAGCGGCTGCGCCCGGGCTGCACGGGCGCCACGGGGGCTTCCCGCGCCCCCGTCCCCGGCGCCGGGGGTCTCGCAGGTGCCACAGCGAGATTCCCGTGATGCCTTCCCTCAGCATCTGGAGGAGAAAGGAGGTCTGGCCGTGCCCCCCTCCACCCTTCCCACCATCCCGGTGCTCGCTTGGAGACACCGGAGCCCTGGGCTACGGCTTTCCCGGCAGCAGGAACACATCCAAGCAGCAGATACCCCGCAGGGGAGCCGATGGCCTTCCCAAGGATTCATCGTCCCGCTTCCTCGCGAAGGCTTGGCAATGCATCCCGACCTCTCCCAGCTCCTTCCCTCCAAGAGTTGCCCTTATTAGAGCTTTGCGGAGCGACTGAAATGCAAACTGGCTTCAGGTGTCTCCACAAACTTGGCAGGAATGAATCCAAGACAAAAAGTTCATTGTTCTCTTCGTTCCTGGTGTGCTCATGGAGGGAAAATCCAGCAGCATGGAGAGGAGACATGCGTCTCCGTGGGATTCTCTGCCTTGCATTGGGCTCATTCCCAATGCACTTCCAGCCGTGCTCTCCCGATACGCGTGTCCTGGGAGCAGGGCGTATGCCGGGATGCTCGACATGGACTGCGTTGACAGCAGATGCTTTGCAAGGTAAATATTTCAACTGCTCCTCCCTGGAGCTCCGTTTGCATAGTTTATTAGCCCGAAAACCATGGCTTTGCTCTGTTCTGGACAGCCCGGGTTCCCAGGTGCAAACCACTTGCTTTGCTTTCTTTCCGGAGCAAACACTGACCGACTGCGTGGAGGGGAAGGACGGTGCGGAGACGAGTGCTTGGAGTGGGCATGAGCATTCCCGCAGCTGTGCAGACATTTCCTACGGCTCCGCGGGGGAATTTCCCTCGCTCTTTGTGCCCGATCCTCGGCGCGCTCAGCCTGGCTCCCCACGCGCCCCGACTCTGTTTGCCTACAGTTAATATTCGAGCAAACAGAATGAGTTACTAGGAGGAATGTCCATGGAAACAGTGAATTTTAAGGAACTCTTGTAAAATATTCATAGAAAGCAAATTTTGAATTAATACAAAATGCGTGCACTGAAGACCCAGTGGTAAGAGTCATCTACTCAGGGAACGGAAATAATCCCATATGACCTATATGGCCAATAAAGCAGCTTGACTTTTGAATTCTCGCAGTAAACTGCCTGTGAACAAGACACAGGCCAAGAATTATTTGCAGAAATTATTCATTAAGGGCCTAATCCAAAACCCAGTTAAGTCAGTGGAAACATCCCCCCCTATGTTAGGCCCCAAATAATTCTGGATAATGAATACTTTTGAGAAAACTGTGATCCTTTCCCGGATAACTCACCAACCAGAAAAAAAAAATTAAAAAGTTAAAAAAAAAGGCCAAAAAAAGCAGCAGATTTCACCGGATAAAGTTATGGACTGTAAATATCTGGCGGAGCTGCTCTTGCTCCTACTGCATCCCGGCGGGAGCCGCGCGGGGCTCTGCGGAGCACGATGCACCTGGGGCTGCAGCTTGGGACACCGGGGAGGTGACACGTCCAGGGTCGCCCCGGGCAATGCCATCCCGGCCCCCAAATCTGATGGCAACCGTGGCACTGCAGGAGGCTTTGAGGTGCATCTGGGAGCCCTGGAGCCTCCGGTTGGGGGCCACGGTGGCCTCTGGGCTGCCTTGGGTGCATTGCAGCAACGCTCCTGCAGCCATCGAGTGCAGGAGGAAGGACAGGCCAGCGGCTCCCGCTGCCCTCCCTGCCACCCAGCTCATCCTTCCCAAATCACGCGTAGAAAATATTTATTCCTTGTGGCTTCTCGACATATCTAACTGTAAAGTACCTGGGAGCATGAGGAGAAAGACTATGGCAACAAAATATGGTATTATTGCTATTACTATTGCTATTACTATTATAGTGTGGCAGCAATTCCATCAGCATATCATGGTGACACTGTGAAACGCAAGAGCAAGGCTGGAAATTGCCTGGAGCCCTCAGAGCCTGAACGACACCATTAATAGCTGTATATTTTTATTGCCACAGTTAATATTATACATTAAATCCCACAAATCTGGCCATATTATTGCATGATATATATATTTTTAAATCCTCCTTTGGGTTTGTTTGTTGCTCGGGATGATGGTGAGATAACTCTTGAGTCTGGAGAAGGTCAGTTTGCTTTGGAAAACTGCATCCTGGCAATGTCAGTAAGCAGTGGGGATATGTCCAGTGCTGGGAATATTGGGAGCACTGGGAGAACTGCCGCTGGCAGCCTGGCCGTGCCAACCAGCAGCCTGGCTGGGCGCTCGGAGGTGGGGAAGTTGTTCCCGAGTTAAGTTGTGCTCATGGGCAGGACATGGGGCTGGAAGGGGAGCCAGTGGGCCGCGGGATGCGGGAATGCAGCTCCGCAGAGCCCGGAGGGGAAGCGACGGCAGGGGCTCCCCGGCGCTGCGTTTGCAAGCGGCCCGTATAAAACATATCTGCAGTCGGTATCAGTGTAATGGGAAGCCGGTGTCAGGCAGCGTGACCCCGCGGCCATCTGGATGCAATTGCAGCCTCACATCTGAAAATCAAATACATATTTGTGCAGTGTATCGGGCAGAAGGGGCTCCTTCCTCTGCCGCGCGCGGGGTGTGCGCTGGCCTCTGAAGGGCGCGCGCCGGCAGGGACGGGGACAGGGACAGGGATGGGGATGGGGATAGGGATGGGGACAGGGATGGGGACGGCAGAGGGGACGTGCTCCCTGCCCCGTCTGGATCACCCGCGTCCTTCCCGGCTGCTCCAGCCGTGCCGGCTTTGCCGGGGGGCTCACAAGCCGGGCAGAGCATCCCTCCGGCTCCGCTCGGGAGCCAGCCTGGGAAAGGCTCGCCTCGATTTCACTCGAGGTCACCGAGAGGCAGCGAGAGCGGGAATTCACCCTTGGAGGCTCCTCCGTGCTCAGCACAGCTCGGAGGAAGGAAAGCCGCTGGGATTGCCAGGCTGCCAGGGCCTCCCCGCTGCTCCTGCAGCTTTCCCGGGGCTCCGCGCGCGGGCGTTTCCGCGGGAGCCCCTTCTCCCCGCGCTCGGAGCAGCAGGACACGAGCGCCGAGCCGGGCCGCGCGCTCCCGCTGCGCCCCGCGCCGCCAACCCGCGCCCGGCCGCGGCACCACGTGGCCCGTGGCAGGCGGCCAATGCAAACGCCGGGGTACATGAGCTACAAGTAAACACAGCTTGAGTTTCACATGTCAAATATGCTCAACAAACTGCTGGCGGATGATGCACAGGCCAAGAAACCAGACGTAAAAAGTGGATGATGAATCAGTCGCAGTGATGAATAAATTAGGGGCTGCAGCACTTGGCCCGGGAGCTGCTCGGGAGGGACGAGGAGGAAAAGCCGTTGGACGCGATTCCTCTGGGAGCCGCTTGCTTGTGGCTCCCTTCTGCTCCCAGCGATGCCCTCGCTGTGCTCCCGAGGCTGCCTGCTTGCTCTTCCACGTCTTTAGGTGAATGCAAAAAGGGAGAAGTTTGTGCTAAATGGGTGGTGAGTCCTACAGCTGCATCACCAACGGGTGCATCGCTGCCTGCAGCTGCAGCACCACTGTCCCCGTGCCACTTCCCTCCCTCCTGCCCGTCCCATTTATCCCAGAGCGACACCGGACATGCCGGAGCTTTCCCAGCTCGGGTGACGCTTCCAAGCACTGTCGCTCTACTTGGCCAGAGCTGCCCATGGCAGCTGGAAAGAAAAAGTTCCCATCTCCCAAACTCGAACAGGAAGATTCATTAGCCGTAAAAATATACAGAGCCCCAGCGCTTGAAAAGCCTGCAATTTATTTTACTGGAGGCAGCCAAACTTTGTATAATGGGAGGCAAAAGGAGGGAGCAGCGAGGAGGAAGGGGCCGAGCGGCCGTGCTGGGCGCGGGGCAGTGCAGGGCAGCGGGTACGGGCGGCGCAGGCAGCGCGAGGCCGGCGCGCCTGGCGCGAGGAGGGTGATTGATGAGCGCGGGCGAGCAATCAGCGCCCGCCAGCAAACCTGGAGCCGCGCGTATTTATACAGGCCCCAGCGTGATTATTATTGTAAGGGAGATTTCTCTAATCAAAACTCCACAATTACACACAGGCCTTTCTGATTAATATTACGTGATAACAGCAACGCGGCACATCTGGCAAGGGAGCCGCGATTTGTGCACTTCGAGTGTCTGTTTGTTCACTTGACGCAGGAATAATAAATGCCTCCTCCTCCTCCTCCTCCTGCGTGGCGAGGCCCAGCACCAGGATCGGGATGGCCGGGATGCAGTGCTCAGTGGGGTGGCAAGCGCGCCGTGCCCGGGGATGCAGTGAGCGGGAGCTCGGGATCCCGCTTTTCCCCGGGAGCGGAGCAGGTTGCAGGAGCCGGCAGCACCTGCAAGGCGGGGAGCTGGCAGCTCCCTTGGCGGTGAGGAAGGCGCTGCCAGCTCCGGTGTTGGGGAGCAGCAGGGTGCAGCGCTCCCTCGCACGCGTGCGCACGCTGCTCGCTTGCAGCACTCCGCTTCGGGGCAGGTCCCTTGCCGCGCCCGGCTGCGATGCACCGTTGCTGCTAATGTGATTTCTTTGGAAGCCGGAATGGAAACGCTCTAACCTCGCATTATAAAGGATAACAAACACATGAGGTGCAGCAGGGCAAGTGAGCCCCGTCTGGGACTGAGGGTGCCCCCGCGCCCCTCTCCCGCCCCACGGCACCAGCAGAGACACTCGCTCTGGTTACAGCCTTCGCTCTATGAGGATGAGAGGGTGGAACTGAGCACAGAAGGCAGATTTGGAAATGTCTGGATGGGAGGCGAGATCTGCTGCGGTGAGAAATCCCACAGGATTCCCATTCCTGCTTCTGCTTCTGGCGACAGTGGTGAGTCTGCTCCGAGCCACCAGCCTCACGGTGGTCATCTCATGTGTGGGAGCACCTCTGCCCTGCTCCACCTGGCCTTCGTGCACGAGGAGGATTAACCCGCGATACGGCTGGGCTTGGGCCCTGGGCGGATGGATGGACTCGACAGGTCTGTCCTGTGCCTGGTACCTGCATTGCACATGTAACCTGCCCCTCTCCATGCGGGAGCCTCCAGCAGCTCCGCCGGCAGCTGCGCCCGAGCGACAGCAAATCCCGGGAGAGGGCCAGGGACCGCTCCGGGCTCCGACTGATGCAGACCATCTGTCCCTGGCCCGGGAATTCCATCGGAGCCGTCCCGCCAGCCTCCGCCTGTGCCCTCCGGGCGATTTGCCTGTCCGGTGGCCGCCAGGAGACGAGTCGTCGCCTGGGGACACAGATGCCACCGCGGGGCCCGCCGGGAACCCCCACCTGTGTGCGCTCCGGGTGACGCGGGGCGAGCGATGGCTCCTTTCATCCCTGCCTGGGGTCACCTGCGTGGCTTCCCTCCAGGGGATCCGGGGCTGGCGCTGGAAGGGGCACGGCCGCCTGCTTCCCATTCGGACATCACCTCCTCCGGGAGAGCATCCGCCCGGCCCATCCTGTGCCAGGGCTCTGCGCAGGGACCACAAGTGTCTGTGGGGCCGCAGGGCTGGGAAAGGGGGAGAGGGAGATGCTTTCTGCCTCCTGCTCGAGCTCCGGGCCCTTCTGCAGAGGAGGAAGGAACAGGGACGGTGAGGCTGGGGGACCAGAGCTGTGGAGGGACACACGGTTCCCCCACGGAGACTCCGTGCCCCTTCTCCTCCTTCCTCACCGCTCGGGGAGGAGGAAGGGCCCAAGAAGTGGGCAGCCTCAGCTTGAACCTCTGGGGAGGTTTGGGGGGCACCCTGCGACGCGGTTGGCCCAGAACAGCCAGGATGAGCCTTCGGGCCATGCTGCTGCTCACTTGAAGCTGCTGCTTCATTCATTCACCAAACCCTCATGTTTCATTAAATTAAAAAAAAAAAAAAAAAAAAAAAAAAAAAAAAAAAAAAAAAAAAAAAAAAAAAAAAAAAAANAAAAAAAAAAAAAAAAAAAAAAAAGGAAAAAGAAAAAAAAAGAGAGAAAAAACCCCACTTCCCAATGAACACACCAGCATCTGCCGATCCTCTGCCCCAGCATGGCCCGGGGTCCTCCCCGCTGGGGCTCCCAAGGGTTAATGCTCCTTCCTCCTTCCTGGGAGGCCTGCAGGGAGCCAGGCTGGGCTCCAGGGGAGGAATGGGCGTGAGCTGCCGGGATACCGGCCCTGGATCCGAGGGATCTAAAGCCGGGGCGGAAGCCAGGCAGGACACGGGGCGGGGGGACCCCGGGGCTGCGCGGCCCCAGACCAGAGCAACTGGAAATGTGGAAGATTCACAGCGCCGAGACCAAAACTATAAAGGGGGCTGAGGAAACCCATAAGGAGGTGTAAATTGGAACAACATGGGCTGTGTCGTGTCCTGATTTGGCTTCGGGGAATTAAGAGCTAATCTTTTCCCGGAGACAGGCATTGCTGGAGCGGCGCACGCAGCAGAGCAGGGCTCCGCCAGCCCCGAGCGAGGCAGCGAGGGCCGGCGCAGGACGCCGGGGTCGAGGCTTCAAGTGGCTATTTTTACACTGGGCCTTTCTGTGGTTACTGAAGCGCGTGGTTATAGCTCGAGCTCCTCCGTGCGCGTTTTTCTTTTTTTAATGGAGGCACCCGGTGGGTGCTGGAGCGAGAGGAAAGGGCTGCAAATTGGTGGCAGTCGGCTGGAAGCCGGTGACAGCAGGTTGCAAACTGGAGGCATCTACCAGGTTCACGCGACAGTGCTGGAATTGCAGTACGGGAAGGCAGCAGGGCCGGGACCCCTGGATGCATCTACTTCCAGTGTCCAGTATTTAATGTTTTATTTCTGCAAGGCTTCCATGAGTGCTTGCCCACAAACAGCTCCGGGCCCGTGGCTCCAGCCTGCAGCCTCCTCTGCTATCGCCTTCCCCGTTATCTGGGTCAGAGATGAGCGAGTGCAATAAAAAGGAAGCAAAGAAGCAAGCGAGAAGACGAAGGCAGCTCCGCGCCGCTCATGCGGACAATATTCACTGCTCGGGGTGGAAAAAGCTTCCCTCTCTGTGTGCTTTTAGTGCCAACCTCCCCTGGCCCCATGCACAGCACAGCCTGGGGCCTGGAGGAGGAGGCTCCTTGCATGAGGACGAGGGGGAGGAGGAGGACAGGGATGAATAAGAGGAGGAGGAGGGTTGCGTGCACGCGGCAGGATTAGCTCTAAATTAAAAAAATGTAATGTTAATGTGAGCTACTGGACCGGGAGTGCTCGGGAAGAACCCCAGTGCTGCCGGCCCCAGGAATAACCTTGTTGTGAAACTCGCTCTTCTCCCAAAGCCCGCAGAAGGGAAGCTGCTAATTCTACTCCAAAAAAATTAAAGAGCGGAAAGGCAGCCCCAGGAGCGACCTCGCTCCTGAGCTCCCAGGGCCCTGGCAGTTTGGAGGAAATGCCATGAGAAGGGGTGCCCGCGGGGCACCTGGATTAAACCTTCCCAATTTAAGCGCGTGCAGAGAGCCGGGCAGCCCCGCGGGGCCGGCCCGGGCCGGGGCAGCCCGGCCGGCCCCTGATTGGAGCCAGGCCGGCCCGGCGCCCCCCCTCCATCCCCCGCTAATTCCCCCTGGTTAAGATTCTTTAATGACCTTAATCACCACTTCATTTAGAGCAGTCACTTTCCCCGCTGTGGCCCTCCCCCAGCATGGGAATAACATCTGCTACCCAACATTGCCCCTATAAACTGCTCCTATTTCACATCACAAAAAATATACAGGGCATTAAACTAGGTATGTTTTATAGGGGACCTGTCAAGCAGCTTAAATGCAGGCTCTGACCTACTTAAAAGTTGTCCTAATCGGGGGAGGCATGCGTGTGCGCTGAGTTCACATCTCTGCTTCCCCGCGCCGCCCTGGTGCTAAGCAATGAGAATGGAAATTGTTTGCAGAAAGAGCGAACCACATTGTAATGGGCAGGGCGGATGGCAGGAGAGCGGTGCGGGTGTGTGCACACGTGTGTGCCTGCGGATGTGCTTGCACACGTGTGTGCTTGCACATGCATGTGCGTTCAAGTGTGCTTGCACACAGGTGTGCGTGCAGCTGTGCTTGCACACGCAGGTGTGCTTGTGGATGTGCATGCAGGTGTGCTCGCACATGTGGATATGCATGCAGGTCGGCTTGCACAGGCGGGTGTGCTTGCACACGTGTGTGCTTGCACATGCATGTGCGTTCAAGTGTGCTTGCACACAGGTGTGCGTGCAGCTGTGCTTGCACAAGCAGGTGTGCTTGTGGATGTGCACGCATGTCGGCTTGCACATGTGGGTGTGCTTGTGGATGTGCATGCATGTCGGCTTGCACAAGCGGGTGTGCTGGCACATGCGTGCACATGCAAGCGAGCTTGCAGAAGTGGCTGTGTGTGCATGCACATAGGTATGTGCTGGCGTGCTTGCACACGTGGGTGTGCTCATCCCTGCTGCAGGCAGAGCACTTTACCAGGCACCCACAGCCACCACCTCCAGCCTCCCTGTATGCTGGCTTTGCAGCACTGAGGATGAGGAGGAAGAACGTCTCACGCAGCCTTGGAAGGAATACTGATCCTTGCTGGAGCCTTTGGCACTGTCTCTTCCCAGAAGTGAGACCTGGCTGCTGTAACCCAAAGCAGCCCTGAGAGCAGAGGGACACAGCAGAGACGCTGCCCCGTGCACCCCGGTGTGGCCCCATGGCCCTGGCTGGGATGGGGACAAGCAGGACAGGAGGGTGCCAACCACCTTGTAGAAGGGTTGTCTCCAAAGCACCCTGAGATGTGTCCTCACCCACCCCCTGTCTCTGCAGGCCCTGTGAGTGCTGGGAGCCCTGAGTGGTGAGAGGACATCTGTGAACCTGCCCTGCTGAGGAGGGTCTGCAGGAGCTGTCGGTCTCGGCCTCTGCAAATGACCTGCAAGGTTCAGACCTCGTGCACGGACACCCCTGCGTGCACAGACACCCCTGCGTGCACAGACACCCCTGCGTGCCCAGACACTGCCGTGTGCCCAGACACTGCCCTGTGCCCAGACACTGCCCTGTGCCCAGACGCCCTGCGTGCCCAGGCTGGAGCAAGGCGGCAGTGCAGCCTCCTCCCCGCGCGGCCCAGACGCTGCCGCAGGCTCCTGGCCAGAACTGGCGCCGGGCACCAGAGCCTTCATCGGAAAGACAACGCTCAGGGCTGAAATCCCCAGGCCAAGGCCTGACGTCGGCCACGCTGAGCAGGGTCCTCGCTGCTCCCTGCACCGCAGCAGCCCCTGCTCCTTCCCACAAGCTGCTCTGCGACAGCAGGAACCGAAGGCTCCTCTTCCCGGGCTCTTATCCACTGTCCCCCTTTAATGTGTTTTACACATGCAATGAATATCCAAGGAATTTGTTTTTTAAAGCCCGTTTTGATTGAAATCGCACACAAAACTGGCTCATGCTCGGGGCCTTCCTGAAAGTTATTATTATTTTTTTCATTTTGGAGGAAGATTATGTTTCTTAGGCAAACAGGAAAAACAACGGGGAAAAAGGGCCCTGTTTGTTTCTTTAGCTCAGAGCGTGGTATCTGAGCGGTTCCCTGATGAGGGGCTGGCGGCACCCACTGATGCGCAGACTGGCGGTGTCCACGTTGCTCTCCATGGGTTTTAAGTAGGTTTTTACAAAGATTTGGGGCTCAATGCACTTGACCGATTGTTCTTTCTCTTGAGTGGCCAGAGTGACACGGTTGCCAACAGCCTCACTTATCCTTCTGGATTTGGATGGCTGGCATGGGCTCCAGGTCGCAGATAGGTGGACATGCAAGGCCATTCCCTGTCCTCCTGCCACTTTTCCTTCTCCCTCCATTAAGACACTTGGACTAGCTGCACCTCCCTGTGCCCAGGACGTTCCTTGAAACCAGAACCCGATTTTCTGTAATAACGGCCAAGAGTCTCCAGGTATCCATGTCTGAGACCATCCAGGTATTCCCATAGGCTTTGGTGCCGGAGCACCCAGGAGATACTTCCCTCTCTTCCTTGTCCCTTGGAGAAGGGGAGGCCGTGGAGGGAGCTGATGGAGGCCAGGCTGGACTCGGGGAGCACGGGCAGGAGCCGCCTCTGAGCAGGGTGTGAGAAAGGCTGTGGATGGGAGCAGGAACCCCTCTTGGTGGGAACGAGGAGGCGTTTGCGGGTCATTCCAGCATGTTGTCCCAGTCAAATATTTGTCTAGTTAATAAATATATTGTTGCTTTTTTCGGTGAGGAAATGAGGAGAGTGCAAAGAAAAATAATGAAAGGCCTTTCTTGTGCAGCCCTGCTCTCCAAGAACCTGGATCAGGCCCTCCTCCTTCTCCTTGGCCCTCACGCTATAAGGAACCCTGCTGCGGATTTCACAACGGCGTGATTGACAAGATTAGAAATTATCTCCCCCTCTCTCTACATATAAGGTTACTGCCGCTCCAGGCACAGTGTGAAATTCCCCTTGCCGGAGCTCATTAAATGGGTCAATGGACGCGTTCCAACTTCTCTGCAGTTCACAAAGGGCTGAGTCCTGGCCACCCCACCAAACTCTGTCCCAGGCTGTTGACGAGTAAGTGCTTCCATATGGCTCACCTCAGCATCTCCAGAAAGATAACAGAGAGCTAATGGCTTGCAGATTCCACGGATCCTCATTGGAAAATGTGCAAAGGCACCAGGGGCTCTGGACTGTGTTCAATCACAGCTGATTGGGACGGAGGGGACCGGCGGGCCCGGTGCCAGCGCTCGTCCCCCGCAGACCTTCCCCCTGCGCTGGTGGGCACCGGTGAAGGGCTCACAGCCCCACTCCATGATCCGAGCGGATCAATGCCCAGGTTCGGCAGGACCTGGCAGTGAGGGCAGCGCTGAGGCTGGGGCCCTCAACGTGTAGCTCTGAGTGGACATTTCATCTCCACAGCTCCTGGGGCAAGCAAGGATGGATACTGAAGAGTGGTAGGATTTTTTTCCTGTATTAAAAGCAGTCAAGGGCCCTTTAGGTGGCTTCAGGTTGACCAAGAGCAATGTTGTGTTGGTGACGTGGAGCTGGGGATGAACGAGGGGTCAGCATTTCTGCCCAGGTGTCTGCCCTTTCCCTGTTCTGTGCCCTCGTGGTGCTCCATGAGCACATCTCTTCCTGGAGCCGGGCTCATGGTGTTTTGCACGTTTCTTCTCAGCGTTGGTTCCCTCCTGTGAATCTGCCCGCAGGCCACATGCCTCGAAGTTCATCCCGCGGTTCCTGCTTGCTGGCCACATGCATTACCCGGCACTGCCCCAGCGGGGTGGCTCCTTTATCCCCAGTACGGAGGCTGCAGAGATTTCAAACGCAATTGGACACTGCTCAAAATGTTGTTTTTGAATACTTGCCTTTAAAATCTGTATTTAAGGAGCGTGTGGAGGAAGTTGAGCACTGGGGTCGTTCAGGCAGAACAGACACAACGAGGCCAAGCGCCCAGCGAGGCAGAGACCTCTCCGAGCGGGCTCTTGGGGCACTCGGCTCCTGCAGCTCAGAGCTGGATGTGCTCCCGGCTCTGCACAGCAGCAAATGCAGGAGCTTTGGGAAACGGGGCTCAGCCATCCGGACTCCTGGCCTGGGCGCCGAGGATGCAGCAGGAGAGCAGGGGGAGCCTGGGGCCGAAGGGGTCCCGAGGAGCGTGGCACGGGCCACGACCACGGCGTCCCGGCACCGCGCGCTCCTGAAGCGGGGCCGGGCCGCGCCGCTCCGGGAGCTCGGCCCCCGCCGCTTTACGGGCTCCTAATTACCCGCCTCAGCATCCTCGCCCTCCAATTAGGTCCCTTCAGCCCCCGGTATTTGTGTAGCTAACAAGCAATTAACGGGGCGGCTTTGAGCCCCGCGCCGCGGGGTCGCCTCTTGATGTGCGGCCCCGAGCTGCCCCGGCGCGACCGGCACCGCGTGGCCGCCGCGCCCCCGCCGTCCCGGGGGTGCCCGCCGCAGCTCCACCGCACGTCCCCCTTATCGCGTGGCTTTTGGTGTTTTGGGGAGGTTCCTGCTGCTCGCACGGGGCAGAAGGCGGGCACTGTGGCGGAGGGAGGCTGCCGTCCCGTCCTGCCGCCTGCTCCCAGCTGGGAGCCGGAGCCCCGCATCCCTCCCTTCCCCGAAACCGCTTGGCAGGAAGCTGGAAACCCCCCAGCCTTCCCTCTTTGCTTCCCACACTGAAGCTGGAATAAATGAAATTGCCTTTAATTATTGTCATTACTTTCCTAGGGAATGCCGGAGTGAAAGGCAGCATTTAGCAGTGAGCTACAGCAGGGCTCTGCCCTTCCTCCTGCCCCCGGCCCTGCGGGAGGCAGCCCCATCCTCCCCGGCCGCGGGCTCCCAGCCAGCGCAGCCCCTTCATCCCTCCATTCCCGGGTCCTTCCTCCACGTCTGTCCTGCACATCCCGTCTCATCTTGGAGAAATCCCTGCATTTCCAGCAAGAGGGGCTGCATTAATTTTAAACCCTCGAGCTGCTGCAGAAGAGCAGCCCTTCACTGCTCACCGCTTTGTGCTTCCCAAGCCGGTGAGTGCCTGCACCCAGTTACGTGCAGACTGGCATTTCCTGGGATATTTATGCATCTGGATCAGCTGGGACCCCCCAGCCAGACCCGGTCTGTGCCCATCGCCGTGTTTTGGAGCGGGGTTCAGTGGGGCTGGGTCCCGCTTGGACACTGGGCCATTCTTCTGGAGAAGGTCTCGCCAACCCCGAGGTCATGCAGGAGTGACACCGAAACCGCCGGGGCCTTTGGGAACGAACGCGGAGACACGTTCGCTGTCAAATGGAATCTATTAAAAGGGATTAGAGGCTTTTTTCATCAATACCCCTGTGACACCATGATGGGCTGAAATTGCTGGAAAAACATCATTATTAAAAATGGGCCTATTAGTATTAGAATGGACAGAAGCTCCTGGCTAATTTTAGCACCAGCCTCCGAGGCCAGGCCTTTTCCAGGGGGGACATGATTCCCTCTTGGGGGAAATGCAAAGGAAGTAGAGCAGGAAAAGTTCACTGCTCGGAAAGCCAGGCTCTGGGACAGAGCTGAAAGGGCAGCCCCTGCTCGTCCCCTGCGCTGAGTGGCAGGTGGCCCCTTGACTTTGCTCCCAAAAAGTGCAGTTTTATCAAAATCAAAGTGCTTACAGGCAATGCACAGCTTCTGACAGAGGCATTGAGGGAATCTGAACATCTGAACATCTGAACAAATCACTTGAGTTCTTTTGTTTTATTTTTCACCTAGCTAAAAGTAGCTCTTTGGCCCTTTATGTGATGTGACTGCTGCGCAATACAATTAATCTAATATTTATAATAGCACATAACGCACCGATGTCGAAATGAAACGTTTAGCTGTTGACAAGCGCTCAGAAATTCTCTTTCATAGAGGCAGCTCCCCCGAACGCCACTCTGAGCACCGGCACGTTCGATGCACGCGTGATTTACGGAGCATCCTCGGTGGCAAGCGTGGTGTTGCGGGGCGCCCCCATTGCGCTGCTCCCGTGAGCAGGCGGCTCTCACCGTCTCACCCACTTTGCTGCCGAGCTTTGCTCACCTCCCTGACCTCCTTCCTCATGCAGGAATATCCCGTTCCCGCGGCGGCCGCTGGGTCACCGCCACCGCGGGGACACCGCGCTGCTGGCGGCGGACATGCGGCCGGGAGAAAGGCCTTTTAAGGCAGGCAGGGATTTCATTAATTATTGCCTGCCTTTTCGCAGCACAAAAATGCAGGTCTTAAAAATATTTTCTAAGATGACATCAGCGTCTTCAGTTTAGTTTGGATTTTACTGTTGTTATTTCAGCTACACAAAGTATGTCAGGAATACTGGAAGTCAGTGGCGCCTCCCTCTCTGCCGCGCCGCGCTCCAGCTTGCTTTTCCTTCTCCTTGACCTCTGGATGCCGTTGGCATGACAAGCCGCTCCAACCTGCCAGATTAGGTCCTATTTTAGCCAGTAATTGCTTTGGTCCCTTGATGCTTCAGTTTATCAACCCCCGTGCGATACCCTGCGGCCTCCCTGCACTGCAATGCTCCGTCAGGCTTGTTCCCCCCTCTCGCTCAGCTGGCCATTTCTCCTCTGGTTTTGCACCCAAGTGCAGAGCTAAGAGCTTAATGGACACATCAGTCCTTGCACAATCACTCCATGACAACGTTTCATGGGCTGGCAGCGATGGGAACGCGGAGATGTGCTTTGGGTGCCCGTCTCGAGACCTTCGAGGCCAGCGATGCTGGGAGGCCGAGCCACAGCACTGAGTGCTCTCTAAGTGCCCTCGAGTTGGGCATGCAAAATCATCGGCTCTTCTCGAAAACGCAGGCTGCTCTTCGCCTGCCGATGACTCAACCAGCACAGAACGCTAATGGAGGAGCGTTATTAGCTGGGGTTACTCAACGGGGTGTTTATCCACATGAGAAGGACTCTTCCTCCTCGCTCATCCTTGTCTGCCTCTTTTGTCAAAGCGAACGTGAGGGTTTATTTCAGGTTTCAGCACGCAGGATCTTGAAGAGAAAGGCTTGTCCGTAGGGCAGGAGGAATCAATCCAAGAGTTGCCTCCTCTTCTCCCAGCTCTCGCCTCTCCGCTCCTGGCTGCGGAGCAGCGGCACCACCGCCCGTCCTGCACTTTGCTTGCCAGGCCATGCAAACACGCCAGCAAAGAGGGCAAAACCCCAGTATTTCTTGACATTTCACAGGTTGCTGCTGCTGGCTTTTCCACACCCAGTCTCTGCTGATGACACCACACTGGTGGGATAGCAATGGGATGACACTGGGTTAAGGGGAGTGCTCAGGACTAAGTGAAAGAACACAAAACCGAGGCTGGCTGCTGGTTCCATTAAGGTGTCTGCATCTCCGAGAGAGCAAAGAGCCGGGCAGTGAGTCAGGACAAACTGTTTATCAGTATTTTCCATGAGGGACCGATGGTTCTTTAAAGAGGATGGAGCCGGAGGGACATTAAAGAAAAATCCATATAGGGGCTGTGTGGTGTAACTAGTTTCTATATTTGACGAGTGTAAAAGTTTATCTTTAAGTCTCCTCTATTTTTTAAATATGACATCAATGTATTTGGCTTTGTTTGGATTGTCCCTAACTACCAGGTTTTATTATTATTATTATTATTTTAAACTATTCCCCAAAATTGAGACTATTTATCCAGGACATAAAAATACCCCCAAATTCTGATGTCTTTGGCAGAGAAGTGGCAGCCCCATTTGTTTTGCACGTGATAAATGCTCCTGCTGCCACGTTACTCCCACCACAAACTCAACGATTGTTTAATTTCCAGTCCAATTCTTAAAAAGAAAAGAAAAAAAACCCTAAATGTTCTAAGGAGAGTTAATGTTATATTAATTTTTTAAACCAACAAGGCAAACTGGCTCGTAACGTAAATATTTTACCAACCATTTATAAATATTGTGGCTGCTAAAAAAATAACACAGTTGGTCCAAAGCCTTCAGAGGCTCCGCGCTCCGTCTCCGAGGGCTTGCCGGGAGGGCGGGAGCTGCATCCCGGTGCTGGGAGAAGCTCCTGCGCCCAGCACGGGAGCGCCGGCTCCGGCTCCGGTCCCAGCCCCGGTGCTGGTGGCAGCTGGTGCTGCTGGGGGCAGCTTTGCAGGATGGTGGCCACTGGGTCCATCTCACCCTGCTCCATCCCTGCTTCTCCAACCGTGGATCCACTCCTGTTTCCCGGTCCCAGATCTGCTTTCCCAGCAGCTTTTCCAGGCCAGCGCGCTGGGGAATGGATGAATTCCTTCGCTGTCGATGCTGGATTTCCCTCCAGTCTCATCAGCAGCCCCATCTGAGCGCAGGCTGTGACAAGTATCGGCCGTGACCATCACCACAGCATCAGGCCTGGCCAGACCTTCCCTCTCCCTGGCGAAGCTGCAGCATCCGAGTTGGGAATGTGGCAAAAACCAACCCAAACCGACTGCAAACCCCAGGCCGGGTGCTCTGAGAGCAGATTTTCCTGGTGGGAAAGTGAAGCAGCAGGGCTGGAGCAGGAGGAGGTGCACGGAGGGAAGCAGGCTTTCCCAAACTCACTCTCAAACTAGTGAGAACAGCGTTAAACAAACGTGTAGCCTTTTGCGAGGGAGGCTAATCCCTCCTTTCTCGTGTTAGCGTTACGGAGTGATCGCAGGGCTTTGGCTGATTTCTCTGTGGAGCAGGAACAGCGGTCCCGGGAGCAGGAGGTGGGGAGGCTTCCAGCACGCGGAGGGGATGGTAACGGAATGGGCGAGGGGCCGCCCCGATCCGCGCTCAGCGCCGCCTCCTCCGGGACCGCGGAGAGGGAGACAGGTCAATGGGTGTGAGGGTAATAATAATAATAATTAATGATAATAACAGTGATGAAGGAGGAGACTGGGAGCCTTTTCTCCACCAGCCAGAACTGCAAGGGAAAGGGTCCAGACTCGCGGCACCCGGGGAAAGCGGCAGTGCTGGGGGGATATGGAGCACAGG
This sequence comes from Nothoprocta pentlandii, assembly GCA_013398315.1. Taxonomy (NCBI): domain Eukaryota; kingdom Metazoa; phylum Chordata; class Aves; order Tinamiformes; family Tinamidae; genus Nothoprocta; species Nothoprocta pentlandii. Next base: position 1,010,036 of record VZSG01000253.1, on the reverse strand, counting down.
GGTGGCAGGAATGCGGCAGGGACAACGATGGTCCCTGCCTGTGTCCCTGCACCGGGGCCAGTGGCACCTAATGACGGAAAATGCCAGGAAGCACCTGGCATGTGGTTGGGGAGGGCCGGGATCCAGGCGTCCCGGGTCTAAACACCGAACACACGCTGGCTTGTCAGTGGGGATGGGATGAGATGAATGGCACGAGCTGGAGAGCAAGCCCCTGGTGTCAGAAGGTGCTTGGGTCCAGCCCAGAGGCCAGGTGGGACACAGAGGTGCTTGGAGGGGAGGGGATGGGGCTGGAAACACCCCTAGGGAGCAGCGCTGCAGCCCTCACCAGGAGATGCTGCTGCTTCCCTGCCAGCCCCCGCTCTGTCCTGTCCCCATCCGGTGCTGTGGGGAGCGTGGAGAGAGCTGCCGTGTCCAAGGAAGCCCTGGAGCGGGACGGCTCCGCACGGAGCCCTCCGGCCACAAGCAAAGCTCGGCCCCTCGGCTGCTCTCAGCACCGGCCTCCTGCTTCACAGGGCTCCCGAATCCCAGCCTAAATTATAGATCCCTGTGCACCGTGTCCGTATATTTAAGCATTTAATGGGGTTTTACGCAGGCTATTTTTACAACTTTAATGCACTTAGCACTAATTTGGGGAAGTTTAATGCAAAACACATAAATGTTGGATGGGAGACGGCCGAGGTGTTTTACAGCCTCTGGGAGTTGCACACAGTACGCGGGGCTCATTGCGACTTCTGATATCACTCAGCACAGAATTACCTTTGCCTGGCCGCGTGCCAGCGGCGCCCGGCTGCGCTGGGCAGACGTGACGGATTGCGGCGCCGCGCGAGGGCTCCGAGCCCTGCTAACGCCGGCCCTAATCCGTCGGGATGGAGCGTGCCGGTGCGCTCGGAGCCACCCCGGCTTGCGTCCTCTTAGCGGTCACCTTAGGGTGTCTCGGAAAAGGGAGGCATTTTGGTGCAAAGAGGGCACCCTGTTGCACGGGATAGCGGGATGCGGGGAATGTGCAGGGAAAAGGGAGAGGAATGCAGGAACGCGGCAAGCCCCCACCGTGTCCCGACTCGCTTCCTGGCCCCTTGTCACCACTGAGTCACTTCTGCACCGACTCAGAGTCTGAAGCACGGGGACGGCTCTCGTCACCACTTTGCCCTCTGCACGGCGGGTGTCTCTGGTGACAACATGTTGGGGATTGCTGCCCTGGCAAAGGCAGAAATATAGAGGTTCATTGGTAATTGCAAAGCACCCAAGGGGGTCCTGGGGTTGGTCGACCTGGAGTGATGCTGGACCAGGCAGTGCAAATCCACACAAGTGGAAAAGCTTCCGACAGGGCGTGTGAAGCCTGCGGGTAGGAGAAACAGAGCCAGGACAGAGCACGCAGAGCCTCAGGATGAATTCTGAGTGAGGGTTTTAAAGTTGCTGCCTCTTTTGATGGAGGGATTTCGCCATGGGTTTGAATGAGGCATTCAGACGCTGGCTCATCAGTCTCTGAAATCTCCCTCATTTAAATTGTCACAGCTCGAGTGCCCTGGGAAGCTTTATGGCGAAGCTAGTGGCAGCTGGGGAAAAGGATGGCTTGAAAAAAGAGACTATAAAGCCATTGCACCGTGCCTGAAGGAAGCGGAGCGATGCTTTTGCTCTTTCCCCTTCCTATAAAATGCACAAATGGGCAGTGTTGGGGGCGGCCAGCAGCCTCTCCCCTGCGGCCCTGCTCCAGATGCCACCCAGCAGAGCGGCCCGGGGGCTCAGGGGCTGCAAACTCATTGCTGAGCGGTGCGGGGGACACGCTGCCCATTGCGGCGGGCTCGGCCGGTGCAGCATGGACAGACTGCCAGCCCTGAGGGATGTCCCGGCACGGCAGCAGCTTCCTCTCGGAGCGGGCGGCTTCCCCGCGCGGCCGCGTCTTGCTGAGTGTGTCCCGGGTGCTCCTCAGTCCTGGGAAGGATGAGCACCTTGGGATACCGTGCAGGGGGGTCACCAGGTCTTGCCTGACCCTCGTACCTTGACTGCAGCATTGCAGCTTCTGGTTTGTGGAAACATGCTGCATGATTGGCCCAAAGTGCAAGCAATTAGCAGGATAATACTGGGTGTGAGAATGTACCTGAAAACCCAAGATTCTCCATTGGTGCTTGATTTTTGCAACTCAGCCACTCATGCCCAGGCTGGGCAGATATTCCCGCCTTCAAGCCCGCTCCAAGGAGGCTCATGTGGCCCCAAGGAGGCTAGTGTGGCTGCAGGAAGCTCTCTGCATCCTCCCCTTTCCAGGTACAGTCACTATGAGTGAGGAAAACCTCACCTCTTCCCCACCTTGTGGTAGCGACCTGGGTGAGTCAAGCAGACACCGACCGTTAAGCAATCCGGTCATGCCCATGAGGTCGGTCCTGCTGCCTCCAGGCCGCCGAGGGCACGAGGAGAGAAAAAACATCAAATGTCTGATCCGGGGCCAGGAGGGAAGACACCCGGCTCACTTGGGCCGCTGATGCTCAGCCATATGGAGCCAGTGCGGCTGCGCCAGTCCTTGCAGTAATGGCCAGAATAGCTAAAATATCAAGGCAATTGCAGCCACTTCTTGGTGAGACCGACCTGGGCAGTAGACGCGGACTGCAGAGTGGTTGGAAAGCTGCTGCCCAGGGTCCGCTTCCCAGCTGGAGCCATCCCTGCTTCCAGGGCTGTGCCAGATCCCGGGAGCACAGCCGGCCTCATGGCCAGGGGGCTCTGGAGCCCGACCCGGCCCCTGTCCCGCTCCGCAGAGGGACAGTGTGAGGCTGCTTAAGGAGATGAGTGGAAAACCACTCCTGTTTAATGGGGGAGGATCTTGAGCATATTGCAGCGGAGCTGCTGCTCCCTGGGGAATTTCCGCTCCATCTCTGTAATTCTCCTTTCAATTTTTTGCCTTTTCTTGCTTCATCACTTTTAATTACTTAAAAAGGACGCAATAATGAAATTACCTCGAGTAAATTCCTGCTCCCGAGGGAGCTGCCAGAGCTGCATGGCAGTGGGAGATGCTGGCGGACCGTAGAGCACGTCTGCAGGTGCGCAGGACCCGGTGGAGGAAGGCATGAGCACCCGTGCTCCTCTTCCTCCCCCTTCACCAGCCCTGTGCCCTTCCCTTCCTTTCCCTTCCCTTCCTTTCCCTTCCCTTCCTTTCCCTTCCCTTTCTTTCCCTTCCCTTCCCAAAGGGCCAGGGCCGTGACTCAGGCTGGGCTGGTGCGGGAGCTGGGGCGGCCGCCTCCATGCGGGGCTGCTCGCACCAAGCAGCAGGCATGAAATTCCTGGGAATGCAGCTCTGCTGGCCCGGATCGGCCGCGGGACCCAGCTGGGGCCTGCACCGGGACCATGCCAGGACAGCAAGGACGCACACGGGAGCCTTGTGTGCCGGCTGTGCCTGCAGACCCTCATACCCATCTCGCTACCCCTGGGCACAGACCTGCTCTTGTCACCCCGGGGTTGGAACCCAGGACCCCTCCGGCCCGGGAGGGTTCCCCCCTTGCTCCCACCCCGCAAGCTCAGGACCGAGTCCTACGCAGCTCGGCAGCGCTTCCCCTGCCACCTGCACACCAATAAAGGGACAATAGGACATCAGGGACTGCGGTGGGGAGCGGGAATGGTATTCCAGATTCCCGCGGTGCCGTCACACTCACCTGCGTGCTGGGTGCTAATAACCAGGACTCGGGTGCTGTCCTGCTGCCGCCCCTCCGGTGCAGCCCCATGGTCACGAGCTGCTGCCGATTGCTCCGGAGGGAGGGAAAAGGGCCACGGCATCCCAGCAGCATGGCAGCCTTGCACTGAGCTTTGGAAAAGGCGCCCTTCTCCCGCAGGAAACCCGGACACCTCTTTTATCATTGCAAATGAGAGCAAGAGGTTGAAATGCTGAAAGTCCGTCTGAATAGAAAAGTCCAAAAAATAGTAATAAAATTAAATACATAGGAAGCTGTCTTGAAAAAACTCCTCTCAAGAGAGCTGGAATTGCTTTTTGAGGAGCTCAGAGGTCGGAGCATTTTGTTTTGACTTCAGTTTTTCAGCTAAGAGAAAGAAAGATAAAACTGAAGTGAAACGCCTGGACCTTGCAGTGTGCTTTCATAATTATTCATAAAACACGTTGCTGAAACATATATTTCCACAAAACCCTTCGAAAGTGCAGAACCAGCAGTTTTTGAGGGCTGCTTTCCCTTGCAAAGTTCCTGGTCGCTCTCAAAGGCGGCTGTGCTCCCCAGCCATGGAGAGGCCAGCGCGGGTCCCCACGCGCCGTCCTGTGCAGAGGCCTCATGCACTCATCACATGCTCAGCCGCTTGTTCTGTGGGAAGCCGCTGTGTTCTGGGGGGTGTCCGGCTGGTGCCTCCCTGCCAGGGTGGGCTAGGGTGGCACAAACCTGATTTAGGATGTGAGGACATGACATTGCTTAAGGGCGAGTGTCTCCCTGCTGGAGCCAGTCGTCACAGTAAAGCCGGCTGCCAGGGATGGCTGCGGGGATAGGGATGGAGCAGGGATGAGCACAGGGATGGGAAAGGACAGCGATGGGGATGGAAAAGGACAGGGACAGGGCAGGAACAGGAAAAGAGACAGGCATGGGGAAGAGACAGAGACAGGGACAGGATGTGGCAGAGACAAGGACAGGGACAGGGACAGGAATATGACAGGGACAAGAGCAGGGCCAGGGCCTGGGTGGGAATAGTGCCAGGTCCAGGATGGGCTGGGGACAGGGACAGGTACAGGCACAGGGCCAGGAACAGGATAGGGCCTGGGACAAGGACAAGGACAGAGATAGGAAAGGAGAGCAGCTGGATGGAAGCTCGAGGTGGGAAAGGAGCAGGCAGGTGCCTGCTGGCCCCAAAAGAAAAGGAGACCAAACACAGGGGCCTGAGCTCACACTGAAATCCCCGTGGGTACTTTGCATCCATCCATCCATAGGCTTGGTCCAAATCCCCCCTGGAGCACTCAGATGCTCCAGGGAAATGTGGGGTGGGATTACATGGGGAAGACCAGATCCATGCGGTCCCGGGTAGTGCCAGGTGCCACCCTGCAGTGTGATCCCTCTCGTGTCCTGCTCCTTGGTGCAGCAGGGAGAGGCTCAGAACCAGGCTGGGCACCTCGAGAACAGCTCTGCCAAGGCAGAAAGTGCTCGTCTGCTCCCTCTGTCCCTCCTCATAGCACGGGCCAGACTGGAATGAGCTGGGCAACTTTCCTGTCTTCTTGGCTTTGAAGGGCAAAGGGAGAATGAGCTTCACCTCTTATGGGCATTGCCTCACTCCTGCTGTCCTGCTATGGGGAAATCCTGGAGCACCTCGAGGGAACCGTGTTTATGCCCTTTATTGCCAGGAAACAGGCCTTTCTGGGGCGGCTCCCGGGCTGGGAGCCTCGCGTGTTGCCCAACGGAGCGTGCTGGGGCTCCTCCACGAGGCGCTCGCAATGGGACAGCTCAGCGCGCGGCAATGAGCAGCCGTCATCCTCCCGGGTCCCGCTTGCGCAGGCTGCAACAGGAGCCGTGCGTCAGCTCCGTGGGCAGCGAGCGCACCACGATACCGCCCGGATGAGCCGGGCTGCCCTCGCTCTTCCCTTCCAGCAGCCTCTTCTGCAGGGCGCGGTTGTGCCCAGCTCACCCAGGGCTGGGCGTTGCAGCCTGGAATACTCATCGTCTCCACAATCCAGGCCTGCGTGCTTCTCACACCTCTGGGGACAGGAATTGGGAGCCCACTTCCCTCCTGGTTTCTTGGACAAGAGGCAGGAACGTCTCAGTCCTCGTGGGTCACAGGGTACCCATGGCTGGTGCTCTCGGGTGCCAAGAGGTGGCTTCACGATGCAGCTGGTCGTTCTTCTCATCCTCTGGTGGTAAATCAGAGGGTGTTTCATGCACGTCTATGAGGGCCATGGAAGGGGATCAAAGAGGATCAGTGGACCCCATGGAAAGCCTCTGAGTGTCATGGGCAGGCGGAAGGGATCCACAACATGCCCCACATGCCTTGTGTTCCCCTCGGAGGCCAGGCAATAGCTGTGGTTACTGTAACCAGGCAGCGTGTTTATGTTTGGCTTTATTGCTTGCATGGGATGGGAGAAGGATGTGACCTAATGTACGGCTCGTGGGCTCTGTCCATAACCATTTCCAGAAGAGCTACACCAAATGCTTCTATTGAGTTAATAAAAGCTATTACTAACTTGGATACAAAACACAACGAAGCAAGGACATGGTAAAGTTTCAAAGCATGGAATTAAGCCTAGGCCCTGTCAGCCCTGCCCTCAGAAGGGTTTTCTTCTGGTACTGGGCAGGACAACTTTCCAATGAAGCGGGCTGAAATGGCATGATGTATCCGTGACATTTTGCAGGCCACTGGTGGGTCGGAAGGGCAGCGCTCGCCGTTTCTGACAAGAAACGCTCGGTCCACTCCTGTTTGCCGCTGCACTGGCGGCACCACCTCCCGCCGCAGGGCCCGGGGCTCCTCTTCCACCCTGGAGACACGTCGGGAAACAGCTCCTCCTCCGCTCGCCCTTCGTGGCTCTCTGCTGGGATGAGTTCAGAGTTTCCTGGAACCGACCTCTCCTTCCCGCTGGAGCCTTGCCAGCCTCCTTACCTGGGCCGCAGCTAGAGGTGCCGAGCGGAATAGGAGCAAGTGCAAGCACTCCCTGTCCTGCTTCTGCTCCTTGGGCCAATACAGCACATAATGTTTTTTTTTTCCCCCCAGCAAATTTAGGACCTCGTTCCGGTCTTCTCTTCCCATTCCTGTAGCTTCTTTGGAGATGCCAAGGGGTTTCCATGTTTCTTGCCCCAATGGAGGGAGGGCCGCGAAGGCTGCTGTGAGGCTCAGGAGACACGCGGGAGTGTGATGGGCAAGGGGACAGCAGCCAGAGGTCTAGGTCCTGCCCAGACTCCCATGGAGCAATCTGGAAGGATATCCCTGACATGGATAAACCCCTGGAACCAAGGAGCAGCATCCCAGCAGCTGCAAACCTGGAGAGGTTTGAGGAGCGGAGCTCAGGCCCTGGGGAGCGCAGAGTCCTCGAGGGGCCGGCGATGCCAGCGGGACCCCTGGCGCACGCCGGCCGGGGAGCCAGCGCGTCTCACCTCTGCGTGATTAATTATCCCCGGGGCCGGCTGACTTTTTCACCTCCAGCTATAATTCAAAGTCTCGGAAAAAAATCCGTGTTTTTCTTCTCCCTGTACCATTTAATTAGTTACACATGTCCCCAGGACTGTGGGTTTCGTGGCGCACTAGAAGGGAGTGCTGGTAACTCTCCTCCTTACCTGTGTGCCGCCGTCTGCTCGCCCTGTGGGGACACTGGGGAGCGCGGGGTGGCTCGCAGCAGCACCGCACGGTCCTGCTCCCACCGCCACGCAGCTCCTGGCCCAGCCCCGTTCCCGCAGGATGTGCCATGTTGGCCAGAGCTCCCAGGCTTGGGTCCCGTGCAGCCGCCCGAGACAAATCCCGCGTGCGGGGCGAAGCGCCGCGGCTCCGGCACTGGCGCGGGCGCCGCCAACCCCTCCGGCGGGAAATCTCTGTGTAGAGCACACCGTAAACGCAGGAATTCGGCCTGCTGGGCTGGCTGGCTCCTGGCCTCCTTGTGAAGGAAATATTTGCTTTACCCGAGGAGAACAAACCCCTCCAGCCCTCCTGCCCTCCTCGCTGCTGCCGGCACCGCTCATGCACGGTTAAACCTGGGCTCTTCCCTGAGCTCCCTTGCACAGTTGTGCATCTTCAGAATGGCAAGGAGGCAGAGGAAGAGGAAGGGCCCCCTGCAGCAAGAACCTGCTCATTTTCTTTTCCAGTATTTCTCTCTTGCTTCCCATTTGGAGCAGTCTTTGCAGCTCCATCCCATTACTGAGTCCTGCAGGAGAACCCAACCTCATAGGGAGCTGCTGGCTCTCACCTGCAGAGCTCCACGATGCCCGTTCCCAGCCTGGCTCCACGCAGGCCAAGATGGAAAGGGTGAGAAAGGGCCCCCAGACATGGGGATCTGTGTCCCTGGCAAGAGGGGACAGTTTCTCACAGAGAGGAGACCTCCAGGCTTTAGAGCGATGGTTTGAATTGGACTGATGCTACCGGAAGTTTGTTCCCATCCCGAGGTGCAGGTATCCAGCCCAAATTGGAAGGGAAAAAGTTTTAGCAGGAAGACAAAGGGGAAATGGTAGCATAAAATTCGTTTTACCTCAGGTCAGAGGAATAGGCAATTTGCAGCAATGTTACATTAGAATAAAGCAAAAGCTGGAGGCAGCTGGAGGAGCAGGGAACGGAGCAGAGGAGAGGGGATGCAGGAGCAAGGCACAAGTCCATGCATTAGTCTTCTTGTCAGGGAACGGGAGCTGGCAGGAGCCCCCACCGTAGAGCAGCGTCCCCATTTTGCTGGCTGTGTCCCCCGGTTGGCTCTGCCCTGGTCCCCTGGACACGTGTGCCAAGGTCTCGGTCACCCTCTCGCCCGCAATCCCCCTCCTGGCAGTGCTGTGCGAAGGGCAATCAGGAAGATGCTCTTCTCTGGCCGCTTCCAGCAGCGAGCGGCCAGCTGCTTCCCCTGCACTGCCGGCGCTGACCTTCCTCTTCTCCTCTGCCTCCCTCCGCCTCCCTGCAGCCCGGAGGCTGCGGCGTGGCGCAGGGGGATGCAGGAGGAGCAAGCTGCGCCGTGCTCCGCACGGATGCAGGCAGGATTCCCGCTGCACGGACAGCCGGGGCTCAGCATCCCGCGGGGAGCCCGTCCCGCCTCCCCGAGCATTTGCTTTCGTTCACCGCGGCCCCTCGGCCGGCGCTCGCACAGCAGCCCCGCAGCCCGAGGCGACCAGGAAATTTATTAGACTTGTAAAACTTCAGGGCTCAAATCTAATTGTCTCCATCTCCTCCAGATCCCTCGAGGGAAGCGCTTTGATTTAAGCCCCACTTCCAAAGCGAAGCAGCAGTCGGCACTTGAAGTCAAATGAACAATTTGTGCAGGGCCAAAGGATAATTGCGGCCCCCGTTGTTCAGAGTCCTGGATTCCAGGGAAGGACCCAGGCCTTGCCACAGGGGCACCAATGGCACCAGGAAATTGGTCCCTCCTGCCTTGTCTTGCCTTATCCCACCTGGAATGGCCCGGCTGGAGTAGAGCTGGGAGAGATCCAGCTCCGGATGGCAGCAGCTGAGGGCAGGAGCAGGAGCTCGTGGTCCAGCGCAAGCAGCAGGTGTGGGGTGGATAAAAACCTCCTGTGGTGCAGGCTCTGCTTCTGCTGAAGCAGAAGGGCTGTTGAAATATGCTTGCTAATGTAGTACTAAAAATCCCCTTTTCCACCCCATCCCACTGCCCGCGTGGCCTCTGCCCGCTGCAAGGCGGCGGTGCTGACGGAGCAGCTCCTCTGTGCGGCTGAACGTGTCCTCCGCCTGGCTGCAAAGCCGTGCCGAGCTCGCTAAATGCCCGCGCCCGCCCGGCAGCGCCCGGCGGCTGTGTGTGCTCCAGTGCCCAGGTTTTGTGATGACCTCGCGAGCTGCTCCCCTGGGACGGGCTCACCAGGCCGGCTCTAATCCCACTCCGTGTCCCCAGCCCCAGCTCTGCTGGACGGGGTTTGCCTGAAGCAACTTCATCTCAGCAAATTGCAAAATTGGGTAGGTTTTGCAGCTCTGCTGGTGGGCTGCCCAGCACCAGGAAACCTGCCACCCTCAGCAGTCTTTTTCATCCCTCCTTTATTCCCTTTTTGAAGATGAACTTTGCCTTCCTGCTCAGCAATTGGATTTTGCATGAGCAGTGCTGGCCCCGGCGCCACTGCTGAGCTGTGCACGGCCAATTCCCGACACGCAGCAGCACGTCTCTCTGTCCGTCTATGTCGGGGCTTGCAAACACTCACCCCTCATGGAGAGGCCGGCGCGGAGCACCCTGTCCGGAGGTGCTGCAGTGCAGGGCAGGCTCGGCCAGCCCAGCCTGTAGGGATGGCAGGAGGGTGCCGACCCAATGTGGGCGCTGGGCGCGGAGGAGCAAGGCTGCCACTTGCTGATGCCGGGCAGGAGAGGATCCCGTGGGATGCTCTGCGCTCTGGGCTTGCTGCTTGCAAGCTGCTCACGGGCAATTGGCAGATTCCAAATTCACTCAGCAGAAATCACTTACTTCTGCGTTTGCAAGTTGTCTGAATACTCACACTTCTCCCATTCACAGTTGGCTTAAAAAAAGGACAAAACCCGAGCAAGGGGCATTTGGACAGGCATTGCACCCGGTGTTCCTCGATGGTCCATGTGGCCCAGTCACCCTCGGAGCAGCAGCGCGAGGGAGGTGACAACAGCTCCGTCCTGGCGCGCTCTCCGGAGCCTCTCATTAGCGGAAATAAACGGACACGGTGCAGGGAGGGGATCAGGGTAGATTTATGGGGAAGGATTAAAAGAACTAAATATACATAGCTTGGTGAGGAGACGTTTAAGGGAAAGGGCATGCATGAGCAAGGAGGGAGGGAGAACTATAATAACAGTCTATAAATATTTGAAGGTGTAGGCACCAAGAAGCAGATTGATTTATTTATGGTAATGTAAACGGGATACAGCTACGCACGGGGGAAGGATAGAGCCGAGGAAGACGCCGAGGACGTTTCCCCGTGGCAGGAGCAGGGATGCTGCTTGGTGCCTGTGCTGTGATGATGCCCAAAGCCAGCTGGATCTCCAGGGTGGTCCACGCACCATAAGCTCCGTCTGCCCTGCTGCTAATGGAGCTCACATGATGCCCACGTCTCCTCTCCACCACCCCACACGGTGCCAAGCCAGACACAGGCAATGCCGGCACCTCGAGCAGGCCTGGGGCGCCGAGTGCCACCCACATGGGCAGCCCCCCTGCTCTTCCCAAGTGCCCGGTGCCTCCGCGCGCGGTGCCGGCGCCCGCCTGGCATCGCCTCGGTCCCCGCTCCCGGCGCGAGCGGAACAGATGGGAGCGGGGCAGGCTGGCTCCGCGCGTGCCAGGGTGGAAATGGCTCAGCTGCAAATGAATATTTCCAGAAACCTCTTCTTCCTTGGTTTATAATTACGAGCAGATTTTCTTGTGGATAAAAGGGAGGCTGGTTTCAAAAAAGAAATGACCCTGTGTGGGAAGAACTGATTCTTCTTGGAAAATATGGTGCCTCGAGCAATTTTAACTCTTCGGGTTCCTCCGGGCGGGAGCAGGGTGGCTGCATCCAAGTTCCTGTCAGGCAGCTCAGCGCTGAGGCTTGGCACAGGGAGCTGCCGGGGCAGGAACGGAAGCCCTGGGAAGCAGCCGGTTCCCCGCAAGCTGCACTCGCTCACCTCGAGCTCTGACGCTCCTGCACAGCCCTGGCCACTGCGGCCTCGGGAACTTGGATGCACTGGGACGGGAGCTGCTGAATAGGGACCCTGCAGTCACCACTGGCTGGGGTGGCCAACGGGACTGAATTTGCTGTATTTAAGCCCAAGAAATGGTTTTCCCCTGTGCCTGTGCCTGTCCCCAGAGTGCTGCATCCATCCATCCGGTGCTTGCTCCTGGTGGATCAGCTTGGACCATCCCCATGGATATCTCCCGGCACCAGGGGCATTGGCACCGTGACATCCAGGCCATGCCCCAGCCCAGCCTGTTGCTGGGATAACAGGCACGTCCCGAGTTTCTTATTCCTACTGCAGTGGTGTGCATGTCAGGAGGGCTGCGAAAGAGGAATCCCTTTATTTCACCCATATTACCTTTGATATGTCAAAAATGGCAGGGCAAATTTATGAAACGGCCGTGAAAGGCAAACGGGTCCTTGGAAGTTTTCCCCAGCGTGAGAGAAGCTCTTGAAGTTTATTCGTATAACAGGCATCTTATTAAAGCGCTTCTTGGACGACTTTGAACAGCGTTCTATATGGAAACAAATCTGCCTCTCTAGCAGCAGTTTTCTGTGTTTCTTTTGATAACGATAATGATCTTACATTTCTGTTCCGCCTTTCATCTTGCCGGATCTTAATGAGCTTCAGAGACAAATGCGCGCGCTCGGCGCGGAGCTCAATTCGCGCGGCGGTGACACCAGCCAGGCGGGCGGCTGCGGCAGGTGGCTGCACAGCCGACTGCAAAGCCCGCGCGGGCAGCACGGGAGGAGACCGGGCCTTGTTTTGATTTTTGTCATTTATTGAAAGCGCAGGCGGCAGTTTGGAGGAGCAGATCTTGGCAAGCCGGGCTTTGGCCGGGACAACAAAGTTGTCTCTCCGTCTTTTCCTCTTGGAGCCGTTCTGCTTTCCAACGCGTGTTTCGCCCTTCTCGGTGCCAGAGAAGGGATCGCTGCCCAATGACTAACGCTCCTGCCTGGCACGGGGGCGGCCGGCTCCAGGTCTCTGCTCCGCTAAATATGTGATGTTCTTTACGGGCAGAGTGGCGGTGCCAAACGGGGAGCGGTGCCAGAAGAGGCGCAGCCGCGGGCCGGTGCGTGCCGCGGAGCAGCACGCTCGCACGGCGGCGCCGGGTCGTGGCGGCCGCCGGGACGCTGCTCCTTGCGCTCCCGTTTGCTCTCCCTCTTCCTGGTGACACCTCAAGCAAGGTCGCGGGTCAGCACCTGGATCCTCCTCACGAGGCTCTGTTGGAGGTGGGATGTTTCCAGCGGTTGCTGTGTTCAGGGGTAGAGGTGTCGCCTTGAAAGCAGGGCTCCGTGTCCCTGCGGCCACCTCGGGTCCCAGCCGCAAGCCCCTGCAGGGAGCGGTGGTCTCCGAGCTGCCACGTGCCCTGGGTTGAACACGTCTCCCTCCCAGGGCATCATTTCTTTCCTGCCTGTAGCCATGTGCTCAACCTTCGGTGGAGAAGGACAGCAGAGAACTGGGAGCCTCCTCAGTGCCTCCACTTTCATTCTGGAGCCAACTCTCTGAATAACAACCCCAGGAACTACTCCCTACTCCCATGTTGCTGGAGCCTCCCAGGACCCCGCTGCCTCTCCTGCTCTACCCGAGCTCCGGGGAAAGCCGAGTTCTCCTGTGAAGCACCTTGTGCCAGGAGCAGCCACATTCTGAGGGCCGAGTCCATGTGGGGTGGTGTCTGCCTGCCTCCTGCCAGCATGTCATCATCATTGTCATCATCATCACCATTATCATCATCAGGTGAGGGCCCTCTGGTTTGCAAATTCTTTCAGTCATTTGGGGTTTCTGAGGAAGCAAATACTTCCCCTCTCGTCTGTCCCTTTCCCTCTCAAATGGACTCCTCGAGAAAGTCCGTTTATCCCCGGAATCTCCATTTTTGCCTCTTTTCTGGGTGTGTTTGGGTTAACCCTTCCCTTGCTGTTTGGAGCTTGCAAAACTCCGCTGTCTTGGGATGCACAATTTTAAAAGTGCTCCAAGGCTGTGCCTGGTCTGGCAGCACATGGAGTGGGAGCTCCACACGTGGAGGAACCTCCCTCGGGTGGGGAGGCTGCACCAAGACCAGGGAGCAGCTCGGGAGCTCCAGCTCAAGCTGCTCTCCAGCTCGCTGCCAAGGGATGGGGCTTCTCCCTCTGCCTGCTCTGCTCCCGACGAAGTGGCGGTGCTGGCACCGCGCTGCTTCCCGTATTTATGGCAGTAAAACTGTAATCTCCTTCGATCCTCAGAAACCTCCAGGAGAGATTAATGGAGGCTCGGGTCAGCCATTAGTGACCGCTGCATAAATCACCCTCATTAGCCGAGCTCCCTTGGCAAGGCGTGCTGATATATGGACCCGCTAAGTCTGTGAAGCATTAAGAAATCATGTTGGGACTGCATACCTGGACAGCCAGCATCCCTGCTGCACCGAGCACCTCGTCTGGACAAGAAGGGATGGTTCCTCTCCTGGGCTGCCATTCCGCTGTTTGCAAGCTTTTATCCCTGCCCGGAACCCCTCCGTGCTTTTTATCAAGTCCAGACTCTGTTTTGGGTTGGCTACGGAGATGATTAACAGGAGCGAAGGGGAACCCACCTGGGGTGGCAGCCCTCAAAGAGAGGAAGTGCCCTGAGCTTGGCCAGACATCCCTTCCCAGAATCAAAGGCGTCAGCGTAACCTGTGCTGAGAGCATTTCCCCGCGCTCGGGCTGTGGATATTCTTGGGCTTTCAGCTCTTCCTGGCCGCCCGGAGGTCTGAAATAGCAAACGCTGCTCAGTGCTGATGTACGCAGCCATGCACATGAGCTGCCTTCCTTCCAAAACCTCATCTGAAGCTGACATGGAAGAGAATCCAGGTTTTGCTCTGTGAGGGAAGTTGAGAGCGAGGCCCAGTTCAGCGTGTAGATGAGGTTGTTGAAACTGCTGCAGTCCTGGCTGGCAGCCTGGGAGATGTTCTGGGCTTGCTGGCTCCTGCTCGCAGGAAGCGCTGCCAGCGAAACCCTGGAAACCTCTCCATCCACGAGGCGCTCATTGAAGAACCTGCGTCTTCATCTGGCTGCCCTGTGAGTGCAGGGGCTGAAGTGCAGCGGCACGAACTGGCTTGGTTTTAAAGCAGGGACGGACAGGCTCCAAAGGCAGCGTGTAGGGAGAGCTCCTGTTGTGAACAAAGGGAAACCATGGGGCACGCAGGAGCGGAGCTGAACCCTGCCTGCAGACGTGTGCCCAAATAGACTTTCATCAGTCAGGACACTGGTAGACAGCAAAGAGGACAAAACCACTCCTGCAATTGCTTACTTATCATGGGAACGCTGGAATGGTTATCCAGGGCGCCCACGGATCTGGGATTCATCCAGCCCGAGACCATTGGGATCAAGTGAGTATTTGTGTGGCATTGGGCGTAATTGCTGCTAGGAAGGGTGGCCACGGCCCTCCAGCGTCTCTGCATCTCCTGGATCTGCAGCACTGACTCATTCTGACTAATGGGCACCAGCCTGGAATCAGGCGGCTTGCAGATAATTTAGGCACAGCCAAAAGCGCTATATTCACAGGACGAACTGTCTGCTGCTCTAAACATATATGTTTTGGGGAGAGCAAGTGGAGCACTTTAAATGGTGACGTTTTCTTAATCAGAGCTTTGAGCATTGCTCAGACAAAACTCCCATGGCCTTCCCGGCGCGTTGAGGTGCCCTAAAGACCGAAGGTTTCACCTTCAATGTGAGCGCCCGGGGTGAGGAAGGCCGACTTCCTCCCCACGCACACGGCCCTGGGCACAGTGTCGGCACGCGGGAAACAGCAAATGCTTTTGCTTCTGCTTTTTTGTCTCATTTGCATCAAGACGACTGATGCTGCTATGTTTGTGTCTCGAGCACTGCAGGGAAAGCTGAAATCCTTCAAAATCTGTTTTCTTTGAGAATAATAATAAAAAAAAATCACGAGATATGCTAGCAAAAAAGACACACAGAACCAGATCGAGGAATGTTTTTATTCATGTCAACTTGCATAAAGCTCCTCTCGCTCCTTCTGTTCCTCCACCCACCCAATCCAAACAGCGGGCCCCAGCGAGCGTCCCTTATGGTGAGAATTGTCTGTAGGAAGAAGCTGTGCACATGGGGCATATCCCATTACAGCAAAGGGCTCATTAGAGGCGGCTGCAGCTGAGGAGTGAATCTTTCTCTCCCCTGTTCAGCGAGGGCACGAGGCCTTGCGTGCCAGCGTTGGGTTAAATGTCCAATTAGTCTCTCACACCTCGCCGTTAATCGCCGGTGTTTGTTGCTGAGTGAGAGCCAGGGGGATCCATTAACTCCTCTCCTTCCTCTGCTGCCCAGCTGGCTTGGCCGGGCTCCGGGGACGCTTTTTGGGGTCTGCCATAGTGGAGAAATCTGCTCTTCCTCTGCTTATGAAATGCTGTGCTGAAATCCCGGCTGCTGTGTTGACTGAGATTCCTGCAAGGGCTGAAGAGAGGCCGGCACCGAGGGGACCACTGGGACAGAACCGCGGGAGAAAGTCTAATCACAGAGCGCTCCGCAAAGCAGCAAGTTGCAGGCAGGGATGTAAAGGTTTGTATAGAAACATAATTAATAATCTAGTAAAAAGCTGCCTTCCAAGCCAGTGCGATCATGCAGAGTGAGACGTGAGGACTCCAGCTCAGCTTCTGAGTGCATGAGAAAACAGAGGACGCTGAGAGCTTTTGGGAAAGCTATAAATTTAAAATGTTTAGTCTATTTAATATCAGTGCAAAATTAGCTAGTTTGAAGCAATCTCGTGGTTCGCACCTGCCTCTGAGGATGTCCTACATTGCCCTCCTTTCCTTCGGGAGCTGCCTGGGTGTCCTGCAAGGACAATCCCGGGAACGGCAGCTCTTCAGGGAGAGGCCAAAGCACCCGGAGGAGATGCCCACGGGTGGCAAAGGGACTCTGAGAGCTGCCCCTGAACGCCCAGCCCGGCTGTGCAGTTCTGCCTCCGTGGGTACGATGGTACCCGGGACACGTCGGTACCTGGGGGGTTTCACAACCGGCCTCGGTGACTGTACCCAACCATTGCCTTGTCCTGGTCTGTCCAGAACAGCTCCCAGCTTTACCCAGCACTCAGTCCCCAGTCAAAGATGGGCTAGCAGAGACTGTTCTCGGTGCTCGGAGCTCTCGTCTCCCTGCCCGCGGGCTGGGCTATTTCTGTGCACACAGAGCCCCTTTCTCCTCCTCGGCGACGTCCTGGCATCTCGGCACTGAGGCTGCTTTCCCAGTGCGGAGGCTCCAGGAATCGCCCCTTTGCGGCTGCCTTCCGGGGGCTCCGATCGTGGGCGCTCGTGCTGCCTTTGTCCGATCCATGTTATTTTTGAACCAGACTGGAAATAGAGCCTTGCAGTGCAATGAAGGAAGGAGCTGAGTGGGCTGGGGTCACAGGCCCCACGGGCTCCCATGGCCTTCGCAAGGGCAACTGGGGGCACCTTCAGACACTCCCTTCTACTGCCCTGGGCTTTAACTCCTTCAGTGGCATCCCAGCCAAAAAAGGCTTCAAAAGGCTAGGACTGAGTGATCCAACAGGTTCTACTCTCCTTGGGGGTCTTCCCTTCGCTTGCCTTCCCAGCTCTTCCCAAAGCACGTGTGGAGCAGGTGCTGCCTCGTGGAAGGACTGCAAGGAGGACCCTATGATGGAATAATCCACGGAAAGCTGGCTGCAGAGCTAGAGGGTCGGGTTGTGCAGGTGGCCCCGGTCCACAAGGGGTGTGTGGAGGGGCGAGGAGGTGGCACGGGCAGCGGAGATGGCTCTCTTGCAAGCCGAGCACTGGGTTCTGCACAGCCTGGCGTGGGGGTTGGATGTCGACCAGGGATGATGCCAAGTCAGGCGCCAGCGTGGCATGGCCTCCGCTCCACCACGGGCCTCCCGGGAGGCCCTCTGAGCAAGCACATGCCTGCTGAGCAAGCCTCTGCAGAGCTGCTCATGCCGCGCGGTGCAGAAATCCCCGTCAGCCCTGGCTGCGCCGCAGACACGGCGGCGTGCGGCGCGCTCCCCCTCTGCTGCAGCGTGCTGCGGCTCCCGTGGGGCAGGGCGCTGCGGCTCCCATGGGGCACGGTGCTGCAGTTTGCGTGGGACAGGACCTGCCCGCAGCCACCCTGCCGGCAGCTTCTCCTGAGGAACAGGGCCCTGGTCACTGCTGCCTCCTTCCTGGAGCAGAAATATCCCAGCCAGGTGCCTCAGGCACATGGGCAGCTCCTACCCCAGCGATAGCAACTGTCATAACATGAGTATTTATGAAGCACCTCTCTTCCCCGAGCCCTGCACTTGCACTGCCATCTGGTAAAAATAGTGCTGGACTCATCATCCCGCGAGCTGGCTGATTCATCCAGGTAAATATAATGGTCCCTGTGTCAGAGGCAGAGAGGGAACACGGGGCCGTGGTGAGGACAGCAGCCCGGGGGGGGTCCGGCCGCCCCCATGCACCCGTTCAGGCCGTTGCTCTCCAGCCGCACACAGCGAAGATGAAGCAGGAAAGAGCAAATGAAAGGCTGTGCAAGCCAAAGGGAGCCGCGGCCTTGAGAGCTGCGCACAAGGCTAACGGGCATGGGGAGGACGCGGTGCATGTGGATGGAGGGTGGGAGAGCTAAGCAAGGAGACCCAGAGGGCTTCCGAGCACGAGGCAGAACCTGCAGAACTGGCCAAGTGCAGAAGTCACAGGGAAACCTGGTTTCCTACCCGCATACAGGATGTCCCAGGCAGATGCCTATGGACTCAGATTGATTTAGCAAGGCACGGTACCCGAGGGACTGATTGACTGATTGACTGATTGATCGGTTCTGCAGTGGCCCCCGCGGCCCCGCGCGGATTCATCACAAGCAATTAGGCGGCAGTGCTGTGCAGCCCCGAGTGACAGCCGGGCGCTCGCCGCCGCGCCGTGCCTCCCTCCCCAGCTGCGAGGCGGAGCAGGGGGGGCCCCGAACACGCTCCGGGGCCGGGGAGTCTCCTGGGGAGAGGGGGCAGAATTAAGGGATTTTGAGAGCATTTAAACCTGTTTGCTTTCCCGGCCCCCGAGGCGCGCCCTCGGGCATGTTGCCTACCCAAATTAGGCCAGTGTCAGGTTTGTTGGCTGAGTGCAGGGTTTCCATTTAATTTTCCTCATGGCTCTCGCTCGCTGCCGCCCCGTGTGGATAGCTGCACCAGGATGCAAAGCATTGGGGCGGCATTTTGTCAGGCTCCCTGACTGATCTGCTTAGACCTGACTGCTCATGAATATTCCGGTGTGAGAGAAGCAGCCAGGATGTTCTTGCGGTTAGGGCTGGAGGGACCTGGATTCAGCCCTTAGCTCTGCCAGTGGCTTCCGATGGTTCCTTGGGCAAATCTTCTGACTTCCTTGGACCTCAGTTTCCAGGTGAACAACGCAGCGGATGGGTGAGCAGGTGACTTGCACAGCCATGTGTGTAAGTGCCAGCTTAGGGCTTGGTGAGGTCCTAGCCTTGCTTTTCTCAGTCACTTGCTGGCTGACTTAGGTCAAGCTTTCCTCTCCCCACCTCTGTTATCCCATCTGTGAAGCAGGGCTGATGATATCCAGGTGGTTTCCAGCAGAGCTGTTGTGCTATAAATAAGGATCAGCTCTGAGGAACAAAAAGGACGGTGGGTCCTGAGGGTCTCTTTGTGTGTGCCGGAGCTGTCTGTCAGAAATATTTGGCCTTGGCCATGCTTAGAAAGAAGAGTCCTGAGACCAGAGCGAAACGCTTGCGTAAACTGCAGGTGAGCACCCTGGAGGAAAAGCAGCATCCCACGAGGGAACACGTACAATTGGCTCGTAGAAGTGAATTCGGACAAGTTTCCGTGGCTAACGACGTTTGTTTTCCCCTGAGGTGCCAGTGGGCAGGATGCAGCGGTGCTGTTAAAAGCTGAGCCTGCAGCTCGGCTTGGGCAGGGTGTCCAGGAGAGCCCGCGCGGGGCCAGCGCCACCTTCCCCATGGGCTGGATGAGGTTTCCCTGCGCCCTGCTCCGCTCTTGGGCTCGGATCAGTGCGGATGCTGCGTTCCAAGGCCCGGGGTTTGTGGCTGGGGCTTGGCGGGAAGGGGGTCCTGGGAAGGCCCTTGCAGTGTGATTGATGTGTTTTATTCCTGCACAGCTCCTTGCCTGCCCTACTGCTTTATTACAGCCCGGCGAGGCCAGGTTTCCGATCTCGCCCCTGCTCCTCGCACGTGGGAACAGCTGGATGGAACTGAAATTTCACTTGCCTTTGAAGAACCAGCAGGTCCCATAGCCAGAAAAAACATTTACTGAAGAAATAGTAATAGATCTGTTTCCCTTTCGTCAGGGTGAGGAAGGGAGCTCAGATGTTGACGTTTCTTGAGCGAGATTCAGAAATAGCTGTCTTGAAAATGAGAGCGCGATGTGTTAGCAAAGCGGGAGGGCATCCGACACCGCTCAGCCCTTGGAAGCAGCACCAGGCTTGTGGGGACGGCCCTTGGCTTCCTTGGCTCTGATGGGCTTCGAGTGGGTATGACTCTGAAACCAGTGCTTCTGTTTAGTGGTTTTCCCTTAAAAAAAGAAATATTCCTGCTGCAAGAATGTCACTGCTGAGGAGTTATTGCTGGTCCTGGCCTTGTCATCTTGCAAAGCTTGTCTGGCCTCAAACGCTGTTTACTTGAAGCCGAGCGCTCGCCCGCTGCAGGGCAGCTGCAGAGCTGGAGCTCTCCTGAGCTGAGACTTACCCAGGTGAACGGGAGCAGCTCCTAGCTACACACCGACCTCCGTTACAACGCGCTCACGGCTCTCATTTTGTGTCCTTTGGAGGAACTGGTCCTCGTGGGGTGTCAGGCTGTCTATGACCTCTAGGAAACCTCACGCGAGGAAGACTTACCATGCTGAGAGCTTCAAAGCTGCTACCTAGGGGGAAGAATTGAACTTCTGTCCCATCAGCTCTTCATTTCTTCCAGGGGTGCTGAGCTCTGAGACACACAACAGCCCAGGCTTTGGTTTTGCATTGGAAATGAGATGTCCCATCCTGACCGTGGTATTTGCCCTGCCCTCTGTCCCTGCACAAATACCACACCAGCTTCCACTGAATCTCTTTGGGATGCGGTTATTTTTAATGCCTATCACCGATCTTGACACTGTTTGACATTGTTGGCTATGCTCCGTGGCACTGGATTAATGTCCTCAGCAACCCCAGCGTATTGACTCAGGCACGGATGTGGCTCCGGCAGCCACCGGGCACAGTCAGTGGAAGTGGCTTTTTGCGTTCATTAATCCCTGGCGGGGTTTGACTCCCTCCGTCAGCTGCTTTTCCTGGGAAACTCAGCCAAGACGGAGCTCGTCACTGCGTTTGCAGTGGCTTGGCAGTGGCTTATGAACTTGGGAGGCTCCTCATACTTGGGCCTTGCTTGCCTTGCCCGCTCTTCCCCTTCCATTTGTCAGATCTGCCTATGGCCTTTATTTTCCCATTCTCTCTTGTTTTCTTTAGTTTTGATGTAGACACAGAGGAAGGGAATGTGGTTTCCTTCCTATTTTTTACCCTAGTGCAGACAAGTAGGGGGGGAATATATTGCTGATAGGAGCAAGAGGATGATGCAGCAGGGGAAGAGGAAGAAGGTCCAAACTGCAGTGCTGCAGCACCTCTACGTGTGACCTGGCCAGAGCTAGACTGCCCTGCAGCAGTGCCCACAGCAAGGCCTCCGTTTTTGACACACAGAAGAAAATGCTCTGTTCTCTCGGCCAAGGGAATATTTCAATTAGATCTTAGCTGTGACTAAGCCATGGTCTGGAAGCCAGGGTTAAGCTGGGTCCTGTATGCCTGAGCATGTAGTGTCTTGCTTTCGCCCTGCGTCTCCATCATTTCTGTGAGACCAAAGGCAGCTTCTCTGAAATGCCGGGTCTGGTGACCAGCAAGCAGAGTCAGGAAGAGGATTAGAAACGAGGTGTTGAAATGAGGTGCCACAAAACTCTTTGTTGGCACCACAGCTGAGGAGAGAAGGAAAACGGAGGAAAATATTTCTGGTGACTCAAAGTCCCTGCCCTTGCCCTGGGCGAAGAGCGAGGCAGCAGGGCAGGCTTGCAGGCTGTGCCCGTGCCGTACCAGCTCCGCTCCCTGCAAGCTCTCAGGAGCTCCCGCTGAGATCGGAGGAGTTGCTCTGAGCACGGAGGGAACACTGCTGCCTTGCACAGAGGATCACCCTGTTGTGTTTTGGGTGGAATGAGTCACGGAGGGTTGGGAGCGCCGGGGTGCGGGGTGCCCGGCCCCGCGGGAACGGCTCCGCACCCGGTGCATCGGCTAGGCCCAGGCCGCGGGGCACGCGCCGCGGCGGAGGAGGGTGTGCAATGGGTAAAACACGGCTCTGGGCTTGCTCGGCCAGAGCAAAACACAGGCAGGAGGAAGGACGAAAAGCCCCTGCTCAAACGGAGTATTCATTTTGGGGTTTTGGTGATGTCATTGTCGCTTTGGCCCCTTTCCCTCTTTGGAGGAGAATCGAGATCAGAATGCAAAGTCCAAACACTTCGTGCTGGGAATGCCCCGCTCAGCTAAGCGTGATCCGTCTTAGCCTAAACTTGCAAGCAGTTTCTCCAAAGTGGCTGTTTCCAGTGAACGTTGCTTTTGTCACCCGGTTACACAGAATCCACGCAGTGCTGAAGGGAGACGCTTCCTCCTCTTCCCCGGTGCTGCTCTGCAGAGAATCCGCCCTCCCTGGAAATGCTTAAGTTGAGAGGGAATATTTTCCTGCAAGCCTTGCTTAGTTCAAACAATGGATTCTGGGAAGTGCCGTGGCATATGTTCTGCAGAAAATCAGGGTAAATGACCACAATGATTCCCTCTGGCTTCATGCTCTATGAAGCTATTGTTTGCAATGTGTTGCATGGGTGTTTAGCTTGGCCCAGCATGTCATCCTCTCTCCGCTCTTTGAATAGACTCTGCTGGAGAAAATGACTGGAATAAGCCTGTTATGTGTTTGCTTTTGGCGTTATTATTTTTTGTTTGTTTGTTTATTTCTCAGGAATTATTTTAAGGACCTCAAGGTCCCCGCAGCGGGAGGGGCAGGCCTGGCACATGTGCTGCACGGCTGTTCCTGTGCTCCGAGCCCGCCAAGGAGGGCGCAGGAATGGGGCGGCTGCTGCTGGCCTGGACCCTTTTCCTTTCAGGTCAAGCAGCTTGGCCAAGGGAGGTTGCTCCTTGCTTCTGCCCTCGGGACGGCAGAAGGTCCCTGAGCTGCATTTCCATTGGAAAAGCTGCTTTGGTGACGCTCGCTGTCCCCCCAGCTGCTGGCAGCTCCCTTTGGTGACGCTGTGTGTGGTGGCCCGGGCGCCCGGCCACCGTGCAGAGCCAGGGCAGGGGGTGGCCGCTGTGGTGGTGCCGGGCGGTCCGCGAGCTTCCCGGGAGCTTCCCACGAGCTTCCCAGGAGCTTCCCGGGAGCTGCGGCCCCGTGGGCGACCCCTCAGCTCCGGACCCCCTCGTTGCAGCCGCCCGCTCGCCCACGTGTCCCGGCTTCGTTCTGGCAAGTCTTTATGCAAGGAGCAGATTTGGGCAACCAGAGCCAGGCTCCTGCTCCCCCACATCCTCCTCGGGGAGCGCAGGGTGCTCCGTCCTGCCCGTTCCCCACTCCGACACAGGCCCAGCTCCTCCTGGATTATTCCTAGCAGATATTTGCCCTGTGCTCCCATGAAGAGTCGCAGTGCTGGGGAATCTGGCACTGCCCCAAGCAATCTGCTCCAGTGACTTGCTATCCTTAGAACCACTTTTGTAAACACCAATCTGGATCCTTTTTGCTGCAATTTGAAACTATTGTCATTTGTCCCATCTACACAGCGATGGCTTGTTTGCGCTGGTGTCTGAAGTGCTGTGAGAAACCTCAGGTCTCAACAACATCTGGCTCCGCACGGACCCCCATGGTCCCGGTGGGAGGTCACCTCCCGAGACGCCTCTTTCCTGGCCCCGGGGCCAAGAGGAGCGGGGGACCCTCTGCTCTGCTGTGAGCAAAGAGGAGCCTGCATCGAGGCAGCTGCAAAGCGGCTTCACGTGTGTCAGCAGCTCTGCAAGCTCCCGAACAGACCTGAGAGGTTTGCAAAGCTCCCGATCTCCGCTGACGGCAGTCACATATGGCCAGGCTGGAATTATCCAAACCGCAGCTAAAGCGCCTGCTCCTGAGGGCAGGAATTTTGCTGCCTCTTCCCAAGCAAAGGCCGCGAGCGAGGAGCCCCGCTATAAATAGTGAAGGGGAAAGGAAGGAACAGATGGGGGAAAGACAAGGAGGAGCAAGAAGAACGAGTGACAAGCGAGCAAGTGGATGTGCAAGAGGAAGCCAGGAGGGGGGAAGGACCAAGAGGGAGCTGTAATTAGGGCAGGTTTAGTATGCATGAATTTTGCTGGGTTTGCAGCAGGAGGCTTGCCCGGCAGCTGCAGAAATGATTTATTACATGCTCACTACATTTGCCCTGTAGGAAGGTAAATAAAATGTACATACTGTCCCATTTACTCAGACAATCAGGGGGATATGACCTAATTTCTCCTTCACTAAAATGTTCTGCTCACCAGGATTGGACCCGCGGGGGTGCTGAGTGCCGCTGCTCTCCCCGCAGCGCTCCAGCGCTGCCTTTATCTCGCGGGTCCTCGACTTGGAGATGTGCATTAAAACACGCGGGTGCCCTGGCGCCGGCCCTGGGCTCCAGGGGCTCCCCGGGCGCCAGGGAGCGGTGGCAGCATCGCCGTGGCGGGAGGTGCCAGCGCCAAGCGCTAACGCGGCCACGGAGGAAAATCCGCCCGCACCATCTGTGCGTTGGATTAGGCCGTGCGGCCCCTGTGACAGCGCGGGGAGACAGCGGCAGAGCCAGGAGCATCATCTGGCTTGGGCATCTGCTGGCGCGGGGCGGCCGGGCACAGCTGGCTGCGACGCCAGCGCGGGGCGGCCGGAGCTGCGCGGCACATCGGGAGGACGGGTCCCGTTATCCACGTGGTGCCGGCTCTGGGAAACGCGCTCCAGGAGGCCGGGAGCTGAGCACGGGGACTGGCAAGAGCAGCCCCGGGAGCTAAAACCCTCTTATCGTGGGCCAGCGCGGGCAGGGTGGTTGGAGCCTCCCGCATCCCTGGCTGCACATCCAGGCGGCCTGGGACGGCCGTCACCAGCCGTGTCCTCAGCGCCCTTCCCTGTCCCGCTGGCTCCAGGCCCGGCTCTCTGCTCCGTGCCCACGAGCTGCATCCCGCCGGCTCCGGGCTCTGCGCTCCAGCCCAGCTCCGTGCCACCCATCCAGGGATGCAAAGCCCGAATTGCACAGCGTAAATAACCATGACTGTCCAAAGAAAGGTCCAGGAAGAAAGACTGAGGCTGGAGGGACACTCCACTGCTATTGGAAGACACATAAATTATTTTGCTCAGGTTTTTCACTTCTACATGTCTAATTACAGTGCGAGGAGCCTTTCAAGGGTAGCTCGGCTGCCAGAGCCTGCAGCCCCTGGCAACTGCAAGGATAAGTGGCTCCAACATCCCGCTTTGCCTTGGAGAGAGCCTGGTGCCAGCAAAAGCCAAGTGCCTGGGACGGTGTCACCCGTGACAAAGTGTTTGCATCCCCGCAGGCTGCCCCCCGGGTGTGCAATGAGCCTCATCCCAGCCCTGGGTCCTGTCAGCCTTGCAAGGAGAGAACTTCCCTGGCTTCCTCTCTTGCACACACCCATGGGATACTCAGGAATAAACCCCCACGGTTAAAGACAGACTGTGCAGTGGCCCTGAAAGGCAGAGGGGCGACGGGGCCGAGGGAGCCGGGAATGCAGCGGGTCGGAGGGCAGGGTCCGGGGGGAGCGCACCCGGGCGCTGCAGCCGGGGCGTGACGAGCACCGTGGTAATTAGGGCCAATTTATACTTCCAGGTCAGGGGGTCAGCCTGTCTTGTCATCGATTTGTACGTGGGTGATAAAGTAGGTGGGCAGGGGGTGGGCGGCCTGGTGGGGAGGGGGGCGTCACGGGGACAGGGACACGAGGGAGTGAATGGGGGCACCACGTCCAGTGCACTCGGGTGCTCCCTTTGCTCTGCTCTGCTCATGGGCTCTGTTTTCTCTTGATTTTTGGCCTTTTCACCCCCTGACCCTTTACATTTCTTTGACTCCCACCACGTGCCCATGGTGCTGATTCCTTGTGTGTGGCAGCAGTCGCCCCTGGTGTCCCTAGGGCCACTCAGCGGGCACGGTGGCTTGTGCTGCTCTCCTGCTCCCCAGTCCTCCCCTGGCCCGACCTCATCCCCCACCTTGTTGTAGGTGACTTCTCCCCCTTTCAGGATGAGCTTGGACGTGACCCAAGCGCATGATCCTGTCGCTCCTCCCTGCAGTCGCGTCAGCAAAGAGCCCACATAGGCAGCCTGGGAGATGGGGCAGAGACGCACGAGAGGGCAATGCAAATAACAAAGGATTTCATTTAAAGAAAGCCCTGCTTGCAAATGGGAAAAGTGGAAATTCACCAGATAGATAAATTATTTGTTCACCCATCTGCAAGTTGGGTGCCCAGGGGAGCTCCAGCGCCTGTGCTGCGAGCCCGCTCCAAAACGCACTGCTCAGCAGATCCCCGTGCGCATTCTTCACTAATCTCCTCCTCAACGACACATTTGTGGAGATATTTCTGCCTTGTCATTAAATACAGGGGGGGCTGGGGGTGCTGGCTGCTGTGTGTGTGAAGGGAAGTG
Organism: Nothoprocta pentlandii; assembly: GCA_013398315.1. Lineage (NCBI taxonomy): Eukaryota > Metazoa > Chordata > Aves > Tinamiformes > Tinamidae > Nothoprocta > Nothoprocta pentlandii. The sequence goes on along the minus strand of VZSG01000253.1, from coordinate 984,192 downwards.
CCTCGGTGCTGGGGGAGCCCCCTCCAAGGCTCCGCGCGCCCCGCGCTGCCCTCGCCGCAGCCCGGCGCTGGGTGGTCTGCCTCTTAATTACAGGGTTAATGCGATGTTACTATCTGGAGAAGTTTCTTAACCTGATAATGAGTAGGAAGCAGCTGTAGCTTGGAAAATGTAATAATTGCAGAGCGGAGCAGCGTAATTATAAGGTGTGTATCAACTGCCTCCGTGTTTGCTTAGGGAAGACTAAATCCCCTGCAAAGCGGCGGCGGCGGCGGCTCCGCTCGGTGCGGGAGGGCGAGCAGGGCAGGGCCGAGCTCCGGGGCTGCAAGAGGTGTCCGCAACCTCCAGCCCTTCAGCTCCCATCCCTGGAGCAAGCAGGGTGCACACTCAGGTCTCAATGGCACCAGCCTCCTTCTCTCCTCAAGACATGCTAATGCTGAATAAATCCCTCGTTGGAGGCAGAAGATGGGTTAGGGCATGTGGGACACAGCATGGTCAACTATTTTTTTTTCTACTGAAAAACACAGATTTGGCTAAAACAAAACATTCGGTGCATTTTTGCTGTGTGCGCACAATTATTTCCCTGTAGAAAAAAAAAATAAAATATGCCAATATGGAAAATAAAACTAGGTCAAGTTTTCAATGAATTGTAATAATAGCGATTGTGAAGCACAAAGTTTTTCATCACTTCTGTACAATGCTCTCCTTGAGATCCTGCCGCAAAGGCAGAGCCTCTCCTGAAACACATTTCTGGGCTTCATTGCCTGCGCAACCTTTGCAAATGTCTTTCTTTGATCTTTAATAATTACCCTGTGCTAATGCTTTTGTGATGTGATGAATGAGTGTGAGAGGCGCGGGGAAGGGTGAGCAGAACCCTTACCTTTCCCTGGTCAGGGATCTTTGGTCAGGGCTCGGAGCGCCTCCCGAATCCCGGCCGTGCTGCAAAGGGGCTCGTGCGGATCTATTAGGCGGCTGGGGCGAGGCGCTGTCGCGCTCGTGTCAGGGCTGCTCCCGAGGGACAACCTGCCCTCTCCGCCCTCTAATTAAGGAGGGGACGTTCTGCACAACCTCACAGGCTTCTGAACGCTGCCGCCTGCTTTGCGGAGCTGCAAAGCTCTTCCCACCAGGCTGCTGGCCGGGAGAGGAGGGTGCGTGCCAGGCTGGCCGGCTCTCCAGCACGAACCCCGCTGGAGGAGCAAGGGAAGGGCCATGGAGAGAGGCCGAGCATCCCTGCAGACACCTCCGCAGGGACAGCGCCACGGAGCCAGAGCCGCGGCCAGAGCCAGCGGGGCGTTCCTTACACTCCCATGTCTTGTTTCCACGCTTGGGCAAGCTGGGAAATGGTATTTCTGACTCTGCCCTGCCTGTACCAGGAGACGGCTTGGATGGGGCTCACTCAGCGGGAAACTCGAGGGCAGGCACACATTCTGCTCCCTTTCCCGTGCGCTCTTCACCCACGTGCAGCCGCACACTCGCACAGGGAGCTCTCTCCCCACCAGGCCACGGCATCCCCATTAAAACATTCCAGCGCGACCAAAATGAAGATAGTTGTGGCTTTGAACGTGCTGGCAGCACCAGGTGGGGGTTCGTACAGGCTGCCTCACGTATTCCCAGCGCAGGGAATAGAGGGCTGCAGCAGCAGGAGGGGATTGGGGAGGAGAGCCATGGGACGGGACACCGGGAAGCAGCCCAGGAAGGGCCGGTGCCCAAGGAAGCGCTGTGCTGGCACCCTGGCAGCCCCCAGCTCTCCCCTCCCTTGCTTCCCTTGTGGCCCCGGCGTCCTGGACCCAAGGACGAGTGTCCCCTGCGTGTCCCCTTCTGGCATGGCTCCAAGTGCAGGCGCCAGGTTCCCTCCCCATGCAGAGCCCCCCACGCCGGGAGCCTCTGCCCCGAGGCAGGGGACGGTGGTGGCCGGGCTGCAGGGGAGCTGGCCCTGCTGCGGGCGGCTCTGCATGCAGTTGGGCAGCAGGCAGGGAGCGGGGCTGGCACCTGGAAAGGCCTCGGACGGGGCAGAGCCTGCTCCGGGCCCGCCGGCCCCCGCGGCACCGCTTTCATTCCAGCACCTTGGCTTCCTGCTTGCTCCAGTGCCGCCCGGGCCCCACATGCTGAAAATCAGCAGTGGAGATTAAGGCAGTGTTTGCAAACGGCTGGTGCTGCTAAATCAAAGCAAGGGGATTAGCAAAACCGCTTGGCTTCTCAGTTCTGCTTTTCTGCTGCGACCACAACACGCAGCCCAATAACTCGTCTAATCCCCACAGCATCCCCTTCCTGGGAAGCAAACCCCTCTGCTTGCCTGCTCCGGAGGCGGCATCCCAGGCACCTGGAGGCTTCCTGCCTTGCTCGTCCATCCACACGGGACGTTGGCTTTGGACAGGATGTGTTAGGAGCTGAGAGACCTGTCCCTCACACAAGAATGGATTGAAAGATGCAGGACAATAATGAAGGACTACTTAGAGGTTTTATTTTGGTTGGATTAACTTGATTCATATATACTGACAGTCTCAAAGTTCTTGCTTTACAGGAGGACTAACTTCATAACAGCCTCGTTTTTACAAATGCCAAAGGGATTACAAGGAGCAACTCTTCTGGTTCCAATGGCTTACCGTTTCCCATTACCTCGCTCTGGTTTTAACGGATTAAAGCAGTCTTTGCCATATCATTCAGGTTTTCATCATCCAGGGTGAAGTGTTCTGAGCTGAAGTTTACTTCCAGCAGATTTTCAGAAATTTCCATAGGAAAACAATTCATTTGGATTCCGAAGAAAAGGAGTTGAGGGGGGAATATCTTTGCTTTTCTCATTTTTACCAATTTTACCCTCTTAGCTTGCTTTAAGCAAAGGGATTCATTGGGTGCAGTGGAAATGGACCCTACCCATTTACGCTCACCGCAGCCTCAGCAGGGCTGAAGCACTTCATCCCCCGGCGCGCGGGAGCGCAGCGTTGCTGGAACAGGGACAGGCTCCCAAGCAGCGACCGTCCCAAGCGCAATTCCCGGGCTAGTTGCTCAGCATGGGCACCCCCCGTCCCGCCGTCACCCGCGGTTCAGCACGCAGGGGTCCCGGCCGCGGCGCTTCCCCAGGACGGTGCCTCCCCTCCCGCTAAGGTCAGTGAGATCAAAGTACGGGGAGCTGCTCAGGGAGCCGGGGGGACCTAAACCTGAGCCGGGATTTGTCCAAACCCCCTTCTGGGCTTTGTGTTTGTGAGGTGCTGGGGGTCAAAACCCCGCCTTAATAAAAAGGGTGAGAAAATTTAGGACTGGAGAATCAGGGACAAACTAAGTAATCTCTTCTCAGGTTCAGCCCAGCCCAGCAGTTAGCTCCAGGCAGGGGCAAATGCCAAGGAGAAGCCTGTTGCTTTAGCAGCCCCTGCTTCTGATGCGGCTCTTGCCCAAGGTCTGGCTCGGAATTGGCAGCAATGCCCCTTTCCCTGGAATCAGGGCAGCCAGCCTCCAATACCCCCCATAACTATAACTATACATCAATATGTAAGTGCATGTTTATCTATATATGTGGAATCGATAAAAAAAGTAACATTTAAGAAGCCGTAATACAGCGTGCGTCATTGTCAGGAAATGCGGCAAGTGTTAAAAGCTTAATGGACAGTGGAGCAGCGCATTTAAGTGAGTTGTTTGCAGACTTCAGCATGCAGGACGAGAGGGAAATCAAAGAGAGAGAGAACAAGAACTTAGAGGGATTTGGAGATGCTGCCTCCGGAGCTGGTAATGAATAAGAATGAACACATTGAAACACCAGGCTGCTTCCAGAGCACAGCTCTGGCACGCGCTCTGGCACCCGCTTTAATTTTATGCTGTAGTTACCTGTTCTGACCTCAAACAAAACAACGGTTCCGATGGGAATGTGAATTAAACCAGCTGCTCAGCTCCCTGAGATGGGCACTCTCTTCCTCTTGCCGTTGCTGCCCTGGGGATCGCGGCCGTGCAGTTTAAACCTGTGCAGGCAAACCCGGGCGATCCGACGGCCTCCCGGGAGGCTGCGGCTGCAGGGTGCCAGATGCAGAGCGATAAGGGGTGTGCTCCAGGGCGAGCTGTCCGGCAGCACCAGGCTCTCGCGGAGTGCCCGGTACCCCGCTGCAGGCACAGGCTCCTTTTCCAGGCCCCGAGGCGGGCAGGGAAGCTGGGAAGTTCTCGCTCCTCCAGGAGGTGGGAGCAGGGAGGCGGCCAAGCGAGCTGGCTGCTCACGGAGCAGCTGGGGACCCCAGTGGGATGTGTCCCCTTTCCTGCCCCCAGGCCCTGCCTTTGCTCTGTGGGATGGGAAAGAGAACCCTGGGAGAGACCTGCAAGGGAACCAGCTCCGTGGGGAGGGAGCAGACCTGGAAAAGCTGCTGCTCCAGAAGCGCAGGACAACACTACCATGTGGCTGCCCCAAGTCCTGTCAAGTCCTGTCTCCTTCTTCCCACTCCCTTCCCATGTAGCCCTGGGGGGATTTTTGCACTGCTCTAGCTCCAATTAGACCAAGAGGAGCTTGTCCAGGGTCTGTGCTTTTAGGCCCAGCACAAGAGCTGGGCATTGGCTGTAGGATGCAGAGCACAGCTGTCCACGTTGCTGTGATGCTGCATGAAGAGGCAGCGGGACACCATGGATGTTCAACAGCTCTGCTCAGTGTCGGGAGGGAGCAGGGGCGGCACCGCGTATCACTGCTCTGAGGACGGTCATTCAGAGCAAAGGCCTTGCTGGAAACGCTGGGGCCAGTGTGCAGCCCCTGGCGTTACTGAGACTCCCAGCTTGGACATCGGCTCACAGTCACCCCAGTCTGTGCCTTGCCTCTGCCCCGCTTCTGCCACCCGAGCGTTTATCTCTGCAAACTCAGCCGACACCCCCAAGATCCCTCTTCCCTCGTCCTAGACATGGTTGAGAGCTCATCCTCCCCACGCTGCCCATGCACAAAGGGTTAAAAGCGCGGCTCCCCGCGAGGCTACGCTTCACTTGATAATATCATCAGCTTGTGACAGTGTTAATGTGGGGATCAGGTGCACAAGGCGGCCTGCATTACCCCGGAGAGAGATGAGCTGTGTCCGGAAGAGCCAGCACTGGATACGTGGCATAATTGCACCAGGGCCTGATGATGGCTTCCTGACCCTCTCCTCTTAATAAACCATTAGCTGCCCCCTCGACAAAGAGCCTCCTCCGGCCTCTTGTTGCACGAGCCTTTCCTCCCTTGGCGGCCGCCTCCGCCGCAGCCGATGCTGCCGCCCGCTCCGGGGGCCGCCGCTCCCACCGCCCTGGGAAACCCCTGGGGCCTCCCACCAATTCAGTCACTCGGGACGCAGCAGCTTGGAGAAGCAACCGACACCCTTGGCAGCTGCCCCCCTGCATCGCCCGGCCTCCCTGGGCCACCTCCCTGCTCCCTCCCGCGTGTTTAACGCACGGGGAAATTTTTCAATATATATTCAAATCGCTGCAGCTACGAGGGAGCTTGAGGCTGCCGCCCCTGCTCATTGCTCCCCTCTGCCCTTAACGCTTCCAGCCATCGATAGGGAGAGGAGAGAGGGGCCTTTTCCTCTTCCCAGTGCCTCCTCATGGAGCTCAGCCGCGGAGGGGAGAAGCCTCCTCCGAGGAGAAGCTGAGGGAGCTGGGCCCGTCCAGCCTAGAGAGGGGACCTTCCAGAGGCATCTTACCAATGTGTATAAATACCTTAAGGGAGGAAGGCAGGAAGATGGGGCCAGGCTCTTTCCAGTGGTGACTAGTGGCAGGACAAGAAGTGATGACCAAAACTTGAAGCACAGGAAGTTCTGAATTTGAGGAAAACCCTCTTGTCTGTGAGGGTGACAGAGCCCAGGGACAGGCTGCCCGGAGAGGCTGTGGGGTCTCCTTCTTTGGAGATGCACGGAAGTCACCGGGGTGCGATCCTGTGCAATGTGCTCTGGTGCCCCTGGTGAGCAGGTGCCCTGGTGTTGATGCAGGACCAGGAGCGGGAGCAGCAGCCCGGCTCGTCCCAGTGCAGGTGGCCCAGTTTTCCCGGGGGAACTGGGGGTGCCGACGGGGAGCTGGGTCCGCAAGCGGGTGCCCACCCAGGCAGGCTCTGCAGGGGCGGTGAGCGAGGGGGCTGCGCAGCAGGGCTGCAGGAAAGAGCCCTTCTGCAAATCCTTGCTGCTAAATAAACAAGTAAAAGACAAACAGGAATGGATCAGGAGGGGAACTATTTCAGATGTTATTTCCTCAAGTGTTTGAGTACACAAGCCAGAGCAGAGCAGAGCTCTATCTTACATGTGCTGTGTCTTGCCAATAAACACATCTAAGGTCGCCGTGCTGGGTAGGATGCCTCAGCTGAACTTTCTGCAGCAGAAAACTTATCTTGTCTTGTTGTGGCTGTTTATCTATATTCCACAGGTACTAGCAGTGCTTGCTACAGGGCACGGGAGGATACCTGCTTCACCTCAAATTTAAGTTACCAAAGGGAGAACAAGCTTTTCCATGCAGAACTGTGGTGCAGGATTCAAACACCAGGAGCAGAATCCGCCTGGGGATGACCTGCAGTCTGCTTGTTCCCACTGTGTGTTTGCAGAGAGGCCCCGTAGCTCCAGCAGCCGCTTGCAGCACCGAGGAGGACACGGGACAGCAGCTCTCGAGGCCTCGTGATGTCCCCAGGTCCCTCAGCTGGCGGCTGGTCCCGGTGACCGACTAACCCAGGTGCCATCCACGGCTCCCAGTCCTGGCTCCATTGCAGGGCATCTTTGCTGCACACACCTCTCAGCTCCATTGAAGGAAGGGGTTTTCGTGCAGGGCATCTTTGCTGCACACACATCTCAGCTCCACGGAGGGATGGGGTTTTTGTGCAGGGCAGCTAGATGTGAAAGGAAAGCCGTGCCTTGCTCCTGCATCCTGCTGGCTCTGCTGGGGCCTTCCCTAGGGCTTTCTCCCTACACAAGGGTGTCTTGTTTTTAATCATCCTCTTTCACTGCTGTCTTTCCCCCACTTCTTTTGCCCTTCCTTATCTGGCTATTAGCCAGCCAAATAACTTGGAAAAATCGATCTCAGAGTCAACTTTTTTTTTTTTTTTAATCAAAGTTTCTACTTCTTCACCTAAATCTGTAGCACAGAGGATAGAACTTAATTGATGCTCTCAGCATCCCAAAGAGGCTGGAGAACCATCTCTAAGCTGCCACACAGGGCCCACACAACAAGCAAACGTGAATTCCCTAGCCAGCTGCTCCTTTCCCCAAGCAGGGGCATGGGATCATAAGCATTTTAGATTGAAGTTCTGTGTTCTCTTCGTGTAGCACCAAGCCTCACCCACCTACGTTTCTGCTCCTTTATTTGTCCGCCCTGCAGCCTTTAGCTGCCTATTCCCAACCTGACACGCTGCTTGCTCCCGGAGCGGCTGCCACTTGGTCCCACACTCCCTAACACCTCTGCATCCTTCGGGCCCTTCACTTGTTTTCGCTCCTTAGCTTGCAGCTCCTGCAGGCGCAGCCGCTGCAGACAGCTGTGATGTATTAGTGACAAGCTCCCATTATGCTCTGCTCTTGCACAACAATAGATACTCATGTCTGTTTATACAAGTTCGAATTTGTCCATATAAATACGGTGTGGAAGAAACAGTAGACTATAGATTGCACACTGACAGCTGAAAGATTAAGGGAATCCATTAACTAAACCAACTGCCTGGAAATCTTATGCAGAACATACACCTGAAAGCTATTATTGCTGTCCTGTCATACTACTTTATCTCTTTATTTAGGACCCTTTTTGTTTGGTTGAGGGGGCTTGGACTTTTTTTTTTTTTTTTCCTTCTTTGTGTGTGTCTAATAATGTAAACTTGTTCTGGGGTAACAGAGGAGCCCTTGATTAAGTATCTAAGTATTTTCTGCTGAAGAATTTATGAACTCTGAGCCAGCACTGTCCTTGCCAGATCCCATGGAGCGTAAGGGGAGGGGGCACTCGCCCGTCTCCGAGCTGTGCCGTGAATGGCCTTGGATCAGGTTTCCTTGCAATGAGCTGTTTGCATTGCTCTCAGGGGCGACTCTGTCTCACTTCAATATCTGGCTGCACTTAACCTTTCTTCACCTGAATTCTCTGCATCTTTTGAACGCTCCCCGGCCCTACCTCTCCCAGAACCTCGCTGATCTGCAGCAGCAGCCTCAAATCAGGCTCACGAGTGCCCGAGGCAGCCTGGCTTCCCGAGGGGCTCCCGGGGCCACTGTGCAAGCTCCTCTCTTCTCTCCTGCTTTAAGCTCATTCCTATGAGCTTACTGGTTGCCCCAGTCCCGTGAGTGCTCCTGGTTCTCCAGGCTGCTCCTCTGCCTGCTCCTTCTCTCCCAGGGGAGAATCGTGTCGGGGGGCCTGTAGGGAGATGTCATCTCCCCCTCACTTTGTGGTAGGGAAGGCGAAAGCAGAGCTGTGCAGCCTAGAAAGGTTTGGAAGAAGGACACTGTTCAGGTGCTCTTTGAGAGGGCAGCCATATAGAAGTACGTATACATGTTCCTCAGGCATCTAGAATCCGGGGTAAAGGCTTAAATCTCGGCTCCGAAGTGGTTCTGTTAGTGTAAAGTGTTGGCATTCACGCAGCTGCTGTTCGCCATGAGCCCGGGGCGCTGGGCTGCAGGCTGCAGCGCTGCAGGGCCCCGCCAGCACCAAGGGCTCTCCCCGCTGAGCCTCCACAGCCTGGGCCTCTGCTTCCCGAAGCCGCTTGCCTGAGACAACACCCGCAGGTTAAAACCTCCTCTTGCCGCTCTTCTCCTGCCCGCTTGCACGCTCTCCCTGCTGCTCTCCAGTGAGTCTTGCTGGTGGCAGGACAGCGCAGCGCTCTGCGAGTTCGCAGGTCCTCAGAGGATTCTTGCATCTACACGTCCGGGCTGCACTGCGTGCCTCAATGGTCATCCCAAGAATGCGGTTTCTCTTACTGCTATTGCTGGTTGTTTGCTTCTGCACTTGAAATCACAGGGTGGGTGGTATTTTTTTCTTTTTCTTTTTTTTTTTTTTTCTTTTTTCCTTTTTTTAAAGCGAATGTTACACTTAGCAGAAAGATAATCTGCACAAATGCAAAACTTTTCTGCCGGGGGGCTGCCAAGTTTCCTGTGCCTGCAGGAGCACCGGGCCGTCCCTTGGAGCGGGAGGGCAAATATCACCTCCGACAGAGACCCGTTTCTCTGGAGATGTGCGAGTGATTAATTCTGCCCTGAAAGAAGAATAAAGTTTCAGTCGTCGCTATTGTCGGGGACGGCGGCCGCCTCTGCTCCCCGCCGCACAGATAGTAACCATGGCATCTGCGTCTCCCATGTGCCTCCTGCCACCCGGGCGCTCTGCAAACAGGAGATGCTGAAAGCCCTGGGACTGGCTTGATGGTCTGGGATGTAAATTCACATTCGGGCCCCTCTCCCGGCTGGAACTGTTACTGTGTTACTGAGAAGTGAGGAATTTGGAATCACATTTTTAAAGGTTAGTGCAGCTGCTGTGTCACGAACTCGCTAGGAGCGGGATGTTTTCCTTTCTCTCTTTTTTTTTTTTCTTCCTCTAATAAATACCCGTAGGATCTGTCTAGCTTCTGAACTAATCACTTCACTTGTAAAATGTCAGCAGAACAGGACTGGAGAGCCAGAGAGGCCTGGGGAAACGGAGGCGTTGGGCAGAGCCCCGGCCAGCAGCGACGGATCCAGGCTCCCGGCTGGGAACATGGTCTCATTCCCGGCTCGGCACCACTCTGCTCAGCCTAGAGCAGCTCCTGGGCATTGTGTGCACCAGGACATGAGCACCTGGAGACCTCGGGACACATTTACCCGCTCAGCTCTGCTAAGCACAGGGCTCCAGCAGCAGAAACGGGACCTGGATGAGCGCGTGTGGTTCCAGAGCACCTTCCTGCTCCGGCTTTGGTGCTGCCCATGGGAATTTTCTAGATGTATCCGAAGGCTCCTTCAGAGCAGACACCGAACCATGTAAGGTTTGTGCTGGGGGACCCCTGGGGACACTGAGCTGCCACCCTTGCTGCACTGCTTCGGTGGGCCACCTTCTGCACCCTGCATGGATGCTCTGGAGATAGGGATGCTCTGGAGCGCTGCCCGCTGCTCGCGCAGCCCGAGGTGGGCAGAGGGGCTCGGACGGGAGGCGGCAGCGGGGCGAAGGAGAAAGGCAGCGCTGGCACCCGGAGATGAGGAATGCGCTCGCGAGTCCTCGGCGCCTCCATGCAAATCAGCCCTGATTGTGCCTGAGGAGGCTCCACGCGGCTCGGGCTCGTTTGGGCTTCGCTGGGGGGAGATGCTGGAGGTCGGCGAGGCGGGGTTGCTAGGCAACAGCCCCTATATTAGGAAGATAAATCCCGTAATAATGGAACGAGCCGATACTTTCGGTGCCTGTTGTTTGTTTCTTTCTTTCTCGCTGGTTCTGCTCTCTTGGATCCCAGCTGCTGCATCGGGGAGCAAAATGACCTTTTAATGCCCCGAAGGACTGAGAGCCTTTATCCGTGCTGATGGAAACAGTGTGATCCGGTGCTTTGCTCATCTCTGGCAGCGAGGGCTTTTTTGCCGGTGGTTCCGTACTGGGCAGGAGGTGGTGGTGGGGAGAGTGGGAGGTCTGGCCAAGGCGAGAGCACCGTGAAGGCAAATCCTGGGTTTTCTGGGAGCAAAGAGAACATTCAGAGAAGTGAATTCCTTATCTCTGGACACATCACACCCAGGTGCTCCAAGATTTTGCAAAAACGTGTATATTTGAGCTTCACCTGTCTCACAAGCAAGTGCATTTCAGCCTCTCCTCCGAAGTGGCTGTTGAAGCCGGGATTTGCATGCGTGGAGGATTCGTCCCGGCAGCGCTGCCACGTTCAGCCAACCCGCGGCCAGGGACGGCACCAGGTGACTGCTCTGATCAGCTGCGACTCCAGCTAGAGCACAGCTTGAATATTGAACACCCACAGGGAACTGTTTGCAATCAAGCCAAAAAAAAAAAAAAAAATCTGCTTCCCAAATGTGTTTAAATACTTCCAAACAACAAGAAACCTGGAGGAAATTGCAATGATTAAAGTGATCAGAAATGTAGGCTTAATTTGTCAGATATATCATTTGCTCTGATTTGTTCACCCGGCTCTACTATTTTCCTTTAAAGCAGTTCAGGGTTGCAACCGGGATGTGCAGAAGTGACAGGGTTTGCTGCAGGCTTGAAGGAGTCCAGCTTGACGAGCATTTGCTGAACATCCCTCCCGCTGGAACTAACTCCTCCTGACACACAGTGGCCGGGCCCTGGGATCCGGCGGCGGGAGCTGCCTCCCTGTTATCCCTCCTTGCTCCCGGGGCTGCTTCCTGCAATCCCGGGAGGAGGTGAGGAGGAAAACGCTGTGATCACTGGCTCCTCATATCCCACTTCCAATCCTCTCCACTGTCCGACAGGCAATGGAACCAGTGCAGCCACTGTGGGCTGCAGCCGCCGATGCCGGCGGTGCCACTTAGCCCCTAACACTGGCACTTTGTACTTTCCGTATGCAATTAGCTTACAGCACCATGGTAAATATTTCATACCTTATAGCAAAGGTTGTTTAATTTTTTATTATTTTAAAGCTGCTCATGAATGTTTTACAGAGATGATCTCCTCCGGTGGACGGCGGAATGGGGGAGCGCGAGGAAGGTTTCATGCAAAGCGGGTTTGGGGATTGCTTTCCAGCCACCCGGTGCCTATGGCAGCTCTTAGTTTGTTCTGCTAATGAGCATAGCTGAAGAAGGGTGTTGAACAAAGCATATTTAGCGAATACGCTAGTGAGTATGACACTGGGTGAAATAAATGCCTGTAATATGCTTCTATGCTCCTATTTATTACAACCATAATTAAACTGCCTTTTATACCAAACTTGCCTTTTATACATTGACTAAAAAGAGGGCAACCAACCCCACCAATTGCCGGGAATTCTGCAATTATCAAAAAAAAAAAAAAAAAGCCATTGTTGTCGGCTGTCTATTGGATAACTTTTATGAAATACATTTCCTACTCCCGAGCCAACCCAGGAGTCGTCCTCGCAGAGCCTCTGCTCCACCACTGTCTTTAGCAGACAGCTGAACCTCTTGCTCTGCCATCTGCAAGTTAGATGTCTATTCTAAAGTTAAGTGAGATGAGAGTCTCTCCTGCTGCCATGACATGAGATTCCATTCCACATGAAATGAAAAGTTGCCAGATAAGAGGATGACTCAGTCAAAAATAGGGAGGCTTCTTTTGCCCTGTTATTTCAGTGTAGAGTCCCCCCAAAAGTCTTTCAGGGACCAGCTGGTCCCATGTCCTCTTCTCCCAAGTACTGCATTTCTGCCATTTGTTTCCAGAACAACTATCTGGTTTCTCTATTTCTTTTTCTATAAGAAGAAAGCAAAGAGGAACTTTGTGAAGTTTCCTGCCCTGTCTCTTCCTTCTATATAGGTTGGGAATCCCCTTTAACTCAGAAACTTGCTTGTCCCCCTGCAGAGCCAATTGAGGGTAAAGTTGGTTTTCTGAACCCAAATTAAGTCTTCAAGAAAGGAGCCGGGACTTTAATCACAGCCAGTAACTCAACCATGCAGTATATACTCACCGGCAGTGGCACTTAAATCTGTGCTCCCGCTATCCCGCTCCTGCCCACATTCTTCAGCAGTTTAATAGAAATGTATTTCCCAAAGCTTTAATCGTCTGTGGGTCAGATCAGCTCCTTCTAGTTACGTTTTGTTGATCTGCTGTTTGCTGCACAGCCGGGGTTGGATGCACAGGGTCATGGCAGGTAGCTGCTTCTCAAGGGATGTTCCTGGAAAAAAAAATCCCCTTTCCAACCTCCCTTTACCACTCCTCACTGTGCCCCTGGGAAGGAAATAGGTTCTGGAGGCTCCCAAGGCTCCCCAAACCTCTCCCAAGCCTCTCTCCAGGTCTTCTCCTTGCCTGGCTGCCCCAAAGCGTGACTGAGGGGACACCTCTAGCATCCGAGCTCTCTAGAGCTCTGCACGCATGAAAACCCTTTTCCTGTAGAAAAAGGAAGGAATTCGCCAGCTAAAGCCCAATTACTAGGGCAGCCCAGTCAGGGAAGTGCCTGAATTCTGCTTGTTAGAGTCTGTCTTCTTCTTCCTTCAACTTTAGTGGTTTCAGACCTTTCCAATTAGATTCTCTGCCCTTCAGCTCTTGTAGAGATGATCTGCACTGGGGCTGGAGGTGGCACTGGCCGCTTGCTGTGATGTGGGAGTCTTTGGTCAGGTTTTGTGTTGGTTTCCCTGTGAATCTCTAGTGCTTAGGACACTGTGGGGTAAAGGAGATGTCGATCGGAGGAGTTCTGATGTACGAACCGGCAACTCAGATCTGCAGTTACCACCTCCCTTACTGTGATGCAAGCTGTTGGTCTTCATGAAGAACTGTGAGAAAAATCCTCCCGGAAAGACTATCAGGTAGATGCTGTAGCTGCAATGTGCTTTTCTGACCTTCCCGTGTGGCCCTGGAAGAAGCCTTTGGTTGTCCATAACAGAAGAGTTTCAGATAAAGCCTTCCAGCGGATGCGCCTGGAGCACTTGAGCCTCCCTTGGGAAGAAAGTGATAACCAGAGGGGCCAGGGATGTATATTTTCCCCTTGCTGCACCACCGTCCGGAACTCCCCAGGATTCTCCTCTGAACTATGGCTTCACCCCAGGCTGAGCGCAGAGATTCTCCGAGACGCTCCCCATCTGTCACCTTTGCGAGAGCGAAACGCCGCCCACCAGCGCCGGTGCCCAGCAGGGACAACCTCCTCTCCGTGCCTCCATTGCCCAGCGAGGCAACTTCACACTCATCTCTCCCACGCTCTGAGAACAGACACTTATGCCCTGGTCAAAGAAGATAGGGTTTAAGTTGCACTTAGGCTTAGATTTCCGCTCTTTTCCCTGGGGAGTGGGAGGTAATGAAGCCCTAATGTACCCTGAGCTGCTGTGTTTTGAGCAGCCTGGGTTGCATGTGCTGGGATGGACTTATGTTCGTTATTGAGCAAATTCAGAGCTCCCCAGGTGCAGGATTTCAGGAGAGAATCATGATCGGGACATCTGGGTCCTTTGGGGAACCAGTTTATTAAGGCAGAGAACCCCGGGAAGGACCAAGCGGAGCCTGCAGCCTTTCTAGCAACCCCTGAGCTCATGACAGGGACAGGCACCAGGGTGAGCCAGGGCTGAACGGTGGCACTTTGGGGAGCCTGGGGCCACAACCTGGGAAATGATGAAATCACGATATTCTACCTATTCTATCTGCAACCCGAGTTGTGTGTGACTTTCCTGAATACATTAATTATGGGCTACCAGTCCCTGAACAATATTAACAAATCAGCATTATGCATTTGTCCCTGCTCCCTGCAAATGTTCAGTATTTGCAAATCTGATTAGGATTGGTTAATTTTAATCAGAGCGCTAAGGAACACGGTACACCTGTCCTCGCCGGCCGGCTGAGCGAGGCAGGCTCACATGCATCATTCAAAGGCAGATCTCCAGAGTCCTTTCCTGGAAATTTGTAGGTAGGGAGATGTGAAGGGCTCGGCAGGGTGTCTCCCGGGACACAAAGAGCAGGGACATGTGATCCCAAGATCCTGTTTTGAGGAGTTTGGGAAGCATTCAATTCAAGCTGATCTTGAGTAGCATGCTATGAAACAGGAGGCTAAGATAACAAAAACGAGGACAAAACCCTCTCCCAGGCTCTTGGCCAGATGTATCTGATGACCCCATATGAGCTGGTGTCCCCTCTCTGAAGCTCTAGCGATACCTGAGCTGCTGAGCTGTGCGTCTTCTAGAGGTGCTTGCTGGAATTGTCTTCATCCACAAAGGCAACACGGAGTTCATCTGACGAGACACAAACACGGATCCAGGCCAGATTTTTTACTTAACCTCCCCTGCCTGAAAATATGCTACTAACCAAGTGTCAGACAGGGAAGAGACTCCCCTTTGTCTCTTCATTCACTGGGAGGAATCCATCATCCAACACTTTTCACCTGTGTCAGTCGCAGGTAAATCCCAGACCAGATTTTTTTGCAGCCAAACCCTGCATGCTTCCTCTCACCTCCCAGAAGGAAGCAAATAAAGACCAATAATATGCAGAATCCTGCTTTTCAGAATTCCTTTCACTCCAAGATGTCTCCTGGCAAGAAGCCTTCTGCAGAAGGGATGAGCCCCATCTGTGCCAAAATGCAACTCAAGCCCTCGCTTTCAGCTCTGTGTCGGATTTTTATCATAGCTCCGCTTTGAATACATATGCGTTTTGGAAAAAAAAAAAAAAAA
>VZSG01000253.1:934948-968728 GCA_013398315.1 Nothoprocta pentlandii | reverse complement strand
TTTTTTTTTTTTTTTTTTTTTCATATATCTATATAAATGCTGCAATTCTTTGTAGGGTTTTTCTTTCCTTATCCACTAACAAATGCTGCTGTGTTTCCACCACGATAAAAGGATGGGGGAGGGAGAGGCACAACTCCCCCCACCTCCACCCAGGCCAGGAATGTATTTGCACTATTTAATTTAATAGAGAATTAATACCATTAACTGATTAAATATGCCAATAGCCCTAGCAGTCCGCGTTAATCCCCCCAAAGCAGCCTGGTGCGCGCACATCTCTCCTACGCCGACAGTGAAGTGAGGACAGGCCAGGTCGGGCAGCACAGCGCACCTTGGCACGGTGGCACCCGGTGTCCCCACGCGACCCCGCATTGCGTAAGGACGGGTGCAGCCCAGGGACAGCCTCAAAGCGGTTCGTGTGGGCTGGCAGGTGCCCTTCCAGAGCGGCAATCGGACAAAGCTAGGAGGACAACCAGGAAAAGGGCTTTGGGCTCCTTCATTCTGCCATGCCTCAGTTTCCTTTTCTGCAGAGTGGGCATAAATACACTGATGCAGCACGTGCTCAAAGAGGTGCTCTGGGAGAGAGGGATAGCAAGGAAGGCGTGAGGAAGAGCTGAAGGATCAGCGGGCACCTGCAAGAGGAGGAGGAGGAGGAGGGGGGCTCTCATGTCCATCCGAGCTACATGTTTTGCTACCTGTCCCCGAGCAGGTGACGGGGCAGGAGGGGTGACTGTGTGGGGTGAGCCTGTGCCTCCCTCCTCGACAGCTGGGACTGGCTTTCTCTCCTGCAAGGAAGCAGCACTGTGCTCTCCCGAAGAGGCTGGCTGCAACCACCCCGCTGGCAGAGCACCAGCGTTGCTAAACAACCCTCCTGCAAGAAACCTGTGTAGTTATTGCTGTGAGCAAAGGCAAAACATCAAGATGCCGCTTTGTGCTGCTGAGTGCCCTGCACACTCCACTCCCACTCTGTCATTCTGCCCTTTTGCAAAGCAAATGAGTGAAACTTCCCTTTGCTATGCAGATTTTCCTCTGCTAGCCTAACACCTCCATCCAGAGCTGGAGCACTGGTGGCAGTAATCCAGCTCCTCCTTCCTCAGATATTTACCCCCGCTGCAGTCATTGCCTTCAGTGATCTTTAGCTCCTGTTTTCACATGATAAACTCCAGCTTGTGCGAACCTGTTCCCCATCACCCGCGGAAAGCGAAACTGCTTCTCCCTGCTGCTCCCTTTCTCTCTAGGGCTGCACTCGGGCATGGGAAGCCACCTTGCGTGATCCCACAGCTCCAATTTCTCCCACAGGAAAGGTGTAATTGTCGGATAGTCTTGGAGGGCTACTGTCCTCCATCTGCTTGCTGGCCCTTGACACCAGTTCCTCTCCTCATCCTTGGGGTGACAAAGGGTTCCCAGCTTCTGTTTTCCAGTTACCCAGGGTTTTGGACGAGGTGCTGTAAGGAGAAGCAGGATTGCTTGGAAGAAGCTCCAAAGGGAAGGTCTGCTCATTTTTGCAGGCATGTGCTGTGAGGGGGCTGCAGCAGCGCCCACCCCAAAATGCCACAAGGGTTGGGGCTTCCAGAGTGCGTGGGGGCTGCATGGGAAGGGTCACCCCTTGGCTGCCTTTGCTGCTCCATTTAAAAAGGTTCAGATGGGCCTCAAAGGAGAGGCGAGCCCCAGGAGCGCCAGGCTCAGGGGAGAGAAAAGGGCGAGGGAAGATGGGGCAAAGCAGAGAGAAGAAGCTCCGTGCGGGAACCCGGGGCTGCAGAGGGGAGAAGGAAGGTTATGGTGGGAGAGAGGCTCCGGAGCGTGGAGAGGGATGAGAGGAGCGGAGGAGCCAACAGAAGCATCACCAGGGCCGCTCAAATATTTCATTTTTGGCAGCTGTGCTCCAAACTATTCAGGGAGCCAAAAGCAAAAGAAATAAAGAGAAACCACTTCAATAAACACTAAAAATTACAAGAGCCTTTTATTTTAATATGATTTGCACAGTATTTTTGTTAGCGACTGACAGGGTGCCCTCCCTCTCTGGCGAGGCACCTGGGAGGCCGGAGGGGAGGAGCGGAGCAGGGGCCGGCAGGAGGAGGGAAGGGAGGGACCGCGTGGCTGGAGCGGCTCCGACGGCCTCCCCGAGAGGATTTGGCTCCGTCCGCAGGGAGATGAAGGAGAGGGCACAGGGTGGCCGCGCTCCCCTGGGATCCCTGGCTGCAGACGTCCCTCTTGGCGGAGCAGCTGCATCAGGACCAGCCTCCCAGGCTGGAATCCAGCTCCACAGGGCTCCGTGCGGAGCCTGGGGAAGGGAAGCTCCCGCGGCCAGCGACCTGCCGGTGCAGGGACCCCGAGCGCAGAGCAGCGCTCGCCTTGGCCAGCGCCTGATGCTCTCGGAGCAGCGAGGGCTCCTAACGGGTCCCGCTCGCCAGGACGCTCCCGCTCTGAGCAAGGCCAGCCGGGTGCTGGAGGCACGTGGAAAGCGGTGGTAGGGACAGTGTGAACGGCAGGGATGGTGGGAATGGTGGGAATGGCGGGAATGGCGTGTCCAGGAGCAGCATCCTGCTTCCTCGGAGCATCTGCAGTTCCGTCCGTGGAGCCAGACGTCCGTGCACACCTCTCCCGCCCAGCTCTCCGCTTCCTGGATTCCTCGCCCGTCCTGTTTTACATTATGCACATTAACTTTTGGACTCTTAATCCCTTCCATTGAATAAATCACTCCCGCTAGCCTGATAACTTCTCTTCCCCTTGAGCTATCGCCATGGTCTTTCATTCCAAGCAGGATTTGAGACTCTCCCCACTGTCTGCAATCAAGCTGCATTCTTTTAGCAATTATTTTGTGTCGCTACTCTCCCCTCTAACATTTCTGGGGCTAGCATCTTTTTTTTTGCTCACAGACTTCCTTCTGGTGCTTATCTGCAGCGTTTCCAGCCAAGAGGTCCTCTCATTCCACCTCTGCCGCCTGACCCCGGCGCTGGATATGGAACTTGGTCAAAAATGCTTTCTCAACACATGTTTGCGGGGCTGGAGAGCTCGCATCTGTGCTCGGCAGCGCCGTGTCATGTTCCGCGGCGGCGGGGGACGCTGCCGAGCGGGGCTCCGCTAATGGGCTGGATCAGTTTCTCTTTGCTGACAAAGATAACAGAAGGAAGCCGAACGTGTGAGGGAGGGAGGGAGGCGGAGGGGCAGGGAGGGGGGAGCGGGGGGATTCCTTACTGGAAGGACAAAAATGCCCGGGCTGATCCGGGGCCAAGGACAAAGTCGCCTCCAGCAACTGCCTTGAGCTGTGCTGGTCCTGGGGGGATGTTCGGTCTGATGAGGAGGCACCCAGCCCCGATCCATCAGGAACTGCCGGCATGGCAGGAGGTGGCTTTTCCTTTCCAAGGGGGCAGAGCTGGAGCACAGGCTGCAGCAGGAGCTTCCAGGATACGGGCCCTCCATCCTTCCATCCATCGTTCCCTCCATCCCTCCATCTATCCCTCCATCCCTCCATCCATCCCTCCATCCCTCCATCCTTCCCTCCATCCCTCCATCCATCCCTCCATCCCTCCCTCCATCCCTGCCTCCATCCACATTATGGTACGTGACACCATGGCATTGGCCTGACCGCAGTGCGTGGCTGGGGAACCTGAATAGGACCTGGTCTAAAATAAAGCAAAGACAGACCTCAGAGGACAAAATTCACCCGTTTGCTTTTGTTTTTGTTTTGGGTTTGGATGTTCCCAGCATCTCTCTTGGAAGGAATTTTGATAATAATCGTTTCATGAGCCACCCACGGTGCTGGTTCCCCCGCAACAGCCCTTTCCACATGCTCAGCAAGACGGACCTTCTCGCGCGCACTCGTTGCAACGAGTCAAGCCTCAAGACTGCTCTTTTTTTGTATATATATAAATATATATATATATTATCTAGGCTGGTATTGCGTTTCCTGAGAAAGGATTGCTCAGAGTGAAGCAGGGGGGGTGACATGTGAAGGTCTACAGAAGATGTTGGGGCTGGCAGTGCCACATCCAGCCTGGGCAGGGGGAGATCCCTGCGGTCCGGGATTTGAAGGGCTTTGGCAGGAGAAAGGAGCTAACGTCAGGGTCCTGCTGGTGGGCCAGAACATTAGTAGGGGAGACGAGGGGGTCTGGTTCAGCTCCCCCCGGCGCTGCTCACCCCTGCACCCACATTGCACAGGGTGTCCGGGCAGATGCAGCCTTTAACAGACCCGAGCACGAGCCCATCTGCAGGACACAGGGGTTAAATTCAGGAGGAGGAAAAAACGCTTCTGGAAGGAGCACCTGGCAGCGGAATAAACCTGCTCCCGGCAGCCTTGCCGAGCGCCGCGGGTATTTGTTTAAGATGTGTCCCGCGTGCTCCCCCCGTGTTGTGAAGCCCACTTAAGCAAACACTTCACCTTAAGCATTAAGTGGTTACCAGGGTGCTGGGCGCTGCTGCCGGCTCTGGCTGCTGCTCGCACGCGTGCCCGCCTCCGTAATGGAGCCATTAAATTCAGCGGCATTCCTGCGACTACAAAGATAGCAAGAAGTGTAAGAAAGGAGCCCCTTTGTTCAGCCATTTCTCTGCTGCTGCATGTGAATAAAACTGTCTCAAGCGAGTGCATAGCAGAAGAATTAAACCTGAAAAGAGGGGGAAAAAGCAACATTTCCTGTGAGCTCCCAGGCTCTGATTTTTAATGTTGCGCAACATTAACATTGACTCCCCGTGCCTGTGTGTGGAGCTGGGCAGGCAGACCCTGCACCCTCCCGCCACGAGGGGCTCCTGGGGGCTTACGAGGGCCTGGGGCCACTTAAATAACTCCTCGTGGTGCTTCCACCAGGGCCCCAAGCAGCGCCGCTGCCCCTGGCCTGTGCTACGAGTTTGCAAGGGCTCTGCCGCCCCTCGCAGCAGGACGGGCTTGGGGGGCTCTGCTAACGCAGCCGTCGTGAGCAGGACGAGCAGCTTGTGGAGATGGGCTGATCCCAGCGGGAGCCCTCAGCAGGGCACAGGGATCACCTTGCAGGAGAGCCCGGGGCCCCCCGGTGTCCCCCACACTGCCCAGGGCTGGGGCGGTGGGACGCAACCTCCTGCCCGACCATGGGGGCTACGTGCGGCACCTGCAGCCCCCGCGGTGCCCTGGCCAGGGCCTGCCTGGCCCTCCCTGCCTTGAAAGAGGACACCAGAGGCGGCGGCCGAGGGTTTGAGCGGCGAGCCCTGCGCCAAACCACACTGACATTGTATATACTGTTCATTATGGTAATGGTGCAGAAAATCCCCATAGAAAGCAGGTAAGATATGAGCTTTCCCTACTGGACTTTTAAATAAACAACTGCGCAGAGCCAGGGCTGGGAGCAGGAATGAAAGTAAAGGGAAGTTGGAACGAAATCCTCCTCTCTGCTCCATCCTCCTCTGCTTTTTTTCACTGATGACATTTACTCTGCTTAATAAAAAGAGAATTTATGTTTGACTCCCATAATGGTGCCTTTTAATCTCTGAGCCCTCGATGCTTCGGAGCTGTGCGTGTGCGTGTGTGCGCGGAAAAGGCTGTCTCGGCGCGAGCTGGGGGAGGAGAGGCGACCCGGAGTGGGGCAAGGGGAATTGCCGCGGTGAAATGGAGCATTGCAAACAACTTTATGAACTGCGCTTAACCCCTTGCAGCCAGCGGCCCCAGCCCGGCCTGCCCTGCTAATTGCACCGGGCTGGGACGGCTTTGGGGCAGCCCCGGGCTGCACGTCGCCGACGCCTTGGGAGAGCTGCTACCGCTCCCGTAATTGCCGGGGCTCCCCGGGCTGCCCCGAGCGTCTCTCCAAGCTGATTATCGCTTCTGGAAGGAGGAAGCGACAGAAGCCCCTTGAAAGGAGACGTAGAAGTTTCCATTAGCGACGTCCCCGCGCTCGCCGGCGCTGATGGGCTCCAGATGTGGGGCTGGGCTCGCACCGGTGCCCACGGCGGCCGCCCGAGCCCCAGCCCGGCCAAGACGGAGACGTGAGGGTGCTAGTGAGGCCTCGCCCGGGATGCAAACCCTGCCCTGGCTTAACGACTAAGACACAGGGCGCAAAGGGGATTATCCACCCGGGATGCCGCTGCGCGCCAGCATCAGTGCGGGAATGCAGCCTGGCTCCTGGGATTGCATCCTGCCCTCCGCAGCACCCATTCCCGCACTGCCGGCAGGGTAGTGGGAGAGGGATCCTCATCCCTCCCAGCCAGGAAAAGGTGCTATCCTAGGGATGGATCCAGGCTTCGGCAGCTCTCCGGTCCCTGGACCGTGGTGGGGCTCTGGGGGCCACACTGATTAATGGCTCTACATGCAGCGCTGCACTTCCCCGTGGAAAAGAGACTTTTCTTCTACCCAATTAGAGCTAAAAATGTTATCTCATTTATCCTGGGGGGCGGCACCATGCAAGAATTAATTTTTCCGGGTATTTCCCAGGACATTTTTGCTCCCTCTTGGAGCAGCCCTTGTCAGGCAGGACATATGGGCTGCAGCGCGCTGCTTTAAGGGCCACGAGAGCAGGTCTGGTATTTCTTGTTTAGGTCCGTGCACAGTGTTTTCTTTGGCTCCAAGCACCGTCCATTTAAAGTGGCTTGTGGCTGAAGAATGACAGGGGTCCAGTGACAAATTTTCAACATTATTTAGAAATTAGGGCGGCGAGCAGAAAGGTCAAGTCCTAGCGCCAGCGATGAGGGACGTGGCGAGGCAGGCGGGCTCTGGGGCTGGAAACCTGCAAGAAACATCACACCAAGGTCCTCAGCTGCCTGCAGGCTTCAGGCTTCCTGCCTTCTCTTCCCTTCCCTTCCCTTCCCTTTTCCCTCCCGTCTGTGCTCCCTATGGAGCATCCTGGGGTCAGCACCGTGTGGGACCGACAAGGAGACGGAGCTGCTACCCTGCTGCGAAAGGTCAGCAGACTTCGTGGGGATTATGGATGAAATGAAAAATTCCTCAGCTTGGATCATGACCAAATTTTGGTCTTTTTTTTTTCCCCCCCAAGCCTTGCGGTGCTTTCTGGTTATTTCGTCCCCTCTAACCCCATCTCTGCCCTCCTGTCCCAGCTCCCTCCAACCAGGGCTGGCGGCAGCAGCTGGGCCGTGTTCACGTCTAGAAGGATGAGCTCCCTCCAGCACTGGAAATGATAAAATAAACTGCCCAGTGTGTGGGTTTGCAGACATGAGCTCCCCCCTCTACGGCATCCATGAGTTTTTCTGCATTTACACCATGCCCCTCTTGAAAATGAGGGAAAACAAAGGGGCTCGCCCGAGACTCAAGCCTGAAGAAACCATCTGGCCCCAAAGCTGCAGCTTGGCCCCAGCAGACCCTTCTGCTTGGGCTCCCTTGGGCCCAGGCTGGGCCCCAAGTGCTCCCCTTTGGGTTCTGTGCTCCCCTTTGGGTTCCATGCTCCTGGGAAGCCTTCAGGGATGGGGGAATTGCACTCAGCCTCCAGGCTCAGCCATAAGGATCCCAAATGCGGGGAAATAAGGACACTTGGAGGCAGAGATGCAAGGATTCGGGGACATGAGGACATAGAGATTCAGGGATTAAGGAATTCAGGAACATGAGGACACAGGGATGCAGGGACACGGGGATTCAGGGATGCAAGGATACAGAGGTGGAGGGACATGGGCACACAGGGACACGGGGATGCAGGGACACAGGGGTGCAAGGACATGGGTACACAGAGACACAGGGATGCAGGGACACAGGGGTGCAGGGCCATGGGTACAAAGGGACACAGGGATGCAGGGACACAGGGGTGCAAGGACATGGATACACAGTGACACAGGGACACAGGGGTGCAGGGCCATGGCTACACAGGGACACAGGCTGTCCCCGCTGCTGCCCGGCCGTTGCCATCACCACGCGCAGGGCTGGGGACAAGCACAGCCCCATCCCTGTGCACACATACATGCTTGGAGAGCACACACGCAGGACGCTCCGAGCGCGGGTGCACACACCAGTGCTCCCACAGACACACCGGCCAGGCAATAATCCCCCCCCGTTGCTTTCTTTCCTTGATCAAAGCCCAGACGTGAGGGAAGTCCATCTGTGAAAGATTGAGCCATGCGTTCTTTGCAAAGGTATATGGGCTGGCAGCGAAATTTCTCTGACAAGTCCAACAGGGAAAAATGGAAAAATGAAAGCCTTTAAGATGTGCGCATTTCCCAGATGACTGGTGATGTGTGTGGGTAACATATGGGCAGTCTGTGCCCACTGTCCCACAAAACCTGCTGATTTTACACTTGGATTTCTCAGATTCCCTGACAGCTTTGCAGACCGGCTCCGACAGCCTGGTATTAAATTCCGCTCAATTATATTGCAGTGTGCGGCGGGCGCGGAGCCGGCGCGAGGCAGGGGAGCCTCGGCACAGCGGGGCCGGCGCTCCGGCCAGGCGCCCGGCTCGCCACGAGCTGCAGCAATGGGGCAGCCGCGTCCCAACCGGAGGCAGCTTGCAGGAATGCGTGGGTTCTTTTGCTTTTTGCTGTCAAGTATTTCTATTTTTCAAGGGTTTTGCAATTCTTGCTGGGCCTGAAATAGCACAGAAGTTGCTTCCCCTCCAGCTGCCAGCCTGGCTCTGCAGGCTGCCAATAAGCTCTAGGACGAGAGAGTGTCTTGTTCCTGGGGAAAAACTGCTCCCTCGAAGCTGTGCTGCTCAGTTCCACCCTGGCATTTTCAGCACGGTGCAGGTGGGAGATACCACCGTGTCGCAGAGCGCAGCTCTCCCCTCCTCACCTGCTGGGCTGCGGGATCCTGCTCACGATGCTGCGGGGCTGCCTCCCTGCTCCGGGCAGGTTTCTGCTTTTCCAAAGATCTTAGGTCCAAGGAAATGCAGGACTCAGTCCTGCTCCGGGGAAAGGAGTTTTGTGCCCATCTTTGTGCCACAGCTCCCAGCTCTGCACAAGGGGCTTGCTTCGAACCTAGGAAAGGGGAAATGCAGAAGCAGAGCTGGTGATGCCTTGAGTTTTGTTCCTCCACCCTGCCTGAAACCCGGACCATACAGGGAAGCAGGAAAGTGCTGAGACCCAGTAAGAGGAAATAATGTGGCTAAACTCTGAGCCTGAGGACAAGCTGGAATCAGGTGCCAGTGAGGAGGTTTAAGCCCTAAGAGATGCCTGGCTCAGGTTCCCCAGTGCTGCTCTCCTGCCTCGCTCTTCATTCCCTGGATATTTGGCACATGGCAGCTGGGAGGACTCTGGTGACAACCCACATCTCAGCCCAAGGATGTTCTTGGGGGTCTGTGATCTTCACCCCCACGGCTGCCGAACCTGCAGGTCTCAGGGGCGGGAGGCATTTCTGCCTGGGGATATCAACGTTTGCACGGCCAAGGGAAGCGCCGGTTCTCTTGCAATTGCTCGTGCACGGAAGCAGAAAGCTTGCTGCCAGATTACCAGGGAAGTATCTTACAGAGGCACTCACAAACGGTTCCCTTGAGTGCATCCATCAGAGGCTGAAGATTCTGAGAATGGGGAAATAATAGTCGCTTGCTCTAGTCTTACATTAACTCGCTAATTCTGGGTATTTGCTGGGCCCCAGGTGGAACTAATGCATGTTCTCCCTATATTTATTATTATCTGCATTGTTAAAATATGTACACTAATCCAGCAAATAAGCCTAATTGGGGCTGCCTCTGAAAAGGCTCTGCTCAGCTGCAAGTCTCATTTGCCTCTGTAGCTGCAGCGCCGGGGTGGGCAACCCTGGTAAAACAGAGGGCTAATAGAGCAAAGTGGCCTCTTCAGAACGCCCTCCTCCATTTGCTCCCCCGAGTGCCACCACTGGGCTCGCAAATGGGACAAGGTGGCCGGCTCCCCGGGGGAGCTCCGTGCTCCCGTGCTGCCTCCTGCATCCCGAGCGACCCTGGGGCGCCTGGGGAAGCGCTGCCCTGCAAACGTGCAGCCCTCTTGGGGATGCTCCCGGCAGGAATCTCTGCAGAAATGCAAGTTGTCCAGGTTACCGTAACAGGAAGCCGGTCATTTTCCTGGTGATCAGCACGCAATGTGTATGGGGCCGCCCCTTACTGTGTATTCAAACTCTATTTCTATACAGAAATATGTTTTTAATACTCCAATGATGATATCTAATATACAATAATTATTGTGGCTCAGTTTTTGAGATGCACTTTAGATTTCCCAGAGCAGTTATTGAATGTGAGTGTGATGCAAATTAAGCATTAAAAACATATTTATGGTGGGGTTAGCAGCAGCTACATAACGGTAGGTACAGAGCAGGCCACAAGAATCAACTGGCCGCCCGGGAGACCTCCGTGAGGATTAGCTGCAAAAGCAATTGGCACATGATTAGCCTAGAACGCAAATCCTGTTAGATGTGAAGGAAGTGCACGATCGGGCAGATTCTTCACGTGCCGAATCCCGGGGCTGGGTACCAGCTCTGAGCGGCAGCCGTGGTGCCGACGCTGAGGAGGTGGGGACACGGTGCCACGCTGACTGCCTTCTTGTATGTGTGGAGCTGCTGAGGTGCCCTCACCAACCTTGAGCCTTTACAGGAGGATTTGGGGAAATCAGACCTGGGATTTGTAGCCAGAGCCCACTATTGGGCCATAGAGCCAAGAGATGACTCCATCAAGCTGGGCATGAGACCAAAGACGGAGCCACGACGGAGCTCTCCTCCTCCCTCTTCCCTCTGTTTTCTCTGACCCACTGTCACCTCATTGATACCTATGCTGGGGAAAGGCCCCGTGGGTGGCTTAGTCAGTGCTGGTCTCTGGGGCTCAGCAGGCCCACGAGCAGGGACAGAGGCCCTGGCAAAGGTGCTGGTCACAGTGGCTCTGTGCCATGGGCACCACGATGGTACAGGCTGGTGCAGGCTCCTTTTAATAAGAGGGAGCCTTTTCCTGGGGCTCTGTTCCCAGCAGCTCTACTGGAACTGGAAAGGGACGAGTGGGCAGACGGGGAGGCAGGACAGGGCAGGAGCATCCTCCGCTGGAGCACTCGCATCCCAGGTTTGAGCCGCAGCCACACGGACTCCCGCTCAGCGCCTCATCTCCACGCTGGGAGAGGGTCAGCGCCCGGGGGGGCACGCTGGGAATCGGCAGCTCGGGTGGTCCCCGCGTGGGCCTGACGGAGCCGCTGACAGCGGCTGAGTTAGGGCCCCGCGCGCGGGGAGACGGCCGCGGCGCGCGGAGCCGCGCTCATTATCTGAGCCCCGTCCTGGGGGAAGCTCGCAGAGAGCAGAGCGCGAGCCATAAAACATGTTGTTGTCTAATAACCAACAAGACCCACAGGGGACGAGGACTATTTTTTACTCCATCATTATTCTTTCCTCAGCTCAGAGAAAGTTGCTGAGTGTTGTGTCTGCCAACTGCAGGCCAGATGCTAGAGCAGACCCGGGCGGCTCCGGCCTCTCCGGTCCAGCCCGGCCTCATCAGGAGTTCCCACCCGCTTCCGTCCTGCTGCAGGACTGTGGCAATGCAGGGGCAAGAGCAGCCTCCAGTGCCTTGGTGTCTAGGAATGGTTCTCAGGGGGTGTAGGATCCAATGTGCCTTGGCCTCATGAGAAGATATGTCAATACTGCTGCTGGAGGAGGAGCAGCGGTTGCTACTGCGATCCAAGCTTTGGAAGCTCTTGGAAGGGAAGAAAATACAGGCTGTCTACTGAGTATGGGGAAAGCCAACTGCAAGAAACACCCTGGGATTTCATTATCTGCTTCTTTGGGCAAAGCCGGTCTGCAAGACCCCTCTTGGGTGGCGGCAGGAAGGGTCATCAACGTGATGGACCTGAGCCTTCAGCAGGGACCGTGCAGAACCTGTTCTGTTCTCCTCCCATAGGCCCTGGAGAGCTCACACTTCCCTATTCTTACCACTCCATTAGTGACAGGGAATTACTCCAGAGGCTGAGAATCCCAGGAGAAAATAAGGAGGAAAAAAAGGTCTACATTAACATCTGGGATTTTACTACTCCTGGCAGACGTTTGCTGAAATGTAACTTTAGACTTTGCTGCTTAGGTTCAACAACGTTCCTGTGGCCATAGCTATGAGATACACGACGTGCAAGTAGGAGAGATGACCTATTCCACGGGCATATGTGTCTTAGGCTGCGCTCTGCTGAAGTCTGCCTGGGTGCCCGAGGGCGGGCAGGTTTCACGCTTGCCATGAGCATTAGAGCATCCTGCATGAAGGGGACAAGCGGCTGCTCTTCCAGCCACACACACTCTCTGCCCAGCCCTGAAGGCCCGTCTTGCACTGAGCACAAAAAAGGTACGTGTTGCCTAAAACATGTCCATGCTCCCTCATCAAAGCGCTATTGTCTCGGTTCTGCTTGCCTTCCAAGGAACATTTGCTTAATTGCCATGGAAGTGCTTTTCCGTCGTGAATTCCTCATGGAAATATTTTCCACTCTATTGAAACAAAGTGATGTTGCCTCTTGGCACCACCTTCCTTAGTAAAACGTGTGTGAAATGCTGCGGCCCCACGAGCAGCGGGTGACATGAAGGTATGGATTCATTCTGCTTCCTGCAGGGCAAGGCGGCAGGGATGAAACCCGTCTGCTGCAAGCACTGCTCTCCAAAGGCTCCTTCCCTTCATATCCGTGGCTACCAGGCCTTTCAGGGCTCCTGAACGTCTCCCGCGCTGTGCAGGGCCCTGGCTCGGCACCCAGACCCCTTCTGATGGTTCCTCCTTGTAGGGGGGTGCAGGGAAGTCACCAAACCCACCACAGGGTTGCAAGGCTGGTTAAACAGGCACCGTTTCGAGCTCCACGTCACAGCTCCTCCCCATCGTTGCCCTCTCTAAAAATGCAGCCAGTTGAATCACTCATTGGGAACATCAGCAGTGAAGGGGCAGGAGTCTGAAGGCGACCATGAGCATTTGCACACGTGTGTCCCCAAGGCCTCTTTGCTTCATGCTCTGCCGCTCCGCGGGCAAAGCTCAGGGGCCACTTTCCCTCACTTTGGGCCTCTGGTTCTGCCCCTTCTCCACACTAAGGGGATGGAGAGGGGAGGTCCCCACCTGGGTGGCTCCAGGGGACCCTGGTGACTCCCGGAGACCCGGCCGAGCTGCACCTGTGGAGACCGGGAGAGAGCGGACGCACGGGGCCCCTTCCCTGCCCAGGCTGCAGGGACCTAAATCATGCGGGTCTGTCCCCGCGACAGAGACAAATGGCACTTTGCAGCACAGGTGGTTTGAAGAGAACAATAAAGTGCGAGCTCTTTGCCGGGCTCGGCCCCGGCCCTGGGATCCCCTTTCAGGGAGTATTTTAGGACTCAAGGCACCACAGCTGTTTGTGGGCTAATCCCGCCGCCCTCCTCATCAATTCAAAAGGGGGCTTCGCAGACCCACTTCAACTGCAGATAAACCAGGAAACGGCACTTGTGCTTTCCACAGATGGGCCGTGTCTCTGGAGCCCTGTGAACCCGGCGCGCGGGTCCCACATCTGCTCCGGGAGGGTTTGCTGCCACCAGTCCCCAGCACCCGGGCTCCTTGGGATGCCACGATGCTGCATAAACATCATTGGAAAAACTGGCATTCCCGGGATGCTGGGGCAGTGGCAGTGCTGCTGCAAGGGGCGTTTCTGCCCCTCGGCTCTCATTGCTGCAGGCAGGAGCGGGGACGAAGCCCAGGTCTCGGAGCGCGGCTGCGGGATTTGCTTCCCCTGGCCAAGGCTCAGAGCTCTGCACGGGCTGCGAGCAGGGAGCAAAGCGGGAGCGCCAGCGCTTTGGAGCCCATGGAATGCACGGCTGGAAAAGCCGCCGGGAGAGAGGCTGGGGCTGAGCAGAGCTCCAGCCTCCATCCTTGCTGGGTCCCGGAGCACAGCGGTGTTGATAGCCTCAACCAGCAATGCTCTGGGGAGGCCCAGGAATGGGGCCCAGGGAATAAAATCACTGCAGGACACTCCTGCTCCCTGGAATAAGCCCCAGTTCCCCATCCAGCCCTTCCCCACTGGAGGCAGAGCATCACACTCAGTGCAGCCCCATGCCTCCTTCGGGGCCTCCCTGCAGCTCATCCCGCGGGAGGCTCTTCCAGCCCGGGAAGGCGCCTGCGCTGCCCAGGCCGTGGATCCCCACTGCTCTGATCACCGTTGGCAGCGCTGCTGCAAGGCCTCTCCTTCCCCTGGCTGCAGGCCTCCGCTTTGCAGCTCTGGGACCAGCAGGGATCGGATATAAGTGGGGGGAAATGAAATCCTAAGCTCTGACTAGCACAAACCCCTCTGGGGTAGTAAATGGATGCTGGGAGCAGAAGACGCTCTGCACTTTTCTCCTCTGCAAAACAATATTTCCAAGATATTTTAAGCATCATTAAACAGACAATTAAACCTTCCCTCACAGTTTAATGTATCTCTAATACTTGACCTGATGTCACCTATTGCAGCCGTACTATTCCATGCGTGCAGCCGCGTGCTGCAGGGCAGAGTGAGGGGTGTCCTCTCTCCGGGCCGTGTTGCATCGCACCTCCCTGCTCCTCCTCCTCCTCCGCACTCGCGAGGACTTGCTGGGCTCAGCCCCTGCCCATTGCTCTGGCTAATAGTCTCCTGGGGCTGCTCCCAAGTGCCAGGGCTTTGGAAGGGCACGAGGGAACTTCCCAAGCAGCAGGGCTGTCCCTGCTGCAGCCCAGAACAGAGCATCTTATTTCCCTTCTTGCTCTGAGACACAGAGGTGGGAGCAGAGCAGGAGCTGGTGAGCAAATGCCAGCAAAATTGGGCCCACATGGCAGGGAGGTTTGGAGGCAGAGCAATGGCTTCCCCAGCCCTTCTGCTCTTACAGAAAAGGGCACAAAATTTTCCCAAATCCAGTCTAATCTGCAACAAGGATTTCTCATACCAGAGCACCAGGGACCAGGGGAGTGTTCCACGGAGGTCCCCCTACCCTTGCAGCGGCTGTGGGGGTGCCTGGCTGCCCTTGTTCTAGCAATTCCCTTTCTGGAAACCAGCTGAGGGTGAGTTTTTAATGAAGCCTTTCCAAGGTGGTCTGAGGGATTATTGTTCTGGCTAAGCAGGAGTCTCTAATAAACTTGCGAGCGCCCTCCTCTTGCAGTGAGCAAGGAGAAAAGGATGAAGTCCAGCTTTTTTTGTCTGGTGCTCCAAAAATATTCCCTCCTTTGTGCGGGCGAAGGCGCTGGGCGCGTGACGGGGAGCTGGGCGACGCTGCCTGCTGCTCGCACGGAGCGGCGGCGCTGCGGGAATGGGAAGCAGGAGCGCAGGACGCGGCCCCACGGGGAAACAACATGCACTTTGTGGAGCCAGGCAGGGCGCAGGGACCCTTGCAGCTGGACTCCGCTGCTGCTGCCTCCTTGGCCTCCAGCTGCGACAGATCTGGGGATGATGCAGATATTCACAGTAAGTTCTGGATAACAGCGTGGGAATGAGGGTTTTTAGAGTCAGGACATCATGGGTGTCTGCCAGAGCAGCAGATTGGTAAGAAGGACCTTCCAGGAGCAGATCTGCAGAACCTGAGGTCTCAAGCTATCTCACATAGGCCTGTGACACTGACCTGCCAAACCCTGCGCATCCTGGACCCGGGGTCAAGCTGGTTCCCCAGGCTATTTTGTGACGTGTCTGGCAGGTCCTCTGCCTGAAAGCTGGGTGTCTTTGCATGGCAGCTGGCTGGGACTGCACCAAGCTTGCACTCACCACACAAAGTCAACAAACGGTCATTATTTTGATTCATTTTCCCAACACTGTTGATGTGCATGGGGATTTATACTCGGTATTGGCAGGAAGAAAAGGCTCTCTCCCGACGATGTCTGCAGATCAAAGTTCGCTAGTTAACCCCGCTAACGACAACGGCTGCCAGCTATGGTAATTAGGGGCAATAACAGGGACCAGCGCAAAGGAGTATCCGCCTGGGAAGATGCATTTCCTTGGAGCAATCTGAGGGGCGACCAGATTCCTGCACCTCGGACGCCTTGTTGCACAGCTGCTGGAGCTGCGGTTCTCTAAGTGGGTCCCTGCTTCTACAAAACGCTGCTTGTTACGGGAGGGCTTGGGACTAATGAGGCCCCAGCCCGTGTCATTCTAGCAGGTACCTGCCTGCCTGCAACGGAGCTTTCCAGATGCCCTCAAACATCCAATTATCCCAGGAGCCTTGCTGAGAGCATCCAAGGGAAGAGCGAGAGGGAGAGATCTGAGAGCAGAGGCGCGGGCTGGGAAGGGGACACGGCCGTGCTCGCTGCGGGATTTGGGGAATTAAAAATAAAATTAAAGCCTTAATCTATCAAAATATATATTTTTGATGGCATTTTAATGAAAACGTTTCCAAACGGGGCAAAGTCGATCTCACTCCTGCATTCCCAGCCTCGTGTGTTCTCTGTGGTTATTTATTGGGTTGATACACAAGCTGTTTTTTCTTCTCCCCTTTTCTCTTCCCTTTCTTCTCTGCTTTTGCAAATTGAATTATTTAAATGCATTGTTTGGCAGCCTTAAAGCCAGGCGTTTCACTCTCTTTCCCCCTCGACTGCCATTTCTTTCTCTCCTTTTTGCTCTTGCATTTTCAGGATCATTTGCTGCCTTGTTCCAGTGGCAGTTATTGAAATTTACAGACAAAAAAAGATCTTTCCTCAACGACGCTGTTTCCACCCGTGTGAGAGATTTATGGGTGCAGGAAGACACCCGTGGCAGCGAGTCTTCACGGACAGAGAGAACAGGAGGAGGGAAAGGAAAGGAAATGTGCTGGCAAAGCGATAGGTAGCAGAGGGAGGAACGGAGAGCAGCAAGGCCTGTGGAGGCTGGTGCCTAGTGGGAGAAACCAGGGGGAGAAACCAGCTTGCTGCTGCTGCGTGGGCAGAGCAGGGGCATGGACACGGGCAGAGCAGGGGCATGGACACGGGCAGAGCAGGGGCATGGACATGGGCATGGTCACGCTTCTTCCAGGACCGCGATGGAGGGATGAAGCCCAGGGTCTCCTAACCATGCCAGGAGCCACCGTGGGGGCGGCCACACATGCTGGGTGTCCCTTGTCCCCAGGACCCCCCTAGCGGGGGGCTCAGCCGGGGCTGCCCCACGGCGGCTGCGAGGAGCCGCTCTCGGCAGAGCGCTTGGATAAGCTCCCGGAGAAGCAGCGCTCGGTTTTTCCCTCCTATCTCTAATCCCGCTTCAAAGCTCCTGCCTTTTATTTACATATTGACGTGTGAGGCATTTAATTGACTTCTTTGCCTCGGAATTGTACTTGTTTAATTAATCTGATTACGTTGCTGCTTCCAGTTGAAGAGTTTCTGCGACGGCGCCCGGAGGTGGCCGCGTGGCTGGGAAGCTCCTGGGCGATGGAAGCAGCAGATAGTGCTGGGCTCCACTCGTGGGGGAAGAAGACAGGCAGAAGACACGTAAAGCGCTGCAGCAATTTCCATTTTCACACACGCAGCGTCTTTCCTGGTGGCAGAAGCAAGACACATTCCTCGTCGATGGGATTGAATTATCTTCATAAATTCATTACATTTTAAAAAATATGATAATCAGCACGAAATGAACATCCCGGGGGAGCGGGAACATGTACATCTCAAGTACTGCTAATAATAAGCCTTTAATTTACAAATGCCCAAGGCTGACTCAAAGCCTCCCAGTACCGGGCGCTGCTGCGGATGCGGAGCCGGGGTGCGCGCGGGCTGGGGGTGCTCCCGGCTGGGACGGGGGTCTCTGGACCCTCCCCTCCCTGGACAAGCCCCCATGGGGGCTGCAGGTGCAAGGGGCTGGTGCACAGGCTGCCCCAGTGGAGCAGGTGGGGGGGTTGGAGGCTGGGACCCAGGTGTCCTGCACCCGGACAAGTGGTGTCTGCAGAACAAGCGCGACCGCCACCTGAAAGCACAAATATCAACATTTATGGAATGGTTGGTGCCTGTTTAATACACAAACGGGTGCAATTAGTGGGCCTGTGCGTGGTGAAATGGGATCCATTTGCAATGGTGAAGCCTTCACGGGCGTGCGGTGGTTGGGGGCTGCAGAGGGGTCCGGCAGCACGGGGACGGGATGGGGATGGGGATGGGATGAGGATGCGGATGGGGACCAGGATGGGGATGAGGACCAGATGGGTCCTGGATAAGCCCTGGCTGGTCCACGGGGCAGCATCCACGTTGTTCCTAGGCCACTCGGAGCAGGACTTACCACCCGGGGAAGCATCGCACACGGTGCTCGTGGCCCCATGAGCCTCGCCTGGGCACAGCACAGGGCTGCAGCCCATGCACCAGTGCCTTCACTGGCACCAGTCCCGCAGCCCCGAGCTGCAGAGGCCAGCGGAACCGCTTGCACACCATCACCATAAACTTTCTCTCTCTATTACTCCATTTTGGTGGTTCCTGCACTCTACGTTTGTTAAATACTGATTAAATATTAATTTAGCCATTAACTATTAATAGCTGATTTCATGAGAGTTAACAGTGGTCAGGTGCTCAGAGATCTGAATCCATTGCAGACCTGTTAGACCTCGGGGAATAAATCCTCAATAATCAATACGGCATTCGCTGAATTTACAATTCTTGTCTCATTCACTCTGCATTTAGCTTGCACTTAAGTGTGTTTTAAACAAATGTAAAAGCAAGTTTTACAGCTGGAGGGAATTGTCAGCTCGCGGTGCTCACGGCAGCTTCTCTTGCTGGTCCACCAAGCTGAAGGGCCTCTACAATGCTGGGTAGGAGGTGGACAAAGGACCTCAGAAGTTACTCGGAGGCACAAATCTGTGCAAATCTGTGCAAATCTGGTGTCTCTGCTGCCCCGTGGGCTGCTTCTGCTGTTGAGACTTTCTCAGGAAGAGCCGGACTCAGAAGCCCTGACTGTAAATCAGTGGCTGGCGCCGAGGGCAGCAGCTTCCCGGTGCTCCCGGCCTCCCTGTGTGCCTCCCTCTGGCTCGGGACACACGGGCAGGCAAGGCGGGAGGACACGGGTCCGGCCTCGTCCTCCCGCGGGACCTCGGTGCCGGGGCAGGCAGCGCTGCCAGCCCCACGGTCCTGCGGGTGCCCCGGGGGATGCAAAGGAGCCTCTGCGGGGAGCAAGGAGGGTGGGTTTATTTTTCTAGTAAACCATCTCTGTTGCTTTTACACCATGGAGATAAGGCTGTGTGTAAGAACAACAAACTTTGCGCAGTGCCCAGACAAGCGTGTGCCTGGTGAAACCCCCTGCCCAGGGCAGGTCCCGCGGCCGGGCGCCCATCCCGGCCATCCGCGCTCCCGCTCCGGGCCCGAGGCAGCTTTTCCAGCTTCCTCCTTCCCGTGGGGCCTTTTTCCCCAGGGACTTTCAGGTGGTTTGGCCCTCACAGCTTGGGGCGAGCTCCACACGCCAGGCAGGGGGGGATGAGCGGGAGGCTGCGCTGGTCCCAGGGATCCCAGCAGCGGGACGAGCTGGGATGAGTTGTCTAGACCGCTGTGTTTGCACAGTCCCTCCGAGGGGACCCACTGCTGCTCCAGAGGGAAGGGGCCGCGGATATTTTCGGGGAACGTGTGGGGCCGTGAGGCCAGGACAGCGCCGTGGCCATGGTCACATCTTCCTCCCATGCTCCAGCTATTTTCCCGGAGCAATATGGGAGCCCTCCAGTGGCCGTCGGCACTCGGAGCGCTCCCAGCTGCCCACGCCCGGGGGGGACACATTCCCCTACGCTCCAGGGAAGGATGGAGATCAGTAGGATGTGATAATCTCAGGAATATTCCCCCTGGTGAGGCTGCGAACAGAGCGCTGTGACCCGGTGAGCTTCGGTGAGCGGGACGCGCAGGCAGCTGCAAGCATCTTGGTGATCAAAGCGCGCCCGAGCAGGTGGAGAGCGCCCTGCAGCCCTCGCTGGCTCGGGGCTATCCGTGGATGTCCCAAAAATGCCTTTCAAGTGGGAACAGCTGGCAGCTGGCATCGGTGAGGCAGCGCGGAGGCCAGGCGCGGGCAGGATTCCTGGCCACAGCTCCAAAGCCCCGTCCCACTCCGATGGGAAATGCCATGGATGCTCCCCGCCTGGCTGAGTGGGGGGCCGTTCCGACCGGGGTCTTCCCACAGCCTCAGAGCAGCTGCTTGGGAGACCACTGGACACAAGTGGCCTGTGGGATGTGGGATGTGACCTCCGGCAGCAGCAGGGCGGCACGTGCAGGGAGAAGGGGATGGCGTTGGCCTCGTCCCGATGCCAAGCTGCGGCGGTCACAGCAGGTGCCATGGCCACGGGCGCCGGGTGATGCCGCCTCCTGCCCTGCATCCCTGCTAGGCAGGGACCCCGCACGGGGCTGTGAGCGGCAGCAGCAGGTCAGGCCGTCTCCAGGGAAGGCGGGAGGCTCCGGAGGCTGCGGGATCAGAGCCTGGGAGGCCCCTGAACCCGCCCACGCTGCTGCCCGGAGCTGTCCCCGGCAAAGCCCGGGCTGCTCCTTGCTCTTGGGCAGCGCACTGGGATCCACAGAGCATTCCCTGCCGCCCGGACACCTTCCTGCACCCCGCGCTGTGAAATACGGCACCGGGATAAGAGGAAAGGCATCCCGGCCGGCCGGCAGCAGAGACCCGCGCGGGAAGGACGGCCGGGTTTAGGGTTTCAGCCCAAGCGGGCTGTGAGCGGAGCGGCTCATCCTGCGCCTCCTTCCTGCCGCTGCCCCCTGATCTCTGCCGGGCCTCTGATCTCGCTCCAATTCCTCACATAGCTGTGGGGCTCCACGAGCCCAAGGACACCCCTGGGGTGGAACAGCTCCTCATCCGCCTCCGCATCGGCCTTCGTGACCTATTGGAGCCGGAGCATCCCAGCGGGATGAGCTCAGCTGGCGGGATGCAGCCACGCTCCGAGGTCATGCAGGCCGGCAGCTGGGGAGAGGGAATCTGCGGGATAGGGATGAAGGGGGAAAAGCAGCATGAATGAGGCAAGCGCAGAGCCACGCGGGCACTGCCAGCCCGCATCCCCCCGGATCGCCGCTCTAGGCTGGCGTCCATGCGGAGCGGGCAGCGGCTATTGGAAACCAGTGTGCGGTCCCGCCGGGTGATGGGAGCCCTGACGGAGAAAACCTCCCACTGAAATTTATGTCTGTCTCTCCTCGCCCCTCTCTCCTGAACCAAATAACGTGGTGGCCAGGCCCCGTGCGGGGAGCCCTGCTGCAGCCCGGCCTGCTCCGACGGCAGCGGGATGAGGGAGAGCCCGGCATTCCCGGCGGCCCCGTAATTCATCTCCCTGGGAGTCCGTCGGAAGGGATCCCGCAGCACCTGGGCTCTGCCCCCCCGGCTGCACCGCGCGCTCGGGGGGGGCCCTGGGGCGCAGAGCCCCCCCGGCCCCGCTGCTTACCCCGAGGTTTATGATTACACAAATGCGAATTCCAGACCCGGCATCTGGGGAGCAGCTGCTGGGACTTAACCCCTTGTGAGCGGGGGGCCGAGCCGGAGCGAGCAGCGCCGGACGTGTCTGCAGGGGACGGGACACGGGGACAGCAGCCCAGCCTCCCCGTTCTGGCCACCGCGCTGCCCCACAGGTGCCACGGACAGTTGGCCCACGGGAATGTGCCTGGGAGCGGATGGCAGGTGGGTGCCCCCTCTCCCAGCCTTTTTTCCCTTGGTGCTTCTGCTTCCGATCGGAGTTTCTCGCAGGTTTGCGGAGCCCCCCGGGCCGGGTCTGAGCCTTGCCGGGGAAGGGGCCGGGAGGGCTGTGCAGGCTCGTGCTGCGCAGCCAGCAGGCAGGGACAGTGACGGGCGCCAGCACCGGCATGCCGAGCATGCAGCCGGAATCCCGCAGCTCCGCTTGAAGCGGGACACGTGGGCAACATCCTTGCAGCCCCTGCTCTCCTGCTGACCCTCCCAGCTGCTCCGCAAGGCTTGGAAGGGCTGGTCAAAGCACTTACTCACGAGTCCCCTTGGCTCCCAGAGCTCCTGCAAGAGCCGGGGCCTCCTCCAGGTCACGGATGCTCCGGAGGTGCCTCCTCCTCTCCGCTTTGCCAGGAAGCTGCGCCCCGCCTGCCCGGGATGCTCTCCCTAGTAACACAGGTGCCTGAAGGCACCTAGTAACCCTAGTAACACAGGTTCTGAGGGTGCCTGGTGACCCAGCAAGGTGCCCCCCCTTGTGCTGCCAGGATGGTCGGGGGAGCCTGGGCACGGGGGCGCGGGGGCCTGCGCGTTCCTGCAGCGGGTGCAGTGCCTCCAGGTTTCCCTACCGAGAAACAGCCCCTGCTCCTCAGGGGACACGTGCTTGCTGCAGCTCAGCCCTGCATTTTGGGGAGGAAAAGATGAGTTCAAATGGGGCAGGTGACAGCAGGGACGCTCGGAGCCCCCTTAGCTGTGGGGATGGAGAGTCGCGGCACATCCCAAGGGATGCTCCGGTCTCCGCTCCCTCCCTCCGGCGGGGAGCCCGCTCTGCCATTCAAAGCCCTGGCTGAGCGTGCTTGATTGGCAGCCAGAGGTAATTTCCCAGGACAGGAGATTTAAGTGAGTTTAACAATCAATGGAGCCAGGCACCGGTGTGCTCACTTAGTGCTGGCAGCTCGACACGCAGCGCCGTCTCACCAGGCAAAGGTCAGCAGCAGACACGGTGACAGACTCTGTCAAACACAGCTGAGCCCCCTGCCTGTGTGCTGGCTGCTCCGAGCCGCCCATGGGCAGAGCCGGCAGCAACAAGTGTCGGGAAGGCTGGGAAAAACGGGGAGGGCTTTTAGTGCATTCGGGGAAGGCAGCTTGCTCCGGGGCTGGCACAAGGGCTAGCAGTGGCTGCTGGCTCTGTGCGGTAGGACAGGGACAGACGTGGTGTGTCCCACTGCTGCCACCTCTCCTTGGCTTGCTGGGATGGGTGCAAGCACAGAGACCATCCCTTGGAAAGCAAAGGGACTGCTCATGCTGCATCCCCCTGGAATTGCAGGAGTCCTGCCCCAGATGCTGCTTTCCCCAGACTCCCTCCCATCCCAACCACGCGGCTCCAAAGCGATGCCCATGAGGTGACTTGGAAGGCAAACTCTGAGCAGCCCGAGCCATCGCCATCTCCTCCTGGTGAGGAATTTATAACAAAGAGCCCTGAAGATTTGAGCAGGAAGGGGAGCAGCAGCTCCTGCCTGGCCTTGGGCTCCTGCCTGTGCGTCCGAGAGGATAGAGATGAGACAGACAAGCCCCTGGTCCCTCTGCCCACGGATCCCAGCTCCTGCCCCGAGCAGGAACGAGTCCTGGAGCTGCAGGAGGCCCTGCAGCACTGGACCTGCTGCCTCCTGCTCCGGCTGCATCCCACCGGCAGCAGGAGAAATCACTCCAGCCCATAGTCCGAGCAATGTGAAGCCAGGGAAGCCAGGCAGAGGGAGAAAACAGCAGTGCGCAGCGGGCTCCGTGTTTTATTCGAATGCTAGATGGATATTCCAGTGGCTGGGATCTATGAGGAGCAGAACAACATATGTCAAACATGATAACGGTTCAAGAGGGCCTGTGATGGGGGACTTGGAAAGCTGCTTTTCCCGGGTGCAGTTGGGAAATCTAACGTGAGTCCATGCATAGGAAAAACAGACACTGCTCCGCAACACGGAGCACATCATCCTGCCCCTTTTTCCCAGGGAAAGGTGCCTGGTCCCCAGCTCAGGATGCAGGAGAAGGGCAGGATCGGAGCGCGGGGCGCCTGCCGGGCTGACGTGGTCGGAAAGACGGGCGAGTCTTCCCATCCTCTCCTTGAAATTCCTCCTGCGTTCGGAGTCATTCTGGAAGTCAAAAGCTGTTAGAGTCTCCAGGACTCCCAGGGAGGGATATTGACTGGGTTTGTTCTGATGATATTTCTCTGCACAGCTGTTTGGTCCATCAGCAGGAGGGTTTTGCTTAAAAAAAAGGAGATATTTTATCCATTAAAAAGAAATCCATAAATGATGAATATGTATTCAGCCTAAGACTGAGTGATGAAATCCTCTCAGAGGTGCAAAGATCCAACTCTCTCTGTGTCTACTAGTCTTGCAAGGGACCGAGGGTGGATT
Organism: Nothoprocta pentlandii; assembly: GCA_013398315.1. Lineage (NCBI taxonomy): Eukaryota > Metazoa > Chordata > Aves > Tinamiformes > Tinamidae > Nothoprocta > Nothoprocta pentlandii. Next base: position 944,972 of record VZSG01000253.1, on the reverse strand, counting down.
CTCCGGGAGGCCTCTCAGATCTTTCCAGAGTGCTGGGGTCTGGAGCGCTGTGCAGGGCTTCCTCGCCAGGAAGTTTTCTCTCCTGAGGCTCCTTTTACTTCCCGTGTCTGAGCAGGGCAGGAATGCGGTGAGAACGACTGTTTGCGAGTCGTTCGGAGACTTTGCACTTCCAGCTGGAACAGAAAGTGTCGGATCAGCAGAAGGGGAAGGGGGGAAGCTGCTGCTGGGGAGGAGTGAGAAGGGGAGGCTGTCCTCGCAAGGGGCCCTGCTCCCCACATATCCACCCAGGAGCTGCCAGCACCGGGTTGTTGTGTCTGTGCTCATGGGAGAGGCTTTGAGGTGCCCTGCATGCCCTGCTGCTCGCGCTCGTGCCAGCACCGGTGGCAGCAGGAACGCCACGATGACTCATTTTGACCAGCATCTCATCCTGCTTCCTCATCCAGAAAGGCAGAGATAGGACGTGAGCACCACAATTCCCAGGTTTCCTCCTCTCCCAGGACAGTGTTGGCTTCGGGGAGCATCTACAAACCAGTCATTCAAGGTGAGCCCTTTATATAGGCAGGGAAATCCTTGTCACCTGTGATCCCGGCTGGCATTCCCGTCACCCTGTCCGCTTCGCACCTGTAGCCGACGGCCTCCGTTGCCACGGCCGGTGGGAAGAGGGGACGGTGCAGCCCGGAGCCAGCAGCGCTGCTGAGCACTGAGGGTCTCGTTACACTGAAGGCAGCGTCTGACCCTGCTGCAGGGCCCGGTGCTGGACGCGGCTCCCGGGCACCTTTCCCGCTCCCCAGCTCCCCTGCCAAACACACAGCCCTTTTTTTCTGTTTTTCTTTCTCCAAGGTGTTGCCATGGCAGAGGCGATGGGAAGAGAAGCAAGGAAATAGGAGGGTCCACGGAGTGGCAGATGGGAAGAGAGGGAAGGAAAATCCTCGGGAGTGGAAGGGAATTTCTCGGCTGGGATAGGGAGCGTTGGCTCAAAGCTTGTCACTGTCTGCACCTGATATAAATCCATTCGCCTGGGGATGTTGGGAGCCAAGCACTTGACCTGCTGATTTTGCAGCTTTATGTTGCGAGTGGGATATCCCAGCTGCAGGGCAGGGTGAGAGGGAACCTAAAATATGATCAAAAACACCCAAAAGAAAGTGAGTGAGCGGCTCCGCTCCTGGCAGCCTTGGAGAGGGAGCGCTCCCCGAAAAGGAGAGAGGCAGGCAGCAGGCTCAGCCAAAAGGCTTTAAACCTCCCTTTTATACAGCACTTGTTCTTCAAAGACATCAGGGCTTGTTAAAGAGCCCTGCCATTTACCTCTGCCTATGACATGCTAATGGTTGTATTTTTGAGTCATTAAAAACTGAAATGTGTAACACTTGCAGCAGCTGCCAAACCTCTGCACAGCCCAGCTCCCCCCTTCTGCTCTCCTCCATCCACCCTTTCTCACTCCCGCTGTTTTTCCTCTGTCTCCAGGTGCTCCCGCCGGCCGGCCGCTTCCTTCCCGGTGTCCTAGCAATTGCTCTTCCTCCTTCCGTCGGTCCCTGCTCCTCCTCTGCGGCTCCCCCCGTCTGGCCTCTGCCGGAGCTTGGGTTCGCAGGCGGCCCTTGTTAATCTGCAGCTTTAATATTCTCACCTCGCCTTTCGCCTCTCGGGCGGGAGCTGGAGAACCAGCAAATGTATTTAGCCAGCTCCACCGGGGAGCACGGGAAGCAAGGAGAGCAGCAGGGCTCTTCTAACGAGCAGTGACTAATGCAGCCCGGGAGAGCCCGGCCGCTTCCAAGCACTCCATTTTCCCCCGGTTTTGCATCCAAAGACAACACCGGCCGCGGCGGCGGCAGTGACGGGCACCTGCCAGCCCGTGGCTGCCGTGGGCATGGGGCGCCGCGCGCTGCCGGAGCCGCCGGGATTGCCGCCTCGCACGCGGGCACCTGTGGAGCTGGCGGAGCCCATCCAGCACCCAGGAGCACCCGGCGGAGCTGCCGCTTCCCCAGCAGCTGCCCGGCTTTCGGCACCACTGAGACGGTCTGGTCACACAGGGCGCTCTTTTCACGGCTGGAATCAGAGTGAAATGCCAGGGCATTAGTCCTTATCACAGAGCTGGCAGCTCTGGCTGCAGAAATAAAGGATGCTCCAGGGTCATAGAGGAGGCTTCCAAGGGGGAGATTCCGGGAGGATTCGCTGCTGGGAGGCACTGCTATGCAAAGGGCGACGCTGGTCTGGGGTGACGTCCTGCTGGCAGGGTGCCCCATGCATGGGCTGGGTGCTCGGGGGTCCCGCTGGCCCAGGGCAAGGGGAACCAAACCCAGTGGAACAGGAAAGTGCTGGTGCAAGGAGCCTTTCATGAGGCTCAAACAGTCACTGGGCTCCCCAGCTCTTCCCATTCTTCCCTCCAGAGTGCCACAGAATTCCTGTCTCCTTCCTCGGAGCCCGAGGAGGCGGCGCCCGCCCTGCCTGCGTGGGCACAAGACGGGACGTCCCCGTGCGCCCCAGTGCAGCACGACGTGTCCGGGAGCACCCGCGTCCCGCGGCTCTGCTAGCGCCGCCGAGCCCCCTGAAAACAGAGCCCTTCCTGCCAGCTCATCTGTTCAGCTCTCCTTTGGCACTGGGCGTTTTTAGGAGGAATAGAGAATATCTTGCTTTCTTTGGTTGGAAAGGAGTATTTAGGCCAGGATATGCGTTTTCTTTTTATTGAAAACCAGGAGGTGGAATGAGATTTACTGATCTGAGGGTGACACAACTCATTTGTGGGTTTTCTTCCTAAATAGAGGAGCAAATGTGGTTTGACGGGCACAGACAGGAGAACTGATGCTGAAAGACTTTTGCTTGTGGAGTCTAGAAAAAAGATGGAGGTTTAAAGCTTGATGATTGCTGCCTGTAAATACATCAGGCCAGCAAACATCAGGGAATGCAAAAAACTGTTTTAAGTGAAAGGACACTGTTGGCATAAGCACAAATTGCTAGAAACTTGTCATGAATAAATGTCAGCTAAAAATTAAAGGTTTCTCCTAATCATCAGGCGAGGGAGTTTATAAAATAGCTTTCCAAAGGGGTAATTGAGGGAAGAAGTATAACCAGTTCAAGATGAGAGTCTGACACATTTCTGAATTTCAAGTGAGGATGTAGCCGACTTTGACAGTCTGGCAGGAGAGCGTCTTCGTCCCTTCCCAACGCGGGGCTGCTTGCAGGCGGCGAGCAGCCTGTCCCAGAGCCTGTGGTCACCCGGCAGACTCCATCCATCCTGGGGATACCTGAGCGTGCAGCTGGAATGCTGCAGCCGTCCATGTGGAGCTCCTTGGAATGGTGGCACACCCGCTGCACCTGGACCTGCTCCTTTCTTCCCATCCTGGACCCCACCGAGGCTCCTCTGCCTTGTGCAGTCACGTGCAGCCCTGCGCAGCATGCACATGTGTGCACACGCATGCACGCTCATGCACACGCATGCACACTCACTGCCTCACCTGCCACCAGCACACACGTTTTTCCGGCAGTTAATAAGCTCTGACACACCAGACGCTGAAAGTATGAAAATTGACCAATCTTTTAATATTTTAAACCCCAGCGCAGACACTCGGCGGTTGGAGCAAAGCGCTTTACACCGCCTTAGCAGGGACACGAGCTATCGCTGTGTGTAATCTCCCTGAGCCGGATTGACCCCCTGATCTTGGCTGGCCCGTCCGCATCCCTGCCGGTGCCCTCCTGGATGAGGAGCAGCGTGAGGAAGAGCGACACTTCCCAGGGGGTGACTGAGCTCCGGGGTGAGGGGTGGGTGTTTTCCTCCACTTCCCACTGAAATCGTTGGGAGATGCCCATGTGCTCCTTGCTAACTCTCCTGGACAGAGGCCTCGAGCTCACTGGCTCTTGCTCATCTCCATCCCCTGCATCCTCTGGGTGTCTCTTGGAAGGGGCTGAGCAAGGAACAGTCTTCAGCACCTCCAGGCTCCTTTTTTAATCAAGATCAGTGGAAGGTCTATTCTCCTCTTCCGTTTAGTCAATCCCGGGTGCTGTGCCGCGCCGCTGCCGAGGAGCGGGAATTCCTCGCATTGCTCTGGCTGTTAGTGGGGCTGCTGCCCTCCTCTCCCCTGTCAGGCACTAATCTCTCCTAATATTTAACAGTCCCAGTAGGCAGCAGGATTTATCCTCTGGCCTTTCTACCTGTCATTTCATCCCTTCTCACTAAGGAGCCCTTTGATTCCCTTCCGAAAAGAGGTGCCAGGGCCCGCGTGATGGATGGGCTCGTGCTGGCAGTTGGGGAACCGGCTCCATTTCTCTCTGCTCCAGCTGTCGGGCATTTATCCGGGGCAGCTCGGCCCAGCTGGGGACGGCGCGTGTGCTCCCGCCGGGGAGACGTGGGGACGGGCGCTGGGTGCTAATGCTCTGGCTCCTGCAGGGCTCCCATCCAAACCACAGGCTCGGGCTGTGGACGTTTTAGCTGCCGGGCTGATCTGGATCTAATAGGATCATCCATCCGGGCAGGAATTCCCCTCCCGCCCCCCAGGCTTCCTCATTCCTTCTTCTTGCACTGTCTCCACATGTTCCCCCGCCTCAGCAGCCCAGACATGGTCTCCTCAAATAAAAGAGCAAAAAAATCCCCTCCCAAAAAGCAAAATCTTGCAAAAAAATAGCAAAACCCAGAGGATGAAGGCCCGTGGGTGGGAAGGAGCTTGCACTGGGGTCAGTATCTATCTCTCATGCTCCCGTCCCTGGGTGCACTCCCTTCCTACTGGGCTCCTGGCCAGAGAGGCCTCCGGGAGCAGGGATGGTGCCTGTGGAGCCTGGCGAGCGCAGTGCAGCTCCAAAGCGCGTCCCGCTTTTCCAGGCAGGTGGTTGGACAGGCCAGGCCGGAGCTGCAGGGCGGCACCGTGACTCTTTGTGGCTATAAGGAGCCCTTTGATTTGGCTGCTGCTTCCTCAGTCCCAGGGTGGGAGGTCATTAGGCTCCAAGCTCGCGTCCTCTCCAAGCTGACGAGCTCTTCCCTCGGCTCCGTTACGCTGTCCCGCTCTCCCTCTTCTCCCGCTGCCAGGACCTCCCTCCATCGATAGCTAATGACGGTGGCCACCGGCACCTGCCAGCGGCAACCCCGTAAGGTGCCGCAGGCCTGGCCCGGGGGCTGCTGCTCCGCGGGGCAGTGGACACTGGCACCTCTTGCTTCCCGGCCCCTCCGCTGCTCCCTGCCCTTCTTGCTGCAGCCTTAGACCTCGGCAGGGCACCATTAGGAGACAGACGATCCCGCCAGCACGCAGCTGTCTGCAGCCATGGAAAACACCCGGATAGGCTTCCAAAGGGGCATGTGTTTAGCACTGACCTGGGTGCAGAGCCGGCCTCTCCGCCCGGCACAGGCCATTCCGGGCAGAGCGGCGGGGCTGGATCCGCAGCCCGGGTGCCCCTCAGTTCTGCTCCAGACGGACCCACCAGCGCCTCTGGCTGCCCTGGACCAGGGCAGGACTGGTCCTGCTTGCTGGGGATTTCTTGGGACGGCTTAAGGAGCCATTGCACAATGATTATCATGCATAATCCCGCAAAAACCATTTCCACTCCCTGTGGTCTCTGTGCAGGCAGGTTGTGCCTTGCGGGCTGGAAAGAGCCCACGTGGCATCAGTGGAAGGTCCCTGCTCTTGAAGGAGGCTCCGTGCTCACTGGTGGGAACGGGCTGGAGAGCCGGGCTCGGCTTGTCTGGCTCATCCCACAGAGCGGCAGGGAGCTGCCAGCAAAATCGTGGCTGGGCGGAGAGGGAGCCCAAGGATTTGAGTGTTTCTCGTTTGGAAATAACTGAGAACAACTGTAGGTGAGAGTCTTCCAAGCCCTTGTAGCTCATACATCAATACAAAAGTGTGAAAAATTAGTCCCAGGTGGGAGTGAACTACTGTGTTGTGACTGGAGAGAGGGAACCCTGCTCCATCCCTACACTGTTCCCTCCATTGCCCTGTCTGGAGATACTTGAGGTGTGGAAACAACCCAGCATTTCCCGTTTACAAACCAATGCCCAGCCATCTACCAGGTTGTTACTTGTCTTTGAGGTCTCTTAAAAAAAAAAAAAAAAAAAGGCAGAGAAAAAAACACAGAGGTGACACTAGTTCCCCATTGCCAAGTGGACTTTCTCTGCTAGCTGTGCTGTGCTGTGTCTCTGCCTGGATGCCAGCCTGTTGCAAAGACCTGTGTGCTAGCTGCTAGTGATCCGAAAAGCAGGTCATTTCCCAATAATGCCACTCCCCTTTCCTGCTCACCTCTCTCCTTTATTTTTTGGTCCATGCCTAGCCAGAAGGGGACATTTGTTCCTGATGTTTCTGCAAATACAGATAAACCAGCCCAGGGAAAAGGACATTCCTGGGAGCTCCCTGCTGGAAGAAGCCATGTGCAGCCGTGGCCGGGGCTGGCTGGGCCGGGGGCTCTACCCAAGGATGCTGTGTGCCAGCCAGGGGCTCTACCCAAGGATGCTGTGTGGATCATTCCAGGTGCTGGGGATGCTGATCATGCAGTTTGGGCAATATCTACATGGAGAGGAGCTTGGAAGAGCCGGTGTTTGAATATTCACCCGCGGTGCTGGTGGGGACGGAGGGCGAGGATCCTGCACGGCTGCACGGGAGGGCTGGGAAACGGCTCGTCGGGAGGAGCTTCACGAGCACCGGGTTTATCCGGAGGGCAGCTCCGTATGGGCCGCGCTCCGCTCCGGTCGCGCTCAGATCCGTGTGCGGACAGCTGGCAAGCCCCAGCGCAGAGCCCAGAGCCCGCGCGGGCTTAGCAGCCGAGAGGCCCCTGCAGAAAGTCATTAGTGCGGCTGCGGGAGGAGGAGCGCGCCCGGGCGCGCCGAGGCCACGCGCTTGTCTGAACAGCCTCACAGAGAAGGGAAAAGCTCCCAGTGTCCTTGTGGGAATGTTCCCGAGGGCCTCCACGGGACGTGGGGAGCAGCAGTGGAGCTGGTGCCTGGTCCCCTCTCTGCTCACATCCCCTTCTGCATCCCGGCAGGACGCCGGCGATGCCGAGAGCGTGGAAACATTCCTGCAAAGCACGATTCTTTTATGAATCTCCGGGTGGGATTGGTGTGAACTTGACTTGGAGGGGTTAAGCCCAACATTATTGAATCCAAACTAATATGTTTTCCACTAAAAATAAACTCCTGGCCCAAAGAACAGGGCTGGCTCTGTGTTCCCCTTCCCGCAGCCTCCGTGCCCGCAGCTCAGGGTTGCCGGTGCCTCCCGGGTGCTGCCCCCATGGGACAGCTGGGAGGTCGCTGGTCAGGTCTCATCCCTGCACCTCAGTTTCCCCGTCTGAAAATGGAGGACAATGATACTGGAAAGGTAGTGACTCCGGTTAGCTGTTGCTGTGAGGTCTCTGTGTGAGCTGCCCTGGCATTGTACGATTGCTCCCCAGGGCTTTGGTGTGTTAGGCAGGAAAGGATCATTGAGGAAAGGCTTTTTTATGGGAGGCAGTGGCAGATATATGCTCACACATGCACACTTATTACCAGCTACATAACCTCAATGAGTTTGCAGGAATCACTCACTGTATGCAGCAGCTACCCAGTTAATGGCAAGTTACATGTGAACCTGTGCCCAGATTCCAAACTCTTTGCTCTTGGGTGGCAGCAGCATTCCGGAGAGAAGGATGCAGGTCCCGGGAAACTGCAGAGCCCAGTGGGGCGAGATGGCGGGACCAGAGCTCTCCCGCTGTGGAACCCGGCAACTCGTCACTGCTGCAGCAGCCACTGGGTTTCCCACTGTGGGAACGCGGCAGGCGCCGCTTTCCATCTGGGAGCCCCTGAAGACCCCGTGGCCAAGTGAAGACCATCCCTGCTCCGAGAGCCCCCAGCCCTTTGCTCCCTGGGTTTCCGCGGGCGCGCGGCCGCTCGCGGCGCTGTGATGGATGCGATCAATATGTGCTGGGAGAGCAGCCGCTCCCGCGCCGCTCGCTTTGAACCCCCGGGCGCTAATGGCTCCAGATGGGCACCATTTCTCCCTGTCACGCTGCAGCTGCGCCGCTTCCCCGCCCCGGAGGCCAGGGAGCCGCCGCTCCGGGATCCGCCACCTGTGGGAAGGGGCTGCAATGGGAATATGCGCTGCCAAGGGGTCCCCAGCACGAGCAAGGCGGGACACGGCTGCTCAGCTCCGACGGGACAGCGTTGATAGCCCCTTGCTGCCCCTCTCACCAGGCCCCTCTGCTCCCCCACCTCTTCCCTTCCCCTGCTGCCTCTTCTCACCTCCCTCCTGCTCGCTTCATTTTTTTTGAAGGGCTGCAATTCCTTTTCAGCTTTATTCCTCATTAAAAATAAATACCGTTGCTATAATTTACAGTGAGTTTAATTAGAAATGAGTTACGTGATCCAAACGTTAGGACTTAATTGCTCGTTCCTAAAACAATTTTCTCATCTGAAATGTCCCCAGTTAATGATCATTCATTAACTAGGATTCGAGTCTCCTAAGTGGAGTGATAAGGGCCGCGGGTTTGCTGCGGCGCGGAGCGGAGGCTGCGCATCCCCGGGGGAGCGGGAGCCCCGGCACATCCCCGCGCTCGCCCGCACATTGCACGGTGCTGAACCCCCTTCCCTGCTCCGGGGCTGGGGCAATCTTGCTTAGCTCCAACTGGGGAGAGGGGGTTTCGAGGCTGGAGGGGGCAGGGGGAGGATTTTCATAAGGAATGTTGATTAATCAGAATGGAACCGTTTACAGGAAGTGTACAGTAATGTCAGCAAAACTGTTTTGTGCTTTACTCGCTTGCTTTTGTTCCAAAAACCCCTAATCAAAAGCACATCTGCGCAGAGGAGCGCGGCGCTGCCCCGGGCGGGGGTCTGGGCTGCGCGCGGGGTCCCGGCTGCCCCTCGCCTCGGCCCGCGGCCTCCGGAGCGAGCGCGGCCGAGCCCCGCACATTCCTGTGAAAAGGGCTTGTTTTGACAAATCAGCGGTTTTCCTGGGGGAAACAACACGAAACAAAGCAAAACAAAGCAAAACAAAACAAATCAGCATCCTGCTTTGGGGAGAAGTCAGGCCGACTCCCGCTCCGAGCTCCGGCTGCTGCGGGAAGCCCGGGCGGAGGGCAGGCTTGGCCCGTTGCTGTTGCACTTTGCAGCATCACTGCCCCCCGTTCCTACCCTCGCTTTCCTAGAAGGAAAAGGATTCCTTTCCACATTCCCTGTTTTAGGGCTTTATTTATATGCATAATTATTTTTTCCACAAAGCGAGGAAATTTGAGAAAAGAAGCTGGAAAAGGACGACGAGGAGGAAACCAGGCCCTTTCTGCAGCAGCAAAGGGGCTCCTGGAGAGCAGGAGCGCTCCATGAGGCTCGTCCCGATGCCTGGATCTGCACAAGGATTCAGAGGAGCAGGGTGCATCCTCGGGCCATGCAGGGCCGAGCTACCCACGGGCAGCAGGACAGTGTCACCTCGCAACTGGTAAGCACTGATTAACACGTCCTTGGGTGCCACACATACCGGATCAGAGCTCTCTTTCCAAGGAACTATAAACCGGGGAAGAGCAGGATGGCGGAGAGCGAGGCGCAAGCACGAGGCAGCCCCTGGATAACCCTGAGTGCATTAGCAGATGGCCAGGACCCAAGGAAGGGTGTATCTGAAAGCAGCCCTGCTCAATCAGCAGTCCCTCTTTTCTGCGGGGGAAAAAAGCTTGCGAGAGGGAAGCCGCGGTGCAAGGGCAGCGGGTTTCTGATTGCATTTCAAGGGGGCGGCCGCTTCCAGCATCTGTCAGTACATGGCGCTCAGGAATTTATATATATAAATAAATGCAGTGAAAAGGTCCCCAGTTCCAGCGCAAGGAAATGATTTCCTCCTCGAGTGATTATGGGCACCATTATGCAAATAGTGGCCAGGCCAACAAAGCAGCCTCGTAGGGAAAGGGAACTAGAGCCAGCAAAGGCTGCACCAGGAGCTCCGCGTGGGGAGGAGATGCTGCCCCGTGCAGTGACTGCGCAGGGAAGCGGTTAGTGGAGCCATCCCTGGAGCCAGAGGGATGCAGCTGCTTCCAGGGACCTCTGTGTGTGAGTGGTTTCCTTGATGGAGACGGGAAAAAGGAGAGAAGGACAAGGGAATGGAGG
>VZSG01000253.1:912522-934811 GCA_013398315.1 Nothoprocta pentlandii | reverse complement strand
GAGGAGAGGAGAGGAGAGGAGAGGAGAGGAGAGGTCCCCAAGGTCTTGGCACTCAGCAAACCCTCCGTACAACCCAGGCTCTCCTTGGATGGGCGCTGACTGCTGCTGCAAAGCACAAGGTGCCCGGGACAGGAACCTGCTCCCGGGACAGGAACCTGCTCCCGGGACAGGAACCTGCTCGGGATCTGCCCTGGGGAGGTTCGGCAGCAACAGTTCGTGACTGAGCAAGTGCTTTCGGGGCTGGGCCACCACATTTGGCCACAGACACCGCTTGGAAGCTCCTCGGGTCGCAGATACTGCCGTGGCTGCCGGAGCGCGGAGCCCGGCAGAGCTCGGCTGCACTCCTTTCTTCTCTCTTTTGCAAGCATTTAGCAGTAGCAGATAAATAAACGGACATCAATCATCTGTGCATAGCAGCACGATCACCTTACGGGACTCATTTCCTCTCAAAATACACAAGTTTAATTTCTATTTAGCTTTCCCTAAATTTTAATGTCTACTTTCGACATAAATATTTTAGCATTCAGGGAGAGAAGAGGTGGAAACGGGTGATAGGAGATATCCCGGGATGTTCCCTTGGGCTATGGGGCATGAGAATCTGTATGTTTATTCCCAAGCTAAGGCAGACGCCTTGACTGCCGCCGGGGCCTGGAGACTTCCCAGAGCAGCGGGCCGGGCTGCGCCACAGGGACAGGAGCCCCGAGCCGGATCCTGGTAGCTCCGGGGCCTGGAGCAGAGGGATATCCTGGAAAGACACCGTGACGGGGGTGAGAAGAGCAACGTGGCCCCCCTGGGGGAATGCAGGTGATGTTTGCAGCCAGAGCTGGTGCAAGTTGGCTTTTCATCATTAAGCAAATGCCTTGGCTGCCTCTTCTGCAAGACCTTTAAAAAAGAATGACCTCGGCCTGCAGCAGCCAGGCAACGGGCGAGTGTCGGCAGAGCCTCCGGGGAGGCTGCCTTGCTCTGATGTGGAGGGAGGCTCGGAGGAGGCTCGGAGGAGGCTCGGAGGGAGGCTCTAGGAGGTTTGGGCTCACGGTGGTGAAGGGCATCCCGGGTCCAGGCCCTGCTCTGAGCCCTGCCCCTCGCTAACACCTGGGCTGTCCCAGGAGCTGCTCCCAGCAGTGACATCCCGAAGGCACAGGGATGCTCATGGCCTAGCTCCTCGGATGCCGGGCAGCATTCCTGCACCTCCTCTGGGAGGCTTGTGTGGAGCCCTGTGAGCTCATCCTGCCCATAGCAGGGGTTCACTCGGATGATTCCTCTAGGCAACAGTTTATTTTCTTATGGGAATATGCACTCCCCTTCCAAGAAGCCTTGGAGGCAAGAGAAAAATGGGCTCTGACCGCCTGGGCACTTGGCTGTATGGAAGTGGGGCACTGTGCCCGCGGTGCATTCCCACCACTGGTTCCGGCAGCATGGAAAGGGCTCGGATCTGGCCTCATTCCGGTGGCCTTCCTCAGGCCATTAGTCGCCCGGGTCACCTTGCTCGGGTCTCAGGTGGCACCCAGGCACCTTGGCCATCACTCCCTGGTGGACACGTCGCTGAGCTCCAGCAGGACACTGCACTGTCCAGCTGGGGACGTGTGCCTGGGCTGGGGCTGGAGCAGAGAGCCCCTCCTGCAGCCCCCAGCCCCACAAGGCCCCGCGGGCCGGGGGAGCGGAGCCCGAGCGCGGGTGTCCCCGGGACGGCCGCGGTGCTCTCTGCACGCACGGCCACACGGGCTGGCTGCTCCACCGCGCCGCGCCACGTGGGCCTGTCCACCGTGGGAAACAGGTGCGGAGCGCTATGGAATCCATATGGCAGCCGCTTGGTCTCGCTTTGCTGCGGAGTAAATTGCGGCAGCGGGAGCAAGGCGAGGGGCCAGGCGCGGGCGGGCCCCGCAGCGTGCAGCCCCCGCAGCGTGCAGCCCCCGCAGCCCAGCCGGCCCCAGCCTGGCAGCTGCTGGCGCCCCGGCCGCCTGCCGCGGCTCTGCCAGGGATGCTCCTTCCAACAGCCCGACAGAGACTCCAGCCTCCGTCCTCAGCTCCAACAACCCGAGAGCGCTGCAGAGACACATTCCTGAGCCGGGAGCATCCAGGGGCAGGCAGCTCCGTTCCTGCGGGGCTCAAAGAACCTTGCTGGGGAGCAGAGCTGGAGACACTGCCCTAGCATGGGCTGCTTCCCCAACAGCACTGGGTGCTGCACCGACTCTTGGAGGAGGAATGAGCTTGCATTCCCACACAGCACCGTGCTGGGAGCTGGGACACGGTGGCACGGTGGCACGGTGGCGGGCTCCAGGCACAGCTCGGAGGAGATGACATTCACAAGCAGCAGAGCAAACACTGCTTTAGCCCTCAGCTTTCCTCGCCCGTGCAGGACTCCTTGCTGCAGGGCTTGCTCCAAACCAACGTTTCTTGTCTCCTCCACAAGGCCCACCTGGCTCGCGGAACGACCACCTGAAGAAGAAGCAATTTGCACCACAGCTTCCCCGGGAGAGCAGACAGGTCCTGAAGCACACGGAGACCTCCAGCTGGATGCCATCAATCCCTCTGTCAGAGGAACTCTCCGGTTGTGCTGCTGCGAGTGACTGGTGCAGTGACCGGTCCCGGCAGTGGTCACGGTGTGTAAACAAAGCGCTGTCCTACCCGGTCTCCGGCAGCGGATGGGCAGCGCTAGGCTGGCCAGGCCACGTTATCCATCAAAGCCATTAGCAGGTTTGCAAATGGGGGCTTGTCTCAGCATCGCTCCTCGCACGGGGCACCAGAGCAACAGCAGACATCATCCATCACACCCACCACAACCAGCATCTTCTGCCCTTCTGGAGAGCCACCAGGATCCAGCCGCTCACATGTTCCTGCCTTTCCTCTTCCTTCATGTTATTATTTCCATCCTGGTTCGGGCCTTTTTAACCTTTGGCCTCATGGGCTTACCTTTGTCTCAGAGGGGTTTATGGAATAAGATACATACCCTTGCCCTTTTCATCCCAGAGAAAGCTCCTCATGACATGACAGAAATCCAAGAAATCAACAACTCTGGAGGTTTGTAATAAGTCTGAATCCTTCCTAAACCCAGACACTCAGCACGAAGAGGGGTCAGTGAACCCCAAGCTCCTTCCCCTCTGCCTCCTGCCATCAGTCTCTGGGTGGATGATACGAAGCAGATGAGGCCGCTTGGGACACCCAGCTGTTCCAAGGTATTTCCAAGGTTTCTTTCCCGGGAGCAGGATAGTGCTCCAGGCGCCGCTCGCATGCAGGACACACAGACCTCCCACCCAGCAGCACCGGGAGCTCTCCCAAACGTCCTGCTTCCTCCTGGATTACTCCTCTGAGCTGCAGCCCCATGTGGAGCAGCTTGGCCTTGTTTGCCTGCAGATGCAGGGACGGAGCCTTGGTCCGTGCGCGCTCAGCGCTGGGCGTGTGTGTGTCCGTGACGGCGCAGGGCTCGTCTCACGTGTGCCTGTGCATGCATTTTGGTGTGTATGTCTTGGCACACACACGTGTGTCCAGGCGTGAAGGGCTTTGGCTCTCCCACGGACCCTCTTGGAAGCCTCCGTGCGTCAGGAATCTCCCCCTGCTGAAACCAAGGGCAGAACCGCCGCGTTTAACCCTGCTGCAGCCGTGCTCTGCACAGCACTGGGCTGCAGCACACGGCAGCCCTGGAGCACGAGGGGCCGGAGCAGCAGACGCATCCGTCTGCCCTGCTCGAACCCCCAGGGAAAGGAAACACAGCTTCAGAGCCTCCATGCAATGGCAGTGTGCAAGGCCAGACTCCCACACCCCGCTCTCCTTCGCCAGCCCTTCCTCCCCATCCTCCCTGTTTCAGGCCTCACATCCCCCTCCTGATTCCAGCCGCCCGGCACTGGAGGCGAGCGGGGCGGCGCTGCCGGAGCTGTCCGGGGAGCCTGCTGCCAAGGCTCATAAATAAGGGACCCCTGTTTGCTTTCTCCTTGTCCGGCCCTGTGCAAATATTTACTGCCCTGGTGACCTGTGGCAGCAGCACATGCGGCAGCTGGGGCGGCGCGCGGCGGCCGGGGTGCGGGAGCAGCATCTGCCCCGCGCCGGCCCCGACCCGCTCCAGCCCTCGCACGGAGCCGCTCGGCAGCCCTTGGGCCACCGGTGGGGGAAAGGGTGCTGAAAAGGAGGTAATTCACCCCGGCCGGGGGGTGCCCGTTGAGCGACTGCGCATCTCACTCTCGCTCGCTTGGGCGGCGGGCAGCGCGTTCGCTCCCTTGCAGTCACTCTGGGTCCTCCTTTTCCCATCTGCCTTGTTGGAAGCTGCCCACATTTTAGCTTACAGATGAGCCTGCACATCTGTTTGGATCCACAGAGTTGTGCAGCATGCGCAGCTTCATGCACGCACCCCCAGCACCCCCAAACCAGCAGCAGATACTTGATGTCTCTGACAGTCCCGCACGGGGAGTGATGGGGTAAGGGTACAGCAGCAGACACGACGGGGAGCAGAGTTCACCTCTCATTCCCGGGCTGGGTGAGGGTCCCGGGGGAATCCTTGACTCCCTGCCGGCTACGGAGCAGTGCGGGCTGTGCTGGTGGCAGGGCTGGCCCAGCTGCACGGGGTCGTCCTTGGAGGGTGGCTGTGCAGGATGCAGGCACCTCGGCCGTCCTCGTACCTGCTCCTTCCTTCTTGCCCCTTTGTGAGGGAGCTGGGAAGGCAGAGGAGCACGGAGAGCCCTCCTGCCACTTCAGTGTCCCCTGCGCTAGGACGCTCCCTGCCCAGACAGACCCGAACAGATTCACTAACAGCTTTCTTTCGAAATATCTCAGCTTGGAGGAGTTAATTATCTCCAAATATTGAAAAGGGCAGATGGATTTTGTAGGATTTGCTTGGCTGTGTAATTTTGGTGCCCCAGAGATGCTATTTGGTCTGGCTGAGATGAATGACACATCATTGCACCTGGGTGCAAATGTCACTTGAGTCTATTACTGCCTTCCTCGCGTGTTATTTGCCCACCGGGGAGAAGTGTCTGCCCCGGTCCGGGCTGCCCGCGCGGCGACTGCTAATGCGGCGGCGGAGCCGCTCGCTGCGCCCGCGGCGCGGCCGCCCGAGCACACACGTGTGCGCAGCTTTGCAGGCCCCCATGCTGTGCTTAATATCCAGAGCCCGGGCCGGGAAGACAGCGCTGCAAATCAAGTGCTCCTGGCTCAAGCCCGCGCGCAAATGCTAGGCAAAGCCTCTGAGCACATCCTGTGTGTGGATACAATGCGAAGCCGCCTAATCCCTGGCGGCTGACGGGGAGCCCTCGCTCCAGCTGGCGGGGACATGGCCTTGCTCTCGTCACTCCCGTTCCCTGAAACCTGGCGCAGGCTCTAAAGCTCAGGCGGGAGCAGGAGGCGTGGGGTGCAAAGGCTCCCTGCCCTGCAGTTAATCCGTCGCACTTCTCTCGGGGTTTCGGGGAGCCTCTCCTGCTGGAAATGGGCTCGGTCCTCAGCCCCTCTCTGTCCCCACTTGCATCTGCGTGGCGCGGGCTGTGTTTGCAGACAGGCCTTTTCAGACCCGATATAAATCACCCATTATCTTTGTATCTCCTTCATATCCTGTGCCTTGTTTCAAGCGGCAAAAGCTAAATGTGCCATCACATTACCAGCAGGCTCGGCCCAGAAACTAAATAGAGATGTTCGCAGTGAACTCGCTGTAATGGCACTTTGTTTGCCAAGCAAAGCAATCTCCCCGCGGTTATGGCTCTCAGAAGTGGAGCTGGAGGTGACTGCTAAAGAGGAGACAGACAAATAGATTTTTTGTGTGTGCGCTCAGCTTAAGGCAGGGGGCAAACCCTGGGGGACCTCTGCACAGCTCCATGTCTGCCCGTAGGCAGAGGTGGGCTTCCCTGCTCGAGGAGCCGGGTCAGGTAGCCCAAGGCGCTGTCTGCAAGGCTTTGCTGCTGCTTGGACTTGATTAAATCGGACTAGGGAGGGCACTGACCACGGTGTTTCCCTCCCGGCCTCCAGCTGGTTTGACTTGCAATGCAAATGTTCTCTCCTGTCACCTCTGAATGATCTTTTCCCCCTTGTGGGGGTGCAATTCCCCCTGGAAGGCTCCAGTGAATGGTTTCCATCGCACTTTTGTCCCTCTGTTCTCAAGCCTACAGCAACCTCTAGCAGGGTTGCGGGTCGGGCACGCTTTGGGGTGGGAATAGCAGAATTGCAGCGCTCCATCTCAGGCTGTCAAGCGAGGCTGCAGTCTCCGCTGTGGAGCAGAGGAGATGTCAGAGCTGCTGCAACCCATGGAAGGAAGGGACAGGGCCCGTCCAGGTGAGCGGCGGGGCCGGGGGCGGACGGGAATGCCCGGCCCAGCGGCGCGAGGGAGGGAGGGAAGAACAAATGCTCTCCTGGGGGATGAGATTGGAAAGACATCACACAGGAGGAGGACATAAATCCGTCGGGCTGCGCGCAAGTGGGGCTCGAGTCAGCTGCACTTCAAAGGCGAGCGAGACCCCCCTGCAGCATGGGGGCGGCTGAGGTGCCAGCTTTTCTGCACCTCGCTGCGAAGCACATGCGTGTGGAAACCGTGCTCAGGCAGCGGGAAGCAGCAGGAAACATCCCCGCAGCCCGGTGCAATGTGTGGGGTGGGTCTGGGAGCTCGGGGCCCATTCCAGGCCTCGGGCCTTGCATCTTTCTCAAGTGGTCAGTGGATTTACTTTACATGTCATTACTTCCTCGTGCAATGTGCTGACTTACCAAGCAGCAGAGCTCACATCCCCCTCAAGATGCACGAGCAGAGCTAAGGTGCTCCAAACTGAGCTTAACATTAATGTTAGCAAAACCCATGCTAAAGACCTCAAAAGTGGCTGATGTTCCAGCAAAACCTCCTTGATGCACTGCACTGGGCAGAGCATCTCTGCCTGTGGTACCCGCTGCCGCGTTGCAGGCAGCAGCCTGTTGCTCAGCCCCAGCACAGTGCAGCACGACACAGCACAGCACGGCACGGCACGGCACAGCACAGCATGGCACAGCATGGTGCAATGCAGCATTGCACAGCACGGCAAAGCACAGCACAGCATGGCACAGCATGGCACGGCACGGCATGGTGCAATGCAGCACAGCACAGCACGTCCCAGCACAGCGGTGCTGCCGGCTTGGGGCCCGGCGCTGCTCCTGCCTGCGCGGCGGGACCGGTATCAGGCCTGTCAATGGAGCGAACAGCCTTGACAGCAGATAAAGCCCGTGCCATGTTTATTGACTGCGGCTCCTGCAGGGGAACTGAGCCCTTCCTCCCGCGGGGACCGTAACGCTGATTGATACTGAGGCAGCTCCTCGCCCTTCGTTTTTCTGCTGCCTCTGGCAGCGTTTCTGGAGCGGGCGGCAGGCACCACCTAACCAAGGAGCCCCTGTGCATGGCAGGGGCATCACCGGGCAGCGGGCACCACGCTGTGCTGGGCTGGGCAGTGCGGAGCCGAGCCCGGCGCAGCTCCAGGCCTGCCTGGGACACCGCAGCTTCCCACTCCTGCAGCTCCGAGGCCCTTGCTCGAGATGCAGCTCATCTCTTCATGCCGTGGGGCAGCTGCCTGGAGGGCTCCGCACGCCTCGGAGCCATCCCAGCCCATTTCCCAACACCTGGCGGCAGGAAGAGCCAAGCGGGAGCTGTGGCAGCGTTCCTGTGTTCCTGGTGCCCCTTCCATCTCTCCCCCTCATCTGTCAGACCAAGGACAAGAATTTATTTCTCATGCCTGTCAGGCCCCATATATAATCCTAATAGTTCCTGGGGGTGTGAGAGAGGGTTTGAACCCAGGACTTATATAACTTTGAGTGTTAATGATGTTTTATGATCCTTTAAAGCCTTTGTGCCTCAAAGGCTCCCAGAGAGTTTGACAAAGTACAGTCCTCCTACAGGATTCACCTTGTTGCCAAAATGCAGCCCATTCTGGGGATGAAGCAACATGCGGATTAATGCAAATGCTCTTGGATGAGAGGGAAAAAGCAGCTGTTCCCACACAGTGGAAGCTGCTAGTGGAATATAAGGGAAAGTCCAGCTGGGACATCCCTGGTCAGAGCACGAGGACGTATCCTTGAGGCGGCCCTTCCCACAGCGCCGTAGCCTCCAAAGCAGCTCTGGGGCAGCTGGAGGCCCCATACGGCAACGTGGCCAGGGCTTCTGCTCTGTCCCAGCCTCTCTCCCATGCCCATGGCATGGAGCTTGCAGGATGGGGTGGCCTGGAGCTCCTGCTGCCACCACCCTGGGGACCCCAGCAGGACCCCGAAACCCGTGGCGGGACCTTAGCACGACTTGCACTAGCTGGGGCTCCCTTGGCTCCTCTTACACCCTCCTGCAGTAGAGAAGCCAGTGCCATAGGAGGAGGAAGAGGATGCTGTATAACTCACTGCTGTGCATCGCCAGGTCACCGCTGCATTTTGCCCTAGAGGTGGCTGCGCTTTGAGCAGCCTGGGTTGATTTCTGCACCCCGAGGGCCAGACCCCGAGCTCCCGACTTAGTCCTTACTTAGCCCGTACAAAGACAGAGTCCCCTCGGAAGCAGGTGTTTGGTTATCACACGCTCTATAAATAACACAGAACTAAGTGAAAACTAAGCCAGGCTCTGAAGCTTGCAAAGCGCTTGGGGAGCTGTGCAAATGGACGGTCCTGGGTTAGTTCCCATTTTAGTAGCAAAGGGAAGAACAGAGGCCTAAATCACAAAACAGGAAGGGTTTTTTTCCCTCTTCAGGACCCTCCTCCTGCCGGGACTCCCAGGGAAGCACAAGCTGCTCTGGAGCCGATGGGTCTGATCCTCAGTGCCAGAGGGAGGCGCTGGGAAGGGAGCACAGGAGATGCCTCGCATTCCCGCTGCCCTCCGCATTCCCGCTCTTTGTTTCCCTGCATTCAGCCCTTTCAGAGTTGGGTTTTCTTTTCCCCGAGGGAGCCAGTTAGCGTAATGAGCTAAGGCTCCTCTGATTGTTTCTGGAGATGCCGGCAATGCCCCATCTCCGCTGCCGGCCTCCCTTGGATCCTGCCAGATAAATCACGCTGATTTAAAATTGATCGTTCTGGGATGTGGAAGAAAGTGGAGTGGGCGGATTTACCCCATTAGGGTGCATTGATCACCATTACCATGTGTAATCAGGGTTAATCTCAGGATTAATTGGGGGGATTTGCTGATGGAAATGATTGGTAATTTGTGTTAGTTACTGCTCTATTCGCCTCTAATGGCTTAATCAGATTACAAATTAAAAGTGGCTTCTTCCAGAGAATCTCCCCGGACTTCAGTGGGAGCCGGAGCAAAAGGAGAGCGGCGTGTCCAGAGCATATGGTCCGCGGCTCTGTGCCCAATTACCCGGAGACGAGACGGGATGGGAGCACTCCGGGAATACCCGGGCTGCTCCTGGCCCCCGGGACACGCCGCCAGCGGCTCAGGATACCCCAGGCCCATGGATAACTCCTGTCTGGGTCCAACAAACCTGCATAGGGAACTGATGTTCATGTGTCTTGCTTAAAGATTTCTTGGAAGCAGGGGGAGAAAAATCCTCCCTGTGTCCGAGTTGTGCAAGAAGGGGTAGAGCAGACCCAAAGTGACTGCGGTTCTTTGCGGGCTTGGAGCAGAGTGCGTGGGGAAAAGGCAGCACTTGGGAAGCTTTGTCCCTAGGGAAATCCCCTTGGAGGGAGCGGGAAGAAGAACTTCAGCTCAGAGCAAATCATTAAAATAACAGTGACTTGGCAGCATATAAATTAAGGCTGATGAGCTGAGACTGGTACAACTAATGATGCAAAAAAGTCCTGTCCTGGAAAGAGATTCATCCACCAGAAGCTGAGCTGAGAGCATCTGACCTCTATTAGCTTAATAGATTGCAAAGCCGGGAAGGTTCGTCCGTGAACATCTTGTCTGGAAGGAGGCAGGGAAGGGATCTGCCTTGGACGTGCCACAGCAGCATCCATCTCAGCCGGCATCCTCCACCGCCAAGCTAAGCCGGAGCTGGGAGACGTTAGGAACTGCCAAAGCGGGGCTGGGGGGAAAATCCCCTGCTGGAAACTCTCCCGCTATTTTCCTTAAACAGATGGGGCTGGTTTTAAGTGGGGAGCGCTCAGTCTCACCTCATTCCTAATCCCTCCTGATATCCATCGAGGTTTTGATATGTGACAGTCAGATGTAAGTGTTGGAGATCTACTTATTCAGCTATTTATAAAGACATTAGCAAACCTGAAGGAAAAAAAAAAAACACGAAGAAAGTGAATGTGTTTCAAGTGGCTGCTGACAAGTTAGAGCAGTTTAATAAATCACTTGTAATAAACTACTTTACTTGCAGGGAGAAACACCACCGACTTCTTTAATAAGCCATTCATGATAGAGCAGCCAACACTTAAGGGACGGGATTCGTGTGCGGCGCTTGCTGGCATTTCTGGCTGTTCTCTGCCTAATTCCTTGGCAGGTTGCTGCACACTGGTGGGCACTATGCTTGTGCACAGAAACCCACCGGTGCTTGGGAAGGGCATCCCTGCCCGGAGCTGCTCCGTGGCAGCTGATGGCCACGCAGCGAGGGCAGCCCCCGGCTGCGATGCTGCCCTCTCGCCAGCCTCCTTATCTCCAGCTAGCCACCAGGAAGCCTTTTCCTAGGGAATGCAGCAGCCAGACGTGTATTCCTGCTGTTGCTCCAAAAAATAACTGCCTCTCAGTTAGGATTAAGCCCCGGCACTCCCTGCTTTTAGTGCATCCTGCGCAGGCAGCTGCTGCCTGTCACTTTTCCCAAGCCTTGACATGCAGCAGCTCCAACTCCAGCTCCTTCCTTTTCCTCATACTTGAGAATGGCTCCGACTCGGGGCGCTTTGTGCAGACCAGGCTTTTAAAGGGACCTGTTGAGGGTTTGGAAAATGTCAGACGCTGTCCTGTCCATCCCGAGACCCTGGTGTGAAAAGGTATGTGTGTGTAGGGGGAGAAAAACACTGTTATAGATAGGCAAGAGTATCTGTTTTACTTTGAAGACCGCTTTTGTTATCGTGTGAAAGGTGCTTTTTTTTGAAGGGTTTGCAAAAGTGGCAAGAAGCATCTTCTATTTTTAATGTACATGCCTTCCCAAAAGCGAGAAAGGGAGGAATGGTAAATGCCCATTCCTGGTATTTATTTCATTATAGTTTAATGAGTCTAGCGACAATGTAAAGCAGGATCTGTGCACACATGTTTTCTGGGTGAAAAAGAAAGCAGACCTCACCTTCTGTAAAAAATACCTTAGTATTTTTACACCTCCGCCGGGGGGTATGAGGGAACGATGCCTCTTCCTGGGTGAAGCGCTGGCTCGGAGGAGACGCGGTTGCCTGAGCCCCGTCCCTCTGCCAGGTGTGATTCCTGAAAACACTTGGCAAGAGTTAGCAGGCCTGCTCTGCTATTTGTTTTTTGCTGTTTCTTTATTAAAAAGCTCCATCTCCAGAGAGTCTGCTTTGTTCCGTGCCATTTCGCTGCCTTCGCTTGCCTCCCTGACAAATGGACCTGCTCGTGGTGAATTTGGTGCTGCCTCCACCTTCCCGC
This sequence comes from Nothoprocta pentlandii, assembly GCA_013398315.1. Classification (NCBI taxonomy): domain Eukaryota; kingdom Metazoa; phylum Chordata; class Aves; order Tinamiformes; family Tinamidae; genus Nothoprocta; species Nothoprocta pentlandii. The sequence goes on along the minus strand of VZSG01000253.1, from coordinate 923,371 downwards.
TCCTGTGTGTTTCCAAGAGCCAGCTTGCCAGCATGTCTACCCGCGTCCTCTTTGCCATGCAAATAGACGGCATGGTTTAATCTTTGTCGTGCAAATAGATGGCATGGTTTAATCTCTGTCGTGCAAATACCTGGCATGGTTTTAATCTTTTAATCTCCCTTGCACTCTGCCGGTAGCTTGCCGCCGCATGCCGGTTGCTCGCTGTTGGCCTGTAGCCTCCTGCAATGCCCGAAGCAAACCCCAAGCACGTGTCTGCAGAGGCAGCAGAGGTGACTGTCCCCACATGATGGTTTGCTGCATCTTGGAGGAAATCTCCCCAATGCAACCCGATCGGCAAGGCAGGGCTTCCCAATTTGCCCTCTGCAGCTCAAAGCACTGCTCAGTGCCAGGAGTGGATCTGAGAGCAACTGTTTTCCAAGGCAGCAGCTTGGCCACTGCGTATCGGGAAGCTGCTTCATGTTCAAAGCCTCCCACCTTGACATCCCATCCTCGCTGCGAAACCTCCCCGAGGTGTCCAAGTGCTGCAGGCTGCAGCAGGGAGCTGGAGCGCTGGGCAGATTTGCCTGGCTGTGATCATCGCTGCTTCTCTTTCCCTTTTGGAGGAGATCTTGGAGAGAAAGCATTCCAAGGAAACCATTTCGGTGCTTGGCAAGGGCCCTGGAGACCCATCTGTTACTCCTTACCCTGCCACGCTGCTCTTTGCTCCCCGTGCCAACTGGTTTCTGCTGAAATGGAGCCTCTCCAGGTTGGGAGCCACGTGGCTCCTGAGTTAGCAAAGACATTAATGAGGTCCCTCCTGCTGTCAGGAACCGCGCTGGGCTCTGGGGCACTGTGCCTGGCATGGGGCATTTTTCCCACACATGGAGGGCAGGAAGGGGGCTGTAAACTAATATATATATAAAGAGCTTTAAGACGACTGGATGGGTCAAGTCCCTGACATCCAGGTTCAATATCCCATTTATTTTTTAAAGGACAAATTCAGTGGTTCTTTGACTGTTTCCACACGCTCTCCTCTCATGTTCCTAAGTGCCACCAGTGGGAAGGGAGCAGCTGTCCCTCCTCTTCAAACAGCCTCTTCCCATCAGGGAGCGATACCTGCGCTGGGATGAACAGGGAGTTTCCAGTAGTTTTAAACTATAAAGAAATAATTTGATGCTCTTTTTATTACCTGCTTATGACTGTCTGCTTTCACTGTATTTACTTAATGGGGTCCTAAATAGCCATTAATCTCTCCTTGGTGCAATCAGTGATGTTGTATCTGTATCGGTGCCTGCATTTAATAGCGTTTAAAGAGTCTGAGTAGGATTGCAAAGCAAAATGATAATCTAGCAGAGGAGTCTGGCATCGGAGTCCCTGGGAAGTCGAGTGGCTCAGAGATGACGGGTTAATGTTAGTTTTACCCTTGTATATAGGTTTTGCATGACTAATTTCAAAGGATTAGCTCTGGGAAGTGAGAATTCTGTTAATTCAAATGTGCAAAATCTCCCCTTCAAATATTCCTCAAAATGAACTCGAAATTTATTAAAATATTTTTTGTCTGAAAATTAAAATGAAGTTGGCAGAAGACAGAGATGGAGAACGTGGACTTGGCCTCCAAGTTTTCCCAAGCACCTGCAATTCCGTGTCTGCCTTTGCAGCACATTCGTGGCCACAAGCACCTTTCCTGCCCCGGGGAAAGGGGAAGGAGGGATGAAGGAGACGGTCTCACCTCCCAGCTTCCCCTCGAGGTTTTGTTCCACTCTCACGTGCTGACATGGAGCAAATGCAAGAGCAGTTTGGAGTGGGCCTGGCCGCAGGGTGGAAGCTGCTGCAGGAGGCGGCGGGGATGCATTCCCTGCAAGCTGCAGCGCTGCTGCCTCGCGGGTGCATCGTCTCCTCCAGCCCTTCCCTGCACTATGGACAATAAAAATAACACCAGCGGTGTCTCCTCCAGCCCTTCCCTGCACTATGGACGATAACAGCAACTCCAGAGCCGAGCGTTGCGCGCGGAGCCCAGCGGGCTGCTCTTGTCTCCCCCTAGCTACCGCTTGCTCCGAGCAGGCCGGTGCGGCTCTTGCCCTTCCTCCCTGGATTCCTCCAGCCTCCACCTCATCCCGGCCTCCCTGCACACTCCAGCCGGTGCATCAATATAGCAATTATGCACTTAAAATGAATGCACTTACCACTGTATCGGTGTACCCTCTCCAACCCCTACAACACAGCAATATGGATATAGGGAAAAAACCAGAGTGCTTGCTCAGACCAAGCTGCCCACTCTAGACGCAGTTGTCTCTGGCAGTGAGCGGGAAGGGAAAGGCACCTCCCAGATGGGCTTGATGTGTTTCTCTTGGAGCCTCCTGGACGGTGTTCAATAGCCAGTGGTGGTGATGTCGGTGCGAGGACATGTGCAGCCAAAATGGGCTTAGCTCACGGCTAGGTCAGGCCTGCCTTTGTGAGAGCTGCCTTTCGAGAGAGGTAGCATGGAATGGGAACCACTTTTATATATGTCTGTGTATATATATATGTTCTAATTTTGCCATCAGAATATCTCTTTTTTAAAAAGGAAGTATTCAGCATCTCCCCATAAATCCAGGATGGCAGGTTAACGAGGCATCACTGCTGACCTGCTTGCTTTAGCCAATGTTGAAGGTGGTTGAGCGGGGGGTAAGCAGGGGGTAAGCGGGGGCCCATGTGCCAGGCTGGAGAAGGGCAGGCGTGGAGCTCAGTGCCTGGAATCGGAGGGTCCCACCTGGAGCTCCTCCTGCTCCGCACTGGCACAGGAGGCTCCTCGGGGGGACTTTGTGGGAATAATGAATTGCTGTCCCCTGGCTTGTGCGTTTGTTAGTGAAGATGCTGATTCTCTTCTTTTTAATAGGAGCATCTGTGAGAAATGCCCGGTGATGGCTGGCCCTTTGCCACGAGCTGCTGCCAGTCTCGGAGACACAGCTGCTTTTGGAGAGGAGCTGGGGAGCCCGTCAGGCCCACAAGTCCTTGGGGGACACAAGTCCTGCGCTATGGGGAAACGGCCCCAAAGTCTTGCAGGAAGCGTGTGGCCCCGGGGGCAGGACACCCTATCCCTGCGGACAGCACCGCCGCCCCGGTCCCTGCGCGCAGGGCCTCCCGGCTCCGGCGCTGTCACTCCGGCGTCTTTCACCAGTGCTAATTTCGCCACCGGAGAAAAGAAAGGGCTGCACGGGGGAAAAAATACCCTTGATGTTGCGTGCTCACAAATACCAGCGGCCTGCTGGGCTGTGCCCTGCTGCGGGGCGGCTCTGCAGACAGATAACATTGTGCTTTATCCAGGGCTTCCATCTCCTCTGCGTGCAACTCTTTACTTCTATATTTTTTCCCATTAAAACCTGAATCTTTGCTGATAAAGGGAGGCTGAAGTAACAAGAATATAAAATTTCCACCAGGTAATTGCAGCACCTCCTCCTTGCCTCGCCTCACTCACCATCCTGGGCTGATCCTGCCCCCGAGGGGCTCTGGATCCGCATCCCTTCTCCCGGAGCCAGGCGAGGAAGCCCCGGAGGGGCAGAGACCTGAGTAGGGGGAAGCCGGATGGGGCCGAGACCACGCGGACAAACCTGGAGAAGGACCGTGCTCCTTCCGGATGGTGGAAAGGACTCCCTGTTCCCAGGGAATCTGCAGGACGGAGGCTCATGAGTCCCTAGGGAGGATCAAGGGCAAACATGGGCAGGACCCTGCACCTCAGGGGACACGTAGAGCCACGTCCTGGTGACGGGATCCTGTTTGTCTGCGGTTCCAGACAGCACCTCCACAATCCCAGAAGAGACCCCGTGGCTTTGGATCCAGCCCATGTTGTCACCCAGGCTCCCTTTCCCCAAGAACTGAGGATCTGGGGTGATTTCTTCCTCCCTCGATGCACATAAAAAGCTTTCAGATGAGTTTTGCTATAAAAATGACTTCCTTTTATATGTCCCTCCTTAGTATATTCTCTGACTACACCCTAAATTAGAGTATGATGTAAATGATGGACTCTTTTATTATGCTATTAATTCACTCCTAATCAGATATTAATCAGTTATTAATCTGCATTGCTCTAGCAATGCAGAGGTACTGTTGCAGATGAGTGACCAGGCTTAAGTACTTAAAATGTTTGGCTAATTAGAAAAGAAAATGGTTCCCAATGGGAGAACAGAAGCCACAAGGAGAGTCAAAGGACAGAAAGAAATCGTGAGATTGCCTGGCGTGAAACCAAACTGATCTTGTCCATCCAGTGCAGAGGTCAGAATCTCTTTCACAGCCTTTTCCATTCATAATAGCCAATATTTGTCCCCTTTTGTGCACATGCAACCACTGAAACACAGAAAAGAGGCAGATAAAAATTGGCTTGATTTCTGAGATAAGGTGTTCACCAGCCTTGGTTAGCAAAGTTTTCTCAGTGACCTCTTTTCAAAGATTCATGCTGATTCAAAGAAGCAAATAAACAAACCCACCAAGCAGGCAGAGGACCAGTCTCTCCCTTTCCCTTAACCTGTGCAATTAGAGAGGTTTTTATTCTGAGCATGGGTAATATTGGGCCATCTGTATTGGCTCTGGCAGGTCCTGTTCCCCAGCTCCTGTGCTTAATTGCACTTCCATTGGCAACTTAAACACTCGCTGCATGTGTTTCAAATGAACTCTCCACTTCAGGCGGGTTTTACAGATCACCTTTGTTTGATTGGCAATTAAAGCCCTCTTCAGCTGAGAGAGAATTACTGCCTGTTTTTCAGCTCGTGTCTCCCCCTGCTTCAGCTCGCTCTGCCTTTCGGATTTTCTAATATTCCCTCAGTTCCTTATCTGGTGCAAGAGCCCTGTAGCGGAGCTATTTGTCTCTTCCCTTGATGAGAACCGTTCCTTTTGGGAAACCATCTGGATTTCTCCCAACTGCACAGGATGGTTTCCAGTGTTACAAGAGCTCTGCCCAGTTTTCAGGCGCTCGCGGGGGAGAGGGGAGGAGGCGAGCGGAGAAGGAGCTTAAGGGAGCAAAGGAGGGTGAACTTAGCCCAGCGGTAAATCCATCCTGCAAAGCTGCAGCGCGCACAGGAAATGATCCCTTAACACCGTGCACCTGCGTCTCCAGCAGCAATTTCCAAGAGGGGCCCAAGCGTGCGGTCGGATCCAAGGGGATGGTGCTCTGCAGTCCCACGGCATGGCTTGGGGGCGGTTTTTCTCTAATATTCCTTGGCTGACTGCAGTTCTCGTTCAGCTTCCTCACGGTGCCTTTGCCAGGTGCGCGCTCCCTTTCCAGGATGCTGCAGGAATGAGCGTGTGCGGACGAGGAGCACCAGGGCACCGGCTTGGGAAGCACCGGGAATGCCAATGGCGCGGCTCACTGCATGGCTCCCTGTGCACGAGCACTGGCATTGCTCGGCTGCTTTATTGATGGGATTTTAACAATCGCATCCGACCTGGATCCATTGAAATCATGATCTTATGGCTCTCTGGGAATCCCCCTTCAAAACTCCTGCTCATAATTATGGGAATGTGAGCGTGGATGAAGACGCGGGCGTACAGAGCCTGCGACCAGCCCTGGCGTGGGGCCGCTGGGGCGGAGAAGGGAATATCAATACACCGAAACCGGAGCCTCCTGCCCTGGCCAGGAATCCGGCGGGGCTGCCGGCGGGCAGGGCGGCCGCTCCCGTCCGCGCTCGTTAGCTCTGATGTTCCCAAGGCTGGAGACTCCGGTGCCTCCCCATGCACAGGTCGTGCCGGGCTGCCGGCTTCGCTGCCCACGGGCGACACGTGTGCGTGTCCTTGAAGAGCCGCAGAGCCGGGATTTTCCTGACCTTGGAGCTGTGGCACGGTGGCAAAGGCTGAGAAGTCACTGGGGAAGATACAGTGGGAGGAGATGGGCGCAGAAGGGGCACCGGAGCCTGGGACAAGGAGAAGCCGCTGGCTCCGTGTGCCAAGAGAAAGGCCAGCTCGGCGTTCCCAAATTCCTGCCCGGCACCTCCACGCCCTGCGGATGCAGGGGAGGGAAGAGGTCGCTGGGCCTTGGCAGCCCAGAGCCGAAGCCTGGAAAAGCCTGAAAGAAGCTGCCTGCAGAGCCGGACGCGGCAGCTCCGCCGCGGCTCCCGCCGGCTGTGCGCTCCGTCGCTTCCCTGTCCCACCCAGCTCTATAACAAAGTGGGAATTAATCCTGTGATGGTGGGATTAGGCGTTCCTGAATGGCTCCACCTTCCTTTGCCTGGATTTGCCACTCGGCTTTCCCGTTCCCTGAGCAGAGACGGTCGCTCTGTGCTCAGCCCCCTGCATTTACAGCCCCGTAAGAGTTTACAGCCCAGCCTCAGCCAAGCGCCCCTTTCTAGTGTACTTGCCTTGATTTAATGCTTTGATTTGAGAGTTATTTTTTACAATAAGAGAAAGATGGTTCATGCCAAAAAAAGCAGTTTCATAAAATGCTGAACATGACTTGCATTCTGTAATTGCAAACCTGAGAGACTTGGAGTAATTGACATTTTGGATGTATTGCAGAGTATCGTATTTAATCTTGAAAAGCAGGTTCCAGGCAAAGGAGGCAACTGCCAAACCAAACTCAGACTCCTCGCCGGGCTCCTACCATAAGTCATTTTCAAATCCATCCACCACGGTCCCGAACCTAAATGTTTACCCTTTTGATTTGCTAAGATAACAGTGCGGGGCCACCGCGGCTGTTTGCGAGGAGCATCGCGAGGAGGCGGCGGGAGCGAGGGATGCTCCGCACGGGCCCTTGCCGATGCGCACGGGGCAATCACCTGCTCCTGGGGACGTTAGAGCATCGCATCCCGCTCCGGAACACGGCGCCCTGCTGCAGGGGGCAAGGAGATCCCGGCCTCTCCCGATGGGAATCGGTGCCCGTTTGGCCGCTGCACTCACAGACGCGGAGCGCGGCCGGGCGGGAGCTCCCTGGCGGTGCTGGGCTGCCGGGGTAGGCGCTCACGAGTGTGTGAAATTTCCTAAGTGCGGGCCCGGACGCAAATTAAATTTCACAGGAGGGTGACTCAGGGCATGTGTATTTTTGCTGGTGCATGACTTCAGTGCGTGTGTAATTTTATAAATGTGTGGGATGTGACTGATGCTCAGTAAATGTGTCTAAAGGGGGAGAGACCGGCCGCGGCGCCAAGTTTTCGAGTTAACGCGCAGATCCCGTTTTCCCTTTGTCTGCGAGCGTGGCTTCCGCAACGTGCCTGTCCCGCATTAGCGTGGTTTACAGCCCAGCTATAAACATTTGCTCCTGTTTGAAATACAACAAATATAAGCGGAAATCTGCTTTCTGCTCTCTGCATCCTGGTAAAAGGTATTAGCGTAAGTTTTCAGAAAGGCCAACCCTGCTCTTGCGCACAGTGTTTATGTTGCTGCAGGCTTCAGCGGAGCAGGTAGAGCTTAAAACGGTGGAAAAAGCAGAAAACGCAGGGCCACAGCAGGGAATCCCACCTCCTGGCAGAGGGAATGGAGATGTGGCCCTGGCACCACAGCTCCTAGGAGCATCCGTGGTGCAGGGACAAGTTCTGACTTGGTGGCAGGAGTGGGGTTGGGGCAGGTGCCAAAGCTCCAACAAGGCTCCTGGGGCTGGAGTTTCCCTATTTTGGAGCAAGGGAAGCAGCAGTATCCTTGCTCAATGGGCATCAGCTCGGTATGGAGTTGGGTGCCCAGGTGCGCGCTGGCTGCGATGCCCTTGGCACCGGGGCTCCCAACGCAGGTTGGATGAGCGGAGCTCATGGATGGAGTTGGCTCCGCTCGCCCTTCCCGCCGCGAGCTCCAGCCCCGGCGTGGGCATGGTTGGGGATCGCGGCTGGCACCAGCGCAGGGCGGCTGCTTGCCCGGCTGCACACGCGTGTCCCTGGCGCGGCGCCGCGGCCGGCACGGCGCGCACCGTGCTGCGAGCGGGTCCCTTTCAGTGGCGCGGCGCGGGCTGCCGCGGGAGCCCGCGGCTGCAGGATGTTCACATCTGTTCCCGATTTGTGGACAATGGAGCACCATCCACCCGCCGCACATGTACAATCTGTGACAACTTGACAGCCTGCCCAGGAATCCAGACCCAGCACTGCTCTCCAGCGCGATCCAGAGAAGCAGGGGGGAGGGAAGCCGTAATTTCAAAGAGAAAGAAATAAAAGGAGAAAAAATGTGCTTTTTTTCTTCCTTTTCTTCCTTTCTTTCAGCATTTGTGATGAGTGGCGTTGGAGTCGTGCTTCATCTGCTCAAAGCCGGCACTGGGGAGAAGGAGCACTGGGAGCTGCGCGCTCACCATGGACCTCCCCTCGCTTCCAGGTCGACCTGCTTTAAAATGTCACCTCATTCTGCAGCAGCCACCACAGCCACCGCATGCACTTGCTGGCAGAGCCAGCCTGAGCCTGGCTGCCACGTGCCATGGGAAGGGGATACTCCCCAGTGCTATGGCCAGGGTGGTCACTGCTCCCAGCCTGGCTCTGCGGGATCCACAGGTGCTGCTTTACTGTCCCCTTCCAGTCCTCTGGCCATGATGGAGAAATTGGGGAGATTCAAAATATCTGGGAGCCTTTGCAGTGCTCCTGGTGCCCAGTGCTGCCTGGATAACCCTGCACCAGAGCCAGCCCTGCTCTTTGCCCCCTTCTCGCGGCAGGTGCTCGTGACTCCTCTCCTACCTCTGTGCTTTGCAGCAAGCTGCGAGTCACCTCCTGCTCCTTGTCCTCTGCTCCTGAGGGTTGAGGAACCTTCTCCAAGCAGCCTTAGGTGACGAACACTTTGGCGGAATGATTCCTTCCTGCAAACTCGACTGTTATAGCGGTTCTGGAGCCTGGCAGAGGGCAGGAGGGAGAAGCGGGTGGCCAGAGGCTGGGCAGAGATGAGGTCTGTGCTCTGCAAGCTCTGTGCATGCTCTGTGCACCCTCTCCATGCATTTTACACCCTGTGCACACTCTGCACACTCTTTGCATGCTCTGTGCGCTCCAGGGCCGCCTGGTGCAGCCCCACTTCATCCCCCTCACCCAGCGAACGGGGCCAGGCAAGCCCAGCTGGATGCACTGGGCCCAGGCTGCAGTACCTGGCGCAGCAGCGCTCAACCCGACCTTGGGGATTAATTAGATAAACAGCAGACTGGTGCTGTACCTTATACAAACGTACAAGCGAGGCGCCATTAAGGATTACATTGTCGCTAACCCAAGCCCTTAGTGATTTAATTAGACAATTAGAGGGTGCTCAGGAATGCGCTCGTAGTAACCAGAGATATTAACACCATTTGTATTTATATTTAATGGCGTTGCAGAAGGGATTTTAATTATTCTGAGGCTTTCTTGTCTTGAAACTTCTGAAGAGGAAATTCTCATCTGGGTTTAAAGAGGCTCTGAGGTGCTGTCGCAAGCGTAATGCTGGGCAGGGCTGAGGACCAAACCCCTTTTTCCAATGCAAACGAGTGTCATTCCTTGGCAGGCGGCTTGTTCATTAGGATGCTATGGAATTTGCCAATCCCTCCTTTAATTGCAGGAGGGGCACAGCCAGCTGGGAGGAAAATAGCCCCAAGTTTTCTGGTTTCCGAGCACCGCTGAGAAGGGCCGGCCGCGTGTGGTGGCGAGGCTGGCGGGACGGCGAGGCTCGTGCAGGGGCGCTCAGGATGCTCCAGTTCGTGCAGGGGGGCTCAGGATGCTCCGGGTTCTGGAGCTGGTTCTGTGGCAGCTTCTGTGCTGGTGCTGCGTTTCATGCAGCTTGGTGTGAGGTGTTTATCCATGCTGAGCTGCTCAGCACAACATCCAACCTGCAAAACCAACCCTGGCTCACTCCACCCTCTGCATCATCCCGATCCCAGTGGCTGTGCAGCATCCCAGCCAAACCGGGCAAAATTTGACAGTCATTGGGAGCCCTGACAGTCATTGGGACCCACCAGCTGCCCTAAGACACAAGCTGGACTCCTGAAGAGCAGAGCTGTGTCCCAGCCCCCTTCCTCATCAGTGCTGAGCAAGGGCCCTTTGCTCCTGCTTTTCTAAACATGCCGTCCTTGCAATCTCTCTGCTAATAATTGTATTTTCACTCTATTACAGCCCCAGTAATACGATTAGGTCTGAATCATATAGACGAAGTGGAGAATAATCTGATTTACTAACTAAGGTTTGAGTCGAGCAGATTTTTTTCCCCTCAGTTTTCAGGAATCTGCTGTTGAGTAACAGCCCCCCCAGCCGCTCTCCCATTCCCAGCGCCCGGCTGGGTGCGCGGAGGATGCTGAGGAAGGACGCGTTGGAGGGACACGAGCCGACCTCGAGGGGATGGGATGCTCCAGAGAGCTCTGCGCAATAAGCAGAACGGGGTGGGAAGCGCAACCAAAGACAATGAGGAAAAGCACTGATCCATTCAATGAAGCACAGGGCAAATGGCACGTTCATTGGTCCCCAAAATGGACATTTGAGCGGGTGCTGCCACGCGGAGCCACCCAGACGGGAGGAGCAGGAGGAGCTCTGGGCTCGTGGGCTGCTGCAGGGGGAGGCTGCGCGTCGCAGGGCAAGAGCAGGGCTTGGGCTGCTCCTTCCCATGCTCTAAAGGGCAGGGAATGAGAGCAGAGCTTGAAAAACCTGTGCAAATAAGAAAAAAAAAAGGAAGGAAAAATAAAACTGCAGGGAGGGAGCAGCCTCCTTTCATGTGCTTGCTCTGCCTTTTATAGGCAAATCTGCTTCTTGCCCTTGCCACAGCTCCCAGTAAGCATGGATATTCCAGCGAGCCATGAGCTGGTTCACTCCAGGGCAATGGGGAGCTCCAATTTCCATGGCGTGGTGCCCGTGGGTCAAGGTGCTCTGCAGCCCTACCCCACTCCGTCTACTCCCAGGGGCACAGGGGAGAGGGCTGCAGTGAAATATTTCGCAAATCTTGTTTTTTTCCCCAATGAATGAAAAAAGGAAAAAGGAAAAGAAAAAAAGAAAAAAAA
>VZSG01000253.1:882397-912422 GCA_013398315.1 Nothoprocta pentlandii | reverse complement strand
AAAAAAGAAAAAAGAAAAAAGAAAAAAGAAAAAAGAAAAAAGAAAAAAGAAAAAAGAAAAAAGAAAAAAGAAAAAAGAAAAAAGAAAGGGGGAAAAAAAAGAAAAAAAAAAAAAAAAAGATGCCAAGCATTGGCTCTGTAGGAAAAAAGAGAAGTCTGTGGTCTGAAGGGGGTGCTGCCTCCGAGCCCTGCGTGCCAAGCACTGAGCCTTGTCCCGGTCCACGCCAGGCCCGGCTCCGGCAGAAAGGAGCTGCCCGGTGTGGCGGGGAAAGCGCCAGCACGCTTTATTCAAAGGAGATGTGCTCCCTGGCCTGCCAGACAGGGAAGGAAATTGGAAGAAGTGCCTCTTTCATGTGGGTTTTGGTCCTTGGTACAGGGAGTCAGGCTGGATTAACTGTCCTGCTGGAGAGGAGCCACGGGAGCCGCGGCCCGCAGGGGCCTGGGGGCCTGGCCGAGGGCAGCGGAGGCGCGAGGGGACATCGGGGGCATTTGCCAAGGCTCCCGGTGTCCCAAACCGAATCCCTCATGGCCTCAGCGGAACTCGAGACACGGGTGCAGAGGGATGCTCCCCTAGAGACGGGATAGCGGCGTGGAAGCCCCAGGAGACCTGGACACGCCGGCTGCGCCTCCGGGGTGCGAGGGCCGCCACTCCGTCCTGTCTCGCTTGTCCTGGCGCCCGGGCGCTTGGCTCTGCAGGCAAGGGCAGCTCTGCGGCGCCAGGACGTGGCCACGGCCACGCTGGGCACGGAGCGGAGCGTCCCCCGAGGACACTCCTGCCGTGTCACCAAGGGTGCGGTAGAGGAACGCGGCTCTGGGACCCCAAGGGGAGCAGTGCCCTGGATGGCTGCGCCGGCGTTGCAGCTCCGTGGCCGGGGGGCAGGTACGGGTTGATCTGGGTTACGTGTGCACGGATGCACATCCCGTCTCGCCTCTCTCCCACGCTGCTCCTTTCAGAAGGGGCAGGCGGCCGCTCCGAGAGCCGGACAGCGACAAGAGCAGCGAGTTCCCATGTGGAGCTCCAAGAGGAAGGGCTGGAGATGCCAACACCATTTGCCTCCCCTTGGAGCCAGGCGCAAGCACTGGCCTCTGCACAGCCTCCATCCCCTCCATCCTTGCCTTGGCAGCTAAGTTGTTAATAAGCTTCCCCTTGCTATGATTCCATCCAAATTACTATTTTAAAACAACTACAGATGTGCTAAATTGGCTCAGCATAATAGGATGAGATGGAGAATAAAGGTTCCCCTAGTGGGCTGTCGCCAGTGCAGGTAATTTATTACCTGGGTGGCTAATTATACGCTGCTCAGCTTTCTAGGGTGAAAACATCTTGCTATTTCCTAGTTAAGGAGCCCTGACACAAGTGAAATGACCAGACATGTGAATAGGAAACACAGTGATTAAGTACCTGAGAGATGAGGAATGCGAAGGAAAAGGCATTCTGCAGCCAGAAAAAATGAACTGTGCGATTTCCCCCGCGCCCTGGGGGAGCCGCGCGGGCTGCAGCGCTCCGAGCTCCAGCTCTTTGTGCGGGGCTCTGCAGCCAGCGCGCCTCCAAGCTGGGAAAGGCCGCGAGAGCAGGAGGCGCTCGGGATGAGCTCTGCACAAGCGCTCGTGAGCTGAGGGGCTGGGGTTCCACACTGCTGCTTTCGGGGTGTCCCTCCCAGCAGTCACCCACGGGACACCCCTTCCCTGGTCACAGTCCAGGCAACGAAGGGGAGAAATGCTGTTCTGATGTCCCCACGTTTGTTATTTGCTTGAGAGAATTTATTGTTTGCAGGGTTAATGTATTTGAGAAAATGTATCTTACAAAAAACAATCTGTCAAATGCTGCAAAAGGGGCCAGTTTTCCAAGCGCTCAAAATCTACGGCACGAGGCAAAGCCCATCTAGGAGAAGGGTGCTCCACGAAACACTCATGTCACCCCGTGGCCGCTACCCATCTGGCAAAGCCAGGTCCTCTGGGCTGGTTTATGGAGGTTTGGTGGCAAAAGGCACCACAAAGACCAGGGAGGGATTCCTGCCTCCCGCCTGCTGAGATGCAGCCCATGAGATCCATCCTGGGAGATCCCGTCTTCAGTGCTCTGGGCTCGCGCTTGCTGCAGCCACCTGCATCGTGTCCATGCGTGATGCAGCCTAGCAGCTAACTTGACTGCATCGCATTTTCCCTCCTGGCGCGGTTAGCTAACAGCACTGGAGTTTCCTACCGCAGAGGAAAGCCGTTTCCGCAGTGAAGAGGTTTGTGGTGAGGGAACCCGGCCTCGGATGCGGATGCTTTCTGCTGTGATGCTCACATGAAGGCACAGAAAGGACCACTGCTTTTTCCATTTCCTTGCAGAGGAAATGTCCTATTGCAAATATGACTTGTAGCTGCTTCAGGAATGAGTCATTAGTTTGTGTATAAGCTAAACACTAGAACATAACCATAAATAAATACAACTGGCTTCATAAACTGGAAATTAAATATATCCCTTCGTTGTTTGAAATGTACCGTGATTCATACAGCTGCTTCCCAGGACAGGCTTTATTTTAAACCAGGTCTTGAAGCCTTGTAGGGCTCTCTGCACTCTTGGCCCACGTTCTGCTTTTGATTTGTCCTGAGAACGTTGCCTGACGAGCGCTGTTTGTGGGATGGTTAATGTTAGTAGCACCAGCAGCCTGCACATCCTTGTCAGGGTCTCTGGTCCTCGTGTTGGGAAGAAGAACTAAGACTGTCCCGCTCTGCCCCAGACTCCAAGGAAGAGGAGGGTTGGAGCGGTGGGTATGTCCCTGACACACTATATGTCTGTCCTGCCTTCACTTCTGATTTTATTTAGTCTTTTCTCTCTCTTTGCCTTTTTTTTTTTCTTTTTTTTGCTCTTTCTTCCATTCCATCTGTTTTTCCCCCTTAGGAGCCACGGAGCCCCTCAGGCTGCATTCCCGCCTGTGCTGGATGGCACTGGTAGAAGAACGTGTGGTTCTGGCTGTGAGAGACAAGGTGCCATTTTCTCCTGGTCCAGGAGCCTCCGTTGCTCCTGTGCTGCTCCTGCCATTCCCACGGCACACACTGGAGCACAAGGTCCCTCTCCGAGCCTCCTGAGACCAGGTCCTCCTGGGATTTCTGCTGTGGCCAGGAGCCTCGCAGACCTGGGTGCCTTGTGGTCGGGTCGGCCCTAAGCTAAATACCTGCAGTTGCCTGTTCTGGCAGCGCTCACCGCTGGGGCTGCTGCCGGCGCAAACCAGGCTGCAGCGTGTAAAACAGCAACGTTAACTGTTTTTCCAGCTGTCTGCAGCTTATGAGCTGTAAAACACACGCTAACGTTACACCTCCCCGCCTTGCCAGGGAGATGCCAGGGACAGCAGGGAGTTTCTTTAAAGATGGCTTCTAGAGAGTGGAGGAAATATCGGACACGAGGAACTCGTGCAGGAACTCGCACCATCACCGGGAGCAGGGAGCAGCCCCATGAACGAACGGCCCCAAGGTGCTGGCTCCATCCCGAGGGCAGGACCTGGAGAGGGACTCACAACTCGGGCTCCATCTGATGCCTCCGTAGGGTCTTGAAGGAGTTGGAGAAGGGGAATGTCCCAGATTTGGGCTCAGTTCCTGGATCTCGGAGCACAGAGCCATGTCGTATCCCCCACCGAAGCCCATGGCCAGGGTCCCCAGGAGCAGCAGAGCCCAGGCAGGAGCTGAACCCCCTTTTCAGGAGGAGGCAACATTAGACGCTCGGCCGGTCTGAAACCAATTTGTGTCTATCTTTGAACCTGATTCCGTTCTCAGCCCATTTTGGCTCTGTTTGTTTGGAGTAGACCTGGTTCTAAAGGGAAAAGCAGACAAACCAGACTAAACATCAAATATTAAATAGCAACTGCTAATATGACAACCATTAAACACAAGCGCTCTCCTGCCTCCATAGCAGCTGGAAGTGGAGCTGCACACCCACCTCTGGAGCCCGGCGCTACCGAAAGCGAAGTCAGACTGCACGTGTATATATCAAATTGCTGGAACGAAGAAGAAATCCAGTTTCCTGCTGCCAGTCTTTCTGGCATTCAATCTTCCGTGTCTGCTTTTAGCAGAGGCAGGAGGAGACCGTGCGCCCTCCCTTTCTGAGACGGGGGAAAGAGCAGCAATGAGCTACCCGGATCCCTGGCTCTGAAAAGGGGCTCTGCAGAGATTGGCAAGGAGGTTTCCCCCCTATCCTGCTGGAAAACTAAGGAAAAAAAGTTTTATTTCGCATTGGGAAGAATCCAAGAGGCTTTGAAGTCCTGGGAGAGATCTGCTGGCCAGGCAAGCCCTTCTCTCACTCTCCCTTTCTCTCTCGCTGCATTTCAAAGCGGCTGCGTTGGGATAAATCCAAACCAGGGATTCCTGCAGCTCCACGGTGAGGAGAACTTCCATAGAGCACCTTGGCTGCAGTCAGGGATCTGTCTAGCTGTGCCGGGGGTCTCACTGACCAGAAAGTTCATGGAGGGATGAACTATCCCCAAAGCAATGCGGAAGACGAGGGTTCAGCTGTGCTCCTATCCGCTTGGCCGCTCGTGCTGAGCTCCTCTCACATCTGGGCTGTCCCTTAAACTCCTCTCCTAGCTCTAGGAGGAATCAGGCAAAAACTAACATTTAAGGACCCCTCCTGGTCCATGCATGCCAGGAAGAGCAGAGGAATGTGAGCTGGATGGGAGCTCGGGACATCCCTGCCGCATCCCTGACCAAAATCCTTGTCACGTTGTCAGTGGGCACTTAGGGCCATGGCATGGAGAGGGCCCGGGGTCCTTCTTGTTATCACCCACACTCCTCCCCTTTCCTTGAGCCACTTCTTTATCACTTTTTGAGCATACCTTCCACTTGACTTAGCACTAACATATGTACACTCGACATTTCAGTAATGCCTTACAAATTAACTCGGGCTGATTGAGAGATTATCTGCTGCTTCCAGGCTCTCCCCATCACCCTCCACCTCTGCCCTCCACCTTATTTGCAGTGGATGCTCTTTGCTGGAAACCCAAGACTTCATCCTGAGGAGGAGAGCTAGGGCCCCCTCCTGGTGCCTCTGGCCATCTACCCCAGCACAGCAGGGAGGGTTTCAACCCATAGAATACATTTGGATAAGACCTTCAAGATCATCGAATCCAGCCTTAAGCCCTTTGCCACCGTGCCTGTTAAACCATGTCCCTAATCCATGCTCAGGACATGTCATTAAGTTTCTCCAAAGAGTCCCATTCTGCTTCTCTTTCTTCTTTCCCCTCCCTCTTTAATTTAAGGACTTCTTTCTCACATCAACGTTGCATTCAGACATGACCTCCTTGAGGCCTCCTGTCATCTCGGTTGGTGTTTTACGGAGAACGGAGGATCCTCGTTCTCCTTCCGAGCCCACGGAGGTGGCCGGTTCAGATGGGAGGTCTCTTGAGGAGATGGATGGGGCGGCTGCAGCAGCCCATGTCCACAAAGTGGCTCTCACGGCCCCGAGAAGCAGGTGGCCCTTAGGCTGCTGCATGAGGGATGACCTGCGGCTTTGGCTGGAGGAGCGGGGACCGCTGCAGCCCTGGCTCCAGCAGACCCCCGTCTGCACTCTGTATTTGCAGCTTATAAACAAAGAGACAGGAAGGCAGATGGACGATATATTTGCTGAAGTGCTTTCATGAGAAAATCTTTAGCTATTCAGAACGCTGGGTTGCTGGTTCTGCTTCCGCTATCCCAGCAGTGCAGCCTTCTGGACAGAGAGGTTTCCAGTCCTCCTGGAGGCATTCCCATCGTTCAGCAATTTCCCTAGGCACATTTTACTATGGATTTTTTTGTTCTGAGCAGTTACGTTTCCTGCAGTCCTCCTGAATTCCTAAGCGCTGGCCACTGAGTATTTGGATTGCCTGTTGCTTGTTTCTGCATTGCTTAATGCTGGGAAGAGCCCTGAGAATGCATTTTTATGCAAGAGGCGGTGAAAAATGAGGGTATATTTTATTACGTTCTAGTGCAGAGGGGCCCTTCATTGATTACACAGAGCGCAAGAGTTATTACGGCTGGAAGGAACCTCTACCAAGTCACCTGCTCTCTTTTATCCTCGGCATCAGGCCGGTAAACCATCCTTGTCAGATGTGTATTTAGCCTTATCCTTGAATATCTCCAGGGAAAGCAATTCAACAGCCTCCCTGAGCAGCTTGTTCCATCATCCAAACTCTAGTTAGAGTTATAAAGGTTTCCCCAATGTTTTACTTTAATTTTCTCTCCTGCAACATAACACCATTATTACTAGTTTTAGCTCCTTGATGGCTCTTTTTCCCCTAAGCCCCCATTTAGGAGAGTCGGGGAGGGAGTCAAATGAACTGACTTACAGCTCGCTTACAACACGGCCTCAGCCAATTCGCTTTAATGGCAGTTAAGGTAGGCAGAGTTTATGGGATCATATCAGGTTTTAAATGGTCTTAGGCAGTGCTCAAATGTCCCCTTGTGAAATTAGCTGCTTCAAGGAGCGGGTGCCCCGGCTCTCTGGTCCGCTCGCTCCGGGCGAGCCGGGACTCCCCGATGGATGCGGGATCCATCGGCAGGGCGGAGGGGGACACGGGATGGGGATTCGCCCGTATGAGGGGGTCGGGTCCGCACCGGGTGCCCCCGGGGAGACGCAGCAAGTGCGACCAGCGAGTGCGGCGGCAGCGAGCACGGAGCACCCGCCGGGGACGGGGCTGGAATGCAGAGAGGAAGCGAGCGCATGGAAATTCAAACCTCTCCCCAGATGAAAGACGGAGGGGGGAGTTTCCTGGCAAATGGAAATGTAAAAAAGTGTTCCTGATTTTTTTCCTCCCTTCTAGCAAATAGCAAGTAGTTCTAACTCCATGTCTGCTCCTAGATCCTCTCCATAGTCCACCTAGAAAGGTGTCTGTCGGTCTGGTAGAAGCTTCCCCCTCATTTCCCCACTGGAGACCAGCTGGACCCTATCGTGTCCCCTTGGTCAGGCTGGGCAGTTCTGGTGGGCATGGGGTCCACCAGTCCTTCCAGCGGCCGTGGAGAGTGACTGAGCCCTAGGGATGCTGCAGAGGGAAGAGCTGCTCCATTGCCATGTATCCCATTGCATCCCATCTGCTGCCACAGCATCCAAGGACCCAAGACAGACATCTCTGAGTGGGAGCTGGGCCACCTGGAGACAAACTGACAGGTCCCCCGTGCGCTGGCCCTTCTGCTGGCAGCACCGGGACACGCTGCCGTTGCGAGATGGACGTGGCCAAGGTCGTGCAAGCACCCTGCGAGGAAGCGAGCCCGGGCTGCCAGCCGCGCTTCGGATCAGCTCTGCAGTGTACGCTTCGGTCTACCTTAAATAGCTGAAGTAGAGGAGTTCCCCCTTTTCTCCTGGGGGACTATTCCATCATCTACTAGATTTCACTGTTAGGAAATGTTTCTTGTTACTCAGCCTATATTTTCTTTTACTTGATTTTATCCTATTACTCCTAGTCACATTCCTCCAGGCCACTAGTTCCTCTCCCTGCTCTGCTACCCTCGTACGCTGTGCAGACAATTATCGTATCTAGCCCTGGCTTCAGGTTGGCCAACTTACACCCAGTGCTCTCTGTTAACGCTGGGCCGTAAATCGGCCCCTTCAGTTCCTCGGTCGCTTGTGCTGCTCTTTCCTTGTGATCTTGTTTGCTGTGTTGGCTGCTGGCGAGAGAACCCAGCTGCAGTAAGAGCCAACCGATGCCTGGCTGGCTCTGCCTGCAGTGCTCAATAGTGGTGCAAGCGGCGACAGGTCCCTGCTGCCTGCAGCTCCTCCTTCCTGTGCCCGGAGAGGCTCCCCTGCCACCAAAGAGCCTTTTTGGAGGTTCCTGACCATAGATGTGGTCCTGGGGAGCCACAGGGCTGTTGCTCATGGGCTTCTTCTGCTGTTGCTGTCACCTTTCCTTGCCCACCTGCCTTTGTCTTCTTCTGCACCCTGGCTCCAGCTCCCTTGCCAATGTCCCAGCATTTCTGTGCTCCCTTTACCCTTTAGCATCGTGTTTGCTGCCCTGTTCTCTCAGTGCATGGTGACCTCCCCTCCTCTGGTCCCCTCGGCAGCTCTGGCCATCACAGAGACCTCTCTTATCCAGTGGAGACCCCAAAACCAGCACAGCCAGGAGACTGGTAGAGTTTGCAAAGAGCTAAGGCTGGTTGGGACCACCCTGACGCTGCAGCCTCTGCTGGGACCATCTCCAGGGCAGGTGGGCGCAAGCCCGTGGTCAAGGTCCCTCTCTCCTGTCTCACAAACCAAAAGAGCAAAGGGAAAGCAGCATCCTTGGGGCAGACAGGAGAAAGCAGCTGTCGTGATGTGCAGGTGGGGATGGTCTCCTGGCAAGGGAAGGAGAAGCCAAGCGAGAGCCCCGTGCATGGGAACAAGCACTCAAGCTGCTCGGGGGAAAGAGCTCGCCTGGTTCCTTCAGCACGTCGACGCTTTGGGGCTCTTTTCTCATCCGTGTATTGTCTGCAGAGTGTGATTTTAATTAAAGCAATTATTCAAAATTTTTTACTGAGTGATTGTAGCAAAGACCTTTTATGCTTTCAGGGCCCATTTGTAAGCAATTTACCTCGAGTATTTGGCAGCCAAAGCTCAAGCAGATTTACGGGGCAGGGAAGTCCCCCCTGCTCCTGTGTCATCCGCGGATGAGTGCAACTTGTTGAGTGAGGTTAGCAGTGCTTATATTTGTGCTTATCAACTTGAAATGTGTTTCCTATGGATATTCTGCAATATTTACTTAAATCTAGCTGTTTCTGTTAAAATTTCTGGCAGTAAGCACAGTTACTAGCGTTTTCATGGGTAACAAAGACAAAACAGGACACACTGGGCAGTGTCTAAGCTAATTGTCGGAGGACTGGAGTACATGCAATATTTGTTCTGTGGTATTTATCTAATTTAGTTTACAATGTGGGGCTTTTTATTTATTTTTAAAGTGTGTCCCCCCCCCCAAGCCCAGCCTTGTAAAGCTTGTGGTTCTTTGCAGGATTCAAGTTACAAGCTCTTGCTATCCTGCTTTAGCCATGATTTTTTTATAAAACTGTGGTTAGACTATTTTTTACTCTAGAAAAAGAGTTAGTTTCTCCCCACCCCACCTCTTTTTTTTGCTGATAAATTGCAAATGGATAAATGGATGAAGCAGACTTGCTCTCTCAGACATTCCCCTTCAGGCAGAGATTAAACATGGGCAATTTCAGTCCAAAATGCAAATGCTTTGGACATTTATGAGAGTGGGAAAACAGGGGCTTATTATGAAAACTGCTTTGCAACTTTATAGGGGCGCTACTGGCAGCCGGCGCTGTCCTGCCGAGCGCTGCTGTTGTGCAGGCTGCTCCCTCCCCCAGCACCGGGATGCTCCCGAGCAGCTTTCCCGGCCTCAAAAATACCGAAAATAGGCAAAACTGCGTCTCTGCCGATGGGTTAGCAAGGAGTTGGAGTCTGTGATTCGGGCTCCTCTGGGGACGTCCCCACGGTGCCTGACAGCAGATTTGCACTGTGAAGAATTTACGTCTCCTGCTGAGAAGTCAATTTTCAGAGGAGATAATCAAATGTGACCTGTGTGACAGTGTTATTTTAACAGAACATTTTTTCCTTTTTTTTCATTTTATTTATTCCTCACTTTTGAGTTCCATTTGGCATCTATGATGGTTCCCAAATGTTATATTTTTATTAGGATTCAAAAAACACTTGTAAATAGTTCCAAGCAAGGATGAGATGGTCCCACCTGCATTTCTTGACTTGTTTTCAAGTGCAAACAGCTCTGTCTGAAGCACAGAGCCAGTCCGGTACAGATCCAGGAACAAGGGCCCCCCAGGGGAGGCTTCTGCCCCCCAATCCCTGCCTCAGGAATCCCACACAAGGATGCAGCGTGGGCCCTCATGGCAAATTACCTTCAGGTGCTTCCAAATATATTCCTGACAGGGACTTCAAGGTCTCTCCCTTCCCCTCCTCAGTGCTGCAGGCAGCTCTCGTGCATCCTCATGTATCCTTGCAGCAAAGCCGGTGCACAAGCAGGGTTCAGAAAAGTCAGCAAACAGCTCTGTGAAACCATTCCAAAATGGCAAATGAAGGTGGATCCGGCTCAGATGCTGCTGTCCGGGAGCTTATTGGAGGTAGATATGGAATCAAGGGAAAAACCTTGGGAAACCAAGAGAAAAATCAAGGGAAGGGGTGGAACAGGACACAAAGGATGCTCTAGGCATCGATGGAGACTCTGGAGCTGCAAGGGCAGCTCTGAAGCCGAGAGGGCAGCTGGACAATTCCGTATCCCGGCTCTCTGGAGCATTTGCCTGTCAATCAGTCCCTTATTTACAGGAATGCTGAACCCTTTTCCAGATCCTTTAAATAAAACAAGAGCTCCCATCTTCCTGTAGCAAAGCGTATTATAGCCGTTTGTCACAGCCTCATCCAGTAGGTATTAATTCCCAAATCATTTTGTGACATATTTTATCATAAGTTATTAAAGGAAGTAGCGGCATTGGGCAATCATTTGATAAACTGAGCCATAATTTAACATGCTCCTCTGTCATATTAGTGGGGAACAAGATTTATTCTCTTAGTGCAGCTTTAATTATGGATAACATAAACAGGGCCGGAGGAGCAGGTCTGGAGGAGGGGACTCTGCTCAGCTGGAGCCTTTGGGATTTCTCCTTTGGGTCCCTTTGGGGCAATACGGGATCTTCTGAGTGCGACGGGCTGATCTACGGCTGCCGGATCTGGCTCTGCCTGGCAAAGAGCTCAGTCTGTGGCCTTGGTTTTACATTCCCAACAGGAAAAGCTAGTGAGTTTTAACCAACACATGGGGCCTTGCACAGAGTGAGCTCATCGCCTTCCGTGGCCCTTCTAGGGGAAGCCAAACCCATCCGCCCACCCCGGCGCTGCAGGGAGACCTTCTGCACTGGACAAGACTCCTGCCTAAACCCACGGACGGGTGAGCAACCAGAAACGCCCGACCCTCGGGCTTCCCTGGGCGCTGGGAGCTGTGCAGCCTTTGGGCTGAGAAAGAACTTGGGTCATTTATGATTTGTTGAAGGTCGGAGAAGAAATTGAGGTCGGATTGGCTTAGCACGCTCGGCGGTTCGCTGCACACAGGGCGGCGAGGTGCTGCGAGCTGCTCCTCGCCGGGGCCGGGCCCCTTGGGCGCCCTCGCTGCGAGATGTCACCTCCAGCTCCTTTTCCTCGGGTGCGTTTCCCTGCACCCGCTCCTCGGAGCCACGGTGATATCGTTGATGCCCATTTGGGACCGGCGAGGCCAGGGGCCCGTGGGGGCTCTGCCTCCCGAGGCTGCACCCGTGGAGCGTGAGGAGGCAGCAAAACGAGCGCAAGCGACCAGGGGCTTCCAAAAAAACCCACTGCCTCCTCCCCGATGAGGGCTCAATGACCCTCCCGGTGAAGATCCCAGCTGGGCTGGGAACTCGTCCGCACTCCCCGCACTCCCCTGCTGTCATTGCTCCGGCTTGGGTCTGGAAATGATCTTTTAATTCCAGCCCCCACTGAGAGCCCTGCAAAAGCAGGGGAGCCTGCACGGGCAGGGGGCCCTCTGCACGGACACGTCCCTTCGGGCCCCCTCTGCCATCAGCATAAATAGCGGGGGGACAAATCCCCCGCTGAACTCTAAAATACTCACTGGTTCAAAGAGGGGAGGGGGAAAAGAGCAGAGGAGAGGAGAGGCTCAAGCACCTGGTGCTGAGGTTGGGTCTTTTTCTTTGGAAGGGGAAAAACCTGCCCAGTCCATGGGCAGTTAAGAAGAGAAAAAAGGAGAGAAGAGAAAAGGAGAAAGAAGAAAGGGAGGAAAAGCAAAAGGGAAAAGCCCTGCCCCCGAATATCCCTCCTCCTGTGCTTGAGCTGCTTCTCTCTTCCCCCACTTCCCCAGCACCAGTCAGGCTCACAGAGCCATAAAATAAGAGTTTGTGGCGTGTTCAATCGATTATTCCTCCTAATGCACTGTTTTTGGAGACAGGTAATTTATTTCAGACTCTGCATGTCTACATGGAAAAAAAAATCTTTTCCTTTCTCTCTCTTTTTTCTTTTCTTTCTGTTTACAGATCCCCCCCTTCGCTGCCACCTCCTCCCGCCCCCTCCCTTTCTTCCCGCCGAAGTCCCCTCGGACGCAGGCGTTTCCCGAGGAAGGTGCAGCCATTCCCACAGTGAAACCCAAGGCAGGTAATGACTTTCTCACCCCATCCATACTGGAGGGGCTGCTCCCTGCAGCTGCATCCCCTTAGTGCGGAGCCGGGGGTGCCAGGCCTCTCCCTCCCGCTCCGCCGCGGCCTCCCAATAAAAAAGGAGAAAGATGTAAAAGGAGCAGGAGTTTGCGGAGATGGAGTTTCTGTGCAGCGGAGGACCGGGGCGGGGGGCGGCTGGGATGAGGATGGAGAAGGAGCCATGGAGCCCGTCTCCCAAAGCCGCCGCTCACAACCTCTAGTCCGGCTACAAAAGCACGGAGGAGCTTTTGTCCCCGCGCCGAGCCCCGAGTCCCCTCCGGGATGAACCAGCTCCGGGCGGGAAGCGCCAGGGCTGGAGCTCTCCTCCCTGCAGGCTCCAGCATTCGAGCCGCTGCCCTGGGCGGGCGTTATCCTGCTCCAGCCGTTGGGCTGCGGATCCAGGTCCTTTCTGTAGGAGCTGCACTTTCCCACCAGGCTTGGGAGCCCTGAAAAACACGCCCAAGACCTTCCTGACGGAGCAGGTGCACTTCTCCCAGCCCGCTTCCGTGGGCTTTTTGGTTGTAAATTCAATACGAGCATGTTTGCTAACTGGGGAATTCGGGACAAAAGGAGTGTTTTGATGATGAAGTTTTAAAAATGTTTTCTGAGCGGCCGGTGCGAGGACGGGGACAGCCCCTGCTGCTCCCACCGGTGCTCCGGCCTCCCCTGGACGGCTCCGTGGGGATCAAAGCCTGCCCCAACCTTTTGCATGTGCCCTCCTGCTGCCGGCCGGGCTTCCAAGGCCGTGCACGGACCTCCCGCCTCCGCACGCAGCGGTCAGGCCAGGAGCGGCTGGCAAGTGCGGAACCGGGCTGGCTTTGGAGCAGCCCGGTCCTGTTATGAGGGTCCTTATGGGGGGACGGTGCCAGAACCATGTGCTGGGAATGTCCCGCGTGCCAGGAACGTCCCGCGTGCCAGGAGAATCCTGGCTGCTCTTTTCCCTTCCCGAGGTTTATCCTGCTCCGTGTGCTGGCGGCCCCGGCCCAAAGGCCTCCGTGGTGCTGGCGCCCAGGACCGGAGTTTCGTCGGCAGCTTCGCGATTCCCTGGGTTGCTGGCAAGGCAGCAACCTGCTCCCTGCGCTGTTATTTTAACGTTAAGCTGCTAAAGTTTTGGTAAATTTACGACTGCGCATCAGGCACTTGCAAGACAAACCATCTCATTGGGAATTTGGAGGAAAACAACAGAAATGATTAAACGGCTGAAGGGATTGACTTATGAAGAGAGATTAAAAGAGCTAAATCTGACTAGCTGGGCTAACCGGCAACTAGGGCGAGATGTGATCGCTATCTGCAAGAATATGAAGGGTATAAATCACAGCTCGGAGGGTGTGTGGGGCAGCCCAGGGAGATTAACTCAGAAGAACAGGCACAGGAGGAGCAAAGGGAAAAAAATAACCTAGGAAAGATCTGGCAAGAGCCCTGTGCTCGGGCAGGGAAGATGCCCCCAAGAGATGGCAGGAGCATCCAAGCCTTGGGACGGGCTGCAGCAATGACCCAAGGAATGGGGTGCAGGACCGGGCCAGAGCTGAGAGGTTTAGCTCCTCTTTCAAGCAGCAACTCGACTGCAGAGCTGCACGTTTGGCAAGGCTGGGGACTCATTCCCGTGTCAGCGAGACAGCCCCAGAGGCAGCGAGCTCCGCGCTTCCCGCGCAGCCGTGGAGGGATCCGTGCAGCCTCCGCGGCTCTCCAGGGTGCTCCTGCTGGGGGAGATGCTTCCCCTTCACAGACACAGGTGCTGTTGGGCCACAGCAAGGCAAAAGGTAGAACTAAGAGCGTAATTTGCATGGAATAATTCCCTGGAGACCTTCCTCCTAGCAGCAGTTCATGGTTCCTTGTGTGAAGCATTTGTTGGAATAGCTGATGATAACAAGAGCAGGGTGGGTTCACCACGATCGCATCCCCTGGTTCTGTCCCGCTTGCTGAAGTGCTGCCAGCACCCCGGGAATTCGGCCCCTGGGGCTGGAGCAGGGCGAGGGGCCGCGTTTGCCACCGGCTTCCTTGTCTTTACCCGCTTCTCTCCGCTGTTTGCACAAAACAAAAGCAGAAAAGCAGCCCGGGAAAGCGGGGCCAGGCAGAACGCGTTTCCCGCTCCCAGGACGCAGGGCAGGGCTGGCTCTGGGGCCGGGCTGCAGCAGCTTCCCAGCAGGGACCTGTGCGGCCTTCCCAGGCAGCGGGATGATCCCAGCTCCGGCTGGGGCCCGCGGGCGCCCGAGCCGGGACAGCTCTGCCTTCAAAAGACCGTTTCCACACGGAGCTGCCGGCTCCCTCATTTCTCTCCTCACCAGTGCAGTCTTTGGCTCACACTCGCTAGTAACAAATTGCTCTTGTGCCTCTAATTCCAGCTTCCCTGGCATCCTCAGCCGAACGAGCCCTCTGCAGAAAGCAGCGGGTTCCCGGCGAGCAGCGGGAGGCGACTTTTCCTCTGCTTCCTTCTCCCTCCCCCTGTCTTAATTGCCGCCCAACATGGGCTTTCGAGGTGTATTAAACATACAAATTATTCTGCAAAGCTTCATGAAGTGCTAGTTACCGAGGCCTCTAATGGGAAACGACAGTGCAACCAGAGAAGCTGTTAGCGTCAAAGCTTTGTCTGAAATTGCTCCAGGAAGAGGACGGTTTGGCGGCGCGGGCCGGCGATGCGCTTGGCGAGGCGGCGGGCACCCCTCGGCAGCGCTCCCCCCTCGTGCACCTGCGACACTGTTCCTTCCTGGAACACTGCTGATGCTTTGGAGAGAGTTCAGAGGAGGAGCGGGAACATAATCAAGGAGCTGGAGGGCATGATTTATATGGCAAGATTAAAAGGGCTGCATAATAGCAACAATAATAAGCGCTCGCAGCACACGGGGTTTTTCATCTTTGCACCCAGACGAGGCTAACGTGTATCCTGCGCGCAAGTGCATTAACAGCATCACCGCCCCTCGCCCGCCGGCCCAAGGCAGCCCTGGATATGGGAACCATCTGCGAGGCTCCGCGATGCCAGCGAGGGAGGGAAGGGTTGGGGTTAGCCCCAGGGGCTACCACGGGAACACAAAGGCATGGAGATGAGGGGAGGAAGACGTGGGCTGAGCACGGGCGCAGTTTTGCCGGCAGGATGGTGTAATAAACGCGGGGACATGGAGCCGGAGGGAGAGGATGTGGGAACGCGCGGGGGGCCGCGTCCCCCGGGGCGCTGGAGGTGGGCGCTGGCGTGGGATGGGTGCCGCCGGATGAGCTCCGGCTGCGCGGGGAAGGTGCCATGAGGATGCGACGGAGAGGGAAAGAGCTAAAATTAAAATAAAAGCAAAAAACCCCACCCTAAAACATCCTCTTCTTGCGAGCTGGCTCCATGGGAGCTCAGCAGAAGGTTGGGGGGAGATAACTACAGAGGCAGGAGAGGGGAGAGGGCACGGAGCCCTCTGCGGGGACATCCAGGGCCTTGAAGTCCAAAGGCAGAGGTTGATTGTCACCCGAGGAAGGAAAAATCTCCGGGAGTGCGTATCGCATTAAGCAGGGTGCTGTAATAAGTGTTTTATGCTTTAGAGGAGTAGAGAGAACAGTGAAATCCCCCGTAAGAGCTAATTACTGCAAATTCCTTTTCAATAAAACAAGACAAAAAAAAATCCTCTCTTGATGGAAAAATCCATTTAACGTGCAGATGAGGTAACCGCCGCGCGCGTCCTCCCCGTGGCGTTATTGGAAGTCGAGAGGGTTTCGGAGCCGGGCTCATCCGCGCCGCGCGGCAGGGAGGTTCCCAGGGCCGCGGCGGCTGCGCCCTCGGGCTGCCCGCTCCTTGGCTTTCCCTGCTCCACCCAAGGGATTTGGTGGCTCCGGGCGGAGGAGCCGTCCCCATGCCCGGCTACTGGCGCCCCGTGCCCTCGGCGTCCTGGCTCTGTCGCCTTGCTCAAAGCCCAGCCTCATTAGGACGAGGTAAACTCTGGGATTAGGAGTGGCTTTGCCTGCACCCTCGCACGCTGCCTTTCCCTGCGATTTGAAAGGGAGCCAGCTTGGTGGGTTTTTTTGCACATGGGAGCAATATATTGAATTACATGTATGTCCAGCGCCTAGGAGAGATACATTTCTTTTCCACATGTTCGTGCAGCTGCGTGACCCCAGGAAACCCGGCAGTGGGGTCTGTCTTAGGAAACAAATAGGGCTGGTTCGGTGCGTGTGAGCGCGTGCGGGGGGGTCTCCCCCAACACCTTCCCACCCCGCTGCAGATGCAGGATCCTCGTTCATCCCAAACCTCGGGAGCAGACGCGGTCTCGGATGCAGCGCCGGGCACCGCGGGGAGAGGGAGCATGGGGACCAGCGGGGCATCCAAAGGGACCCCCGTTCCATGGTCCCCACAGCACTCAGCGCGGAAGAGCCCTGTGGGTGTTACTGGTGTCACTGCTGCCACCGCGGAGCGAGCGGGCTCAGGACGGCCAAGGACCAGGCTGCACCCGGCCAGAAAGAGAGGCCCGTTCAGCCCCCAGTCACCCAGCAGGCCAAAAATAGCTGGAGAGGGGGAAAGAGCGACCCCGGCTCTGCTCAAAAGCAATGCAAAAGCCCCATGCGGAGCACAAATACAGTTGCCCTTCCTGTTTTTTGTTCTGTTTTGCAGGAGAAAATCAGGGCTGTGTTTTGCAAAGGCATCCTGAGCTCTCACCCGCAGTCTTGGAAAAAAATGCTCATGTTGTTGGGTTTAATGTTTTTCTTTCTCTCCTGGCCTTGCTGGTTTGCAGAAGAGCACCCAGGCAAAGTTGGATAACTTTGGAAAGGGAAAGAGCGGGAGGAGGAGGCAGGCAGCAGCCGGCTCCCCGCGCTCCCCCCTGCTCCTGCGCATAAATGAAGTGCTCTCCATTCCTGGCTCGTCTGCCACCCTCCACTGAGTCTGTCATGGGCTCATCTGTGTATAAATTAGCTTTTCACAGTAATGCCGTGTAAAATTATTTCTGTCATCCTTTTATCTGACCGGTTTATCTCGTCAGCTTGTCAGTCTTAATTCTGCAACCTTCCTGTCTCCTCGGGCATCCATGGGAGCCACCGACGCGGTCCCGGTCCGGAGGTGTCTCCTGGGCACCCTGGGCGCTCCGGGCGCCCTTCCCAAGGGAGCCTGCGCTTTCCCACCCAGCCCCGTCCCTGTTTTCAACCGCTCCTGCAGCCAGCCAAAGCACCAGCACACATCCACGGCACAACACGGAGCGAGCAGCACAAAGGCTGCCGGCTTTGGAGCGTTACTCTTTGTTCAAAATTAGGCAATGACATTTATCGGGGTTGGCATGTGCTAGGTGACCCACTGCTCGGAATCCGAGATGTGCTGCGAGTGGCCGCATCAGCTGCGTGGTATTTTCCCCTG
Organism: Nothoprocta pentlandii; assembly: GCA_013398315.1. Lineage (NCBI taxonomy): Eukaryota > Metazoa > Chordata > Aves > Tinamiformes > Tinamidae > Nothoprocta > Nothoprocta pentlandii. The sequence continues at coordinate 894,968 of VZSG01000253.1, read as the reverse complement.
ACAGTAACGCCTTTGCAATCCGGCTTCTGCTGCGAAGGCTTATGGAAAAAGCATTTAAAATCTATTGTCTGGGACGCTTTGTGCTTGCTTGCATGAGCACGGCTGGAAAGAGAACCCAAAAGGGATGCAGCTGGAATATATTAATTAGAGATTCCAGATGAACAGCCACCGCAGCCCCTTGGCCACCTTGGTCCCGCTCGGCACGTCGCCGCTTGCGCTGCGGGCGGAAGGTTGCGGAGGAGCCTGCATGTCCAGGGGCCCCGGGTGCACACTGCGATGGAGGAGCAGCCTCCTGCCCTCCTCCTCCTTGTCCCACCTGCTCCAGAACCCGCCCTGCTCCATCTGCTGCTCCAGAAGCTCTTTCTCCCCTTCGTTCCATCCTCCTTGGCCTCTTTTTCCCTCCGTCTTGCCTCTGCTTTCCTGGGCATCGCGGTTATTGGGAAGCTGTGGAGAGGGAGGTGCACCAGGACTTTGCACTTGTCCCCCGCTTGGACACACCAGGGACAAGCTCAGTCCCTAGGAGACACTAGACTTTTGTCCCCAAATGCCCACAAAGAAACAGAATTCTTAAGGCTGGGTCTGCCTTGGACTTAAGCCTCCATGTGGTGGGAATGAGGCTGGAAGGGACCTCGTGGGTCACCAAGTGCCACCTGCTACTGCAGCCAACACGTCCCCTGCGTGGGGTCCAAGATGCTGGTGTCCATCTGCAATGGAGCGGGATTCTCCCTGCTCCTGCCAGGCATCGGATCCTCGTCCTGCCTCGTCCCCCCGCCCCTCTCCCCGTCGGGTAGGGTTGGATGCCTAGCAGTTGCTTGGGACTACTGCTTCCCCGCGTTGTTATCTGTCCTCCTGCTCGCAAAGAAATCTTGTGGGCTGTAATTCTGCCTGCTACATCTTGTGAATATTTCTGGACTCTGAAGTTTCCCGGCTCCAGATGTTCTGGCCAGACCAGAGGAAAAAAACCCAAAAACCTCAGCATTAATAAAAACCTTTTGAAAATAAAAAGTCGTATTGCGCAGTAGTGACATCATATCCGTGAAATATGACCTGATGATGTCACAGCTGTGAAATGAGGGATGATTGTCTCTTTTTGGCAAATGTGGGCTCTTTGGGCCAGACCTGTTAAATAAATGCATATGTCCTGTAAATGTGTGCATGAACCCCGCGAGTGGCGAAGGCTGCCCTGCGGTGCGGCAGCTCCGGAGGCAGGTCCGGGCAGAGCCCCGCGCGCCGGGGCAGCCCCGCGCCTGGCAAGGGCAGTGCCCATTCCCCCGCGTTCACCAGCCCGGCACCGCCGCAGCGCTCCGGGTGTGCGGCCCCGCTGGTGCCTTCCGCGCTGGAAAACCCGCTCCGAGCTCCGCCTTGGAAAAACACCCCCTTTGCCCCCGGCAGCCACTTACCCACTAAAGCACCAGATCCAGCTGCCCTCCTCATCACCCTAACAAGCCCGGCTGCAAACACCGCGGCCTTGGCCATCTCCTCCTGCTCCTGAGATTTAAGCTATTCGAGGCAACAGTCTATCAAATATCCACCCCAAATTGCCCGGCCTTCATAATCCTGAAACTACCTGGCACGGCGGCGCCGCCGTATCCATTACCCGTGCGCTCTCCTCCTGCACACACACACTTTACACGTGTGTGCAATCCCTTTTATGAAGAAGCGTGTTGCCATGCCATGGGAAAGGTCTATTTCTTCCATATGGGCCGTGCTGACAGTGTCGAGTTTTTCGTTTAAGCTCCTGACATGCTTTTTTCGTTTGTCCTTTCCTCTTCCCCCTTTCATCCTATCATCCACGGAGATGTTTGGACTGTGCAGGATGTGCCAAGCAGGAGAGTCTCTCTGCCAAGGTGTCGATAACTGATAGCGAGAGCCACAGGAAGCTGATTGGGAATATTATGATGATTTTTGTTGTTGCTGGAAAATACTAGTTCCCTGAAACAGAAATTTTCCTTGTTTTCTGTTTTTTTAAAGTTTTTTTTTTTTTCTGGGAAGGGATTGGCTTGGATGGGCCATTTCAGCTACAAACATTGGAGGAGAAATTGCCCTTGAATTTGCCAGAAGGGTTTTGTTTCCACACGTTCAAAACGAAAATTTCCCGGTCTTCCTGCTTAACATGGGCTTGTGTTTCCAAAAATATGCCAATCATAATAACAAAAAAGACGAAAGAGGAAAGGCAAAGGCTGAGGCAGAAAGGAAAAGCTGGGACCAGCCTGTGCTGTTTCCCTCTATTTAAGTCAATCAAAGTGTTGATATTCTTATTTTTCAGTGTAATGCAGGAAATCTCTCTCTTGTTTGGCTTTAATTCACATTTTTGTATTTCAGGTGGGCCTGGGCTGGGCTGGAGCCTCCTCCACGCCTGGGCAATGCTGCTGTGCTGACGTTACACGGGTTTGGGGACATGGGTTACATGGGACACGGGGCGTCGGAGCGAGCGCCGTTTGGGGGCACCTGGCCCAGCGCCGCAGCCCTTTCCCAGCCGTGATTAATCCCCAGGAAATGTTCTGTGGTCAGGCCATTACCACTTAAATCTGGGGATGAAAATGAATCAGAGCCGTGTACGACTGTGGGAAAACTGTCGCCAAACTTGGATGGTTTTGCTTTGTTTCACCACAGAATTATTAATGAAGCACTGAAAAGGAGCGGGATCCCTGGCTCTAACCTTTTGTTAACCCCTTGCTGGACACAGCCCGGCTCCTGGAAGCTGCGCAAAGGGAATTTGATTGATAATCCACTATGTACATATGTATTTCCATGTGTATATATGTATTTCCATGCGTATATATGTATGTGCACGCATATATAGGAGTGCGTGGAGAAGGACGCAGGGGTGTGTGCGCATATCGCCTCGATGCAGAAATTTTCATCTCAAAGCAAAAGTTTATACATACATATTTTGAAGTGTGTTCATTTAAAATAATAAAAGAGCCCTGAAAAGAAAAGGAAAAAAAAAAAAAAAAGGAGCAAATTCTTTGGCTAATAGGATCCGCAGGGAAACTCCAAGAAGTTAATAGCTCTGCAGCTCGGTGCGCCGCAGCTCGGAGCGGAGGAGCGCGGGGCCGGGGGGGCCGGCGGGAATGAGAGGAATGAGCGCTCAGAAACTGTAAGCGCCTGAAAAATGATGTCAGGTGTCAGCGGGTTACCCGAAAGGCCACAGGTCGCTGCCGTGTTATGTTGTCCTGGTGACAGCAGAAGTCGAGTGAGCCTGACAGGTTCTTGCTGCTTTGGAGCCCTTGGCTCGCCGGAGCCATCAATTCCGATTCATTAGCAGGAGGGACGTGTAATTTGCCTATTGTGGCATTAGCGAGCGTGGCTAATCGGCAGCGCCGCCGCGAGCCGCACGGGGCGGCCGGGAGAGCAGAAATAAAATAAAGTGGGTTTAATTTTTCAAGGAAGCAGAGCGTTTCTGCGGGTGAGAACGGGGCTGGAATGCTTTAGTAACCCAATCCAGTGCCAGGCCTGCTTCACCACGGCTGCATCCCCGCTCGGCTACGGCAACACATGGAAAAAATATCGAGGCGTTTTGGAGAAGCGTGCACAGCTTGGGGGCCGCGCGGCACAGGCACCCGAACGGGACAGGGCTTCCCGGCGGCGATGCCCGAGGTTCCCGCCGGCTCCCGGTGCGCTCCGGGACCCGCCTGCGTCCCGGCGCAGCCGCGTTCAGCCCCGCTCTGTCTCGGGGAGCCGGTTCTGCTTCTCGCCTCCTCTTTCTTTGTGTGCACGGGCGCACTGGTATTTACAGGCGTTTGTGGTGTATACCGCTGCGGTTCCCGTACCGCACACTCAGCTGATGTGGCCACGCGGGACGTGTTGATGCCTTTCGGCCGCCGAGCAGGGACCCCCGGTGCCGCGGGCAGAGCCCTCCTCATCCTCAGGGGTGCCGAAGGACAGCGAGGGGCCGACACCGGGTGTTCTGGTGGCAGACAGGGCCGTTTCTGCAGAGCTTTGCAAAACGAGCTTTATTTCTAAGTGGGTTTTAAGTCACTAGGGCAGCGATGTGCTTAAGGTCTCTTGTTACTGCTGGAGCTGCAACTCTGGCTGTGGGTGCAAAACTCCCAGGCCCAGTCACCTCCCACACAAATTTAACACTTCCTTTCTCCATCAGTTTCTTTCTCGAGAACAAAACTGGACAGTGCTGGGAAGAGGAGAAATCCTTGGGCTGCATTTGTGCATGGAAACCCATCTCCTTCCGGGCTGCACCTGCAAGGATGGGCAGGATCAAACCCAGTTTTGTAGCCCGTCAACACACAGAAACGCTGGGCGAGCTTGGGCCTTTGCATTTCCTCTCACCCAGGGCTTGGTTAGGCTTGCTTGCCATCATGTTGGTCATGGGCCTTGCAAACTAGGGTGAAAATCCCATGGGAGAGGACGGACCCGTGCAGGACCCGTCCCTTGAGGAGAGCACATCAGAGCTCACCTGCAATGATGAACACCCTCGCCAGGAGCAGCTCCTGCCCAAGCAGGACGAGACCCGCTCCTGCTCTCCATTCGTCCACCTCCCTTTAACGAGGTCCTCTGGGAGAAGGAGGATTTCTCTGCGGAGACGGGATGTGCAGGATCCTGCACTGCTTATTGCTCCGAGCTGGAAGCCAGGCCTTGCTGAGCAGCCCGTGCCTCCCTTCCAGCGCGCTCGGCCTGCAGACAAAAGTCCCCATCTGACTCGGCAGCGTAATCATCGTTAGCACCAAATCCAGCGCAGCGGAGCCAGCCAGCGCACTCCATCTATTTTATAGTTTATTGTCTCGGGGTAACACACTAAGAATGGTTTCTGCAGACGTGGCAATAAAGCAACAGCCATTTCCCCCCTGTTGATCGGTTTAGGTTGTAATTAGAGCTATGTTGTTGGTTTAGAAACACTATAAACCAGGCCTTGCTAGGGTACACATGGAGATAGGAGCCATTTCAACAAGCCGAGTCTGGGCTGCTTCCATTCAGAGCTGAACAGGCAGCTCAGACGCTGCGCTGCACGAGCGGGCGCCGGGGCCTCGAGCCCTGCCCGCCTCCCCACGGGCCTCGGGCAGCCTCCCCGGTGCAGCTCCCAGCCCCTCTCCACGTTCTCGTCTTTGTTTCTTCATCTACCTCAGCAAGAAGCGTTTGTGTGATGTGTTTTTAGGGGGAGGGGTGCATTGTTTTAAGTGCATGCATACCATAATATCTGTTTGCACTAGCCAAAATATAAAGCGGAGGAAGTCAGCCTCACCTTGGTAGTCAAGGGTGAGTTTTGTGCTGTTCTTCAAGCCCAGGAGGGCCTTGGCCTGCCTCTTAAGGAGGTCCATCTCCTGCATTAACAAGGATTATGTTTCCGGGGGCTATGTCCACGGAGCACTTCTGGAGGCTTGGATCTTATAAATGTCTTTGGAATTAAGAAGATCAATAAAGCAGTACAGTGGAGTGGTGCCATTATCTTATCCTGCATTTAAAGCACCATGTAACTCCTCTCCTTCTCCACCCTGTTGACAGACCTGCAAAATTTTGGGCAGCGAAGAAGGCAGAAATGCCCAGAGCTGGCACCTTCCTCCCCCAATAGCGGCTCCCTGGTCCCCTGGGAGCCCCGGCACCAAGGGGACACCAGAGCAGCAAGGGATGAGCTGACCGGGCGCTCCCTCCTCCGACCACTTGAAGCCTGACCCCTCATTCCATTGCTTAATCTGACAGAATCACTTTAATTACTCCTCCGCAATCTATTCAAATTAGAAGCACATCAATCACCAGAAGAGCCTGGGATCCAGCCCAGCCTGCGCCACAGCTGCTCCTCGCAGGTAAATGAACTGTTTAACAAGAACCTGACAGAACAATCCTCCTCCTCTGATGGTTCACAGCCTGACTGGCTGACGGATAACGCATACCTGACCTGCAAGGAAACCTTGGGTTAAACCATGTCGGGCACACGGAGACCTGTCTGATCCCATTCTCCTGCCAAATAAACAAGACACAGCCCTAGAGCGGAGGTGGAGCTCCCACGCAACGGGGGGACTGGGGCATGGACGGGAGCTCGGACGCGGCTCCGAGGCCCTCCTGGCCTGGGTCTGTCCTGTGTCACCGGGGCTTTCAGCTCCTCGAGTGTGTTCCCACGCTGCAGACACGGCCGTGACCCCGCCGGGGACGTTTCTGCTGTGGGATCTCCGTGTCTCCAGTCTCCGTGCGGATGTCGCTTTGTGGTTTGCCATGATGAGCTGCGAGGAAATGGCAGAACCACGAGCCAGTAACAAAATAAAGCCCTTGTTTCACCTTTTCCCTTCTCCTTTGGCTCTAGGAGTTCAGCAGAGCTGCGTGAGGAGCCAAGTGCTGGTTGTGGCCATGGGTATTTGTGCTGGGTCCCAGGCTTGGACCTGCCGTCAGGCACTAGGTGCGTTTGCCAGGCCACAGAAAACCGTTTGAGAGCCCTCCCTGCAAGAGAGACTTCTCTCTTCACTTCACCCAAACCCAAGCAGCCCCTTGAGCTCCTGTGTCTCCCCTCCCTGCTAATCCAAGTCCCCCTTTCCTGGCGCGCAGCACGGGACACGCAGCGTGGCCCAGCTCGTGTGCCCTTCGGTGGCGCGGTCTCAGTGAGGGGGACGGCATCCCGGCTTGTCCTCGGCACAGGGAACGCTCCTTGATGGAAGCTGCTTACAGGAGATGCAGGAGAACCCCCAGTTCTCTACAGCCCCAAAGACAAGGCAGATTGGTTACCTTCTTCTGTAAGAGCTACGGGCAGGACCAGGGTGCCCTGGGTGCAGGGGGGCTCCCCAGGGCCTGCTCTAAGGCTGGGGGTGCCGAGAGCCCCCCCGTGCCTCCCAGGTCACTTTGCAGTGTCTGGCCCAGTCAGAGGCTCCGCTCTGTTTATTTGGTCATTTTGGGGGTGGGGGGAGGCTGACGACAGTGTAATTTTCTACCCTCTGTGACAGTGTAATTAGGTAAATATAAATGAAAGAAAAACACTCTCTTGAAGTCCAGGGACTTTCACATATTTTCCCTGTTATTCCATCTCACTGGAAAAATAAAAGCTACTCAACATGAACATTTATTAGCAATTAGTATCTGGGGCACTTGGACCCTCCTGGGACGATCTAGGTAATTAGAGCTTCCCAAAGCCCCCTCGCTGCCCCTTGCCACCCCGTCCGCTCCCAGTGCCATGCGCCAGGAGGGGACAGGGTGCGACTTGGAGCAGGGCTTGGGCTGAGGTCCCGGAGCCGCCCCGGCTGCGCTCTGCCCACCAGGGCACCCTCACCTTCCCCCGGGTTTAGCCTGTCACCTAGTCTGCAAATGGAGCAATCCCTTTACGCAGGGAAAAGCAAGAAGCAGCATGTGAAGCTACCAGAAAAGGGCAATGGAAAGGCCAAGGAGCAGGGCAGGGCAGCTCCACGGTCTGAGTCTTCACAACCCCCTCGCTCTGAGCTTTTCTGTTGCCTGCCCGTCTCTACCCGCGCGCATTGAACATCTTCCAAATCAATGCTCTGCACATGTATTGAAGATGGAATCTGTCAGCTTAGGTTAAGCTCAGCTGACAGGCTCGGGCACAGGTTACAGGACGGTTCAGGCAGCGCCTTTGCTATCGGGCGAGAAACGCTCCCGAGCTGCAACTTGTGCCTTGAAGGCAGGCCAGTTTTGGAGGGGAGGTTTCAATGAGCAGTGCTCATTGGGACCCTGGGTGTTCTGGTGGATATCGAGTGTAGGAAAGGGCACTGGATACTGCCTCGCTCCCAGGGAATGAGAGGAGATGGGCAGGGCACAAACCCTCTATTCACGGTTACTATTTTTATAGTTTTTATTCCTTCGGGGTCAGAGTGGAACATCCTGGTTTCCTGATGAAATCACTAGAGTGTAGGTAAACTTGACAATAAGGACTCTGAGGAACCCTCATCCTACCAAGGCAACACTCAGAACCCCAATCCCATGTCTCAGCAGTAAATTAGGGGGGTAAATGGCTTTCAACACCTGATTTAAATCTGCTACCTGCTGGTCACAAACGACGCTGGCCGCTGGGGCCGGGCTCCCCGCGCACCCCAGGGCCACTATACCGTTATAAAGGGCAGTGTTGGTGCGAGCCGAGCGCAGCCACGTCCTGCTGCGTCCCCGCTGCCAGCCCAGGAAAAACCATCCCCTTTATTAACTGCCCCCAACGGCGCCCTGCCCGCCGTTTGCTTGGGACCTACGAGCATTTTTAAATACATATTTCTTCACACTGGTGGTGGGCTATAAAGTAATTGCGTAATTACTGTAGCCATAAATTTGTCAGCTCGGTAAGTGATTTTTACTACTTAGGACAAGAAAAGAAAAGCAGAAGCGTGTCTCCTTGGCGCACTGATGTGGTTTGTGGTCACGGGCGCTGTACGGGCTGGGCTGCTCCGTGTCAGTCTCCGGATTTCGGGGCTTAGCGCTTGTTTACGCTGCGATCGTCAAACCTCTCCTCGGCTCCAGCTCGGAGGCGTTCGGGCCCCTGGAGCGCTCGAGCCCCTGCCAAGCACGGGACCGTGCACGGGAGCGCGGCCGGTGCCACGGAGCGTGGATGGGACGGCCGCCCTCGCCGGGCGAGAATCACCCGGTCCGCACTACTCCTCACTCATTTTTCTTCCCATTTTAGAAACGCAGCAGTGGAAATGCCAGGGTTTTGCTGGAAACCCAAACCTGGAATTTCTCTGCCTTCACTGTTAGAAACCTTTTCCTTTTCTCACGCATTTACAGTACCTGCTAGAGCTCTCCAGCCCTTCCCAAGTACCCTAGGCAGAGATGTGGGAACATCTCATTTTCCAGGAAACTTCAAAATTTAGACATTTGTTTTCTGTGATTCTTCTAACTTATGAAAGTACTGCAAATAACTTGCTTTTTAGAACATTTTTATTTTTTTTTAGTGACCTTGATACATTATGATATTGGAACAAAATGCACTTCAAATGATTAAGTTACAAATAAAAAAAGAACTACTCGTATCATTTTGATAAACCAGATGGGAAATTTCTGGCTGTGCTGCGTTGCTTCATTAGGACTCTTTTTCTTTTTCTCGAAATGAAATGTCTCTTCTTGCTAAAGGTTTCATGTCAGATAAAACAGTATTTTCCAAGAGGCAAATATCACACTAAACTTCACTAATTTCCGAGCCTCCCATAAGTCAAGGAATCCTTGGGGATGCGGCTCGTGCAGTACAGCCCAGCACAGAGACACACAAGCAGCTGCCCCCAATCTGCCTCCATGGGGCAGAACTGCGCCCAGTGTCCAGGAAACTCTGTGTTTTAGCGGCGGTTTTCAGATTTTTTTCCAATTTTCAGTCTTCTTTCATGGAAATGAGGACACTGCTGCTGTTTCCTGTACCTGGGTGTGGATTGCCCAGCCTGTTGAGCCATGCCCAGTGCATCCCAGTTTCCAGCTGACTCCTAGCACTGCACACGGTGCTTCCCGCCCGGAGAGCCTGCCGGCAGCCCACACTTTCCTGGGATCCCCCCGGGAAACGGAGCAGCAACTGCAATAACAGCCCCCCCGCCCTCCCTGCCGACCGAAAAGCAGTTGGCAGCCCAAGTGAGCCGCACATTACTGGATTTATATGAAGTGCTGCTGAGCAAGAAAGATTTGAGGGGCTTTAACAGCTAGATGGGAAGGAGAGATGATCTCAGTGCTCTGGCGTGTGTCCTGGGCCGGGCGGGAGCTTTAAAGGAGCAGCCCCGAGGAAGCGGCTCCTCCTCGCGCCCCGCGGCGCAGCGGGAGCCGCCGAGCCCTGCGGCACGCGGCGTCCGCGCGGCCACGCGTGACGGCCGGGTGCCGCGCAGCAGGTGCCACCCCAGGTGACACAGGGGGGCACGGCAGGGGCCTCCTCACCATGTGGCCTCCTCGCAGGCCGTGGTGGACACGGCTGGGGTTCATCCAGGCTGTCTGTCACCAGGTCCACAAGGACAACTTACCGCCTGCCAGCTCCTGGGCTGCAGAGGATGCTCTGGGCTAACAGAATCCCAGAATGGCTGGGGTTGAAGGGACCTCTAGGGATCCCCCAGTGCAGCCCCTGCTCCAGCAGGGACACCCACAGCACGGGGTGCCCGGGCACATCCAGACGGGTTGGGAAGATCTCCAGAGCAGGAGCCTCCCCAGCCTCCCTGGGCAGCCTGGGCCAGGGCTCGGGCACCCTCACACCAGAGTTCCTCTCCATCTCACATGGAGATGGAGCTGCGTGGGTTTCAGCTTGTACCTGTTACCTCATGTCCTATGTCTGGCCACCACTGAGAAGAGTTTGGCCCCCTCCTCCCCACATTCTCCCCTCATATACTCCCCTATACATACTTATACATATTGATCAAATCTCTCAGTCTTCTCTTCTTGAGGCTAAACAGGCCCAACTCAGTCTTTCCTCATACAAGAGATGCTCCAGTCCCTTCATCATCTTTGTTGCCCTAGAACTTCCCTGTGACGGCAGGGCAAGTTTCTGCACAGCTGCAGGGCCTGGTGACACGGGCACGGGCTGTGTCCCCAGGGGCCCGTGTGTCCCGTGTGCCCAGGGCCCGGGTGACCAGGAGCCCCACGCGCCGCCAGCCCTGCCAACCGGCCCCACAACCGGCCCCGCTCGCGGCGCTTCCCGCTGCCCTCCAGGTCAGGCCGATCTCCCCGGCACCGGCTGTGCCAATGTCTTTCTGCCTCCATCAGCAGCAGCCTTTGCATTTTGCCACGGGACTTCTTGGGCCAGGTGCGTGGAACTGGAGCTCAGGGCATCTCAATGAAGCCAACCAACTCCTACTAGAAAGGGAGTGAAGGGCACCCGGCGAGCCCCAAGCAGGTGATGAACAGGAGACTTAAATCACATTCTCCAGGGGTGAGGAGCTGTGGGATTAACCCCCTGGCTGCTCCTCACCCCCTTCAGACAGAAAACCTTTTAATAGGTCAGCAGATAAAAAAAAAGCAGCAGTGAAAACATTCCCTTATCTCCCCTGCCATGCCTGGGCTCTGTAATACAACTGATTCTTGCGATGTGCAGACCTACTCAAACAAGTTTATCTTCATTCGAGGAATAGTCATACAGCAAGATTGCAATGTAATTACCTTCTCACAAACCCTAACTGGAAATCTTCACATCCCGTCATTAGCTCTAAGACAGGCAGACAGGCAATTATAACTGAATAAATGACTGGGAAATGAATCCAGGAGGCTCAGCCCGGATTCAGCGTCGCGGTTCGGGATCCCAGCGGCGAGCTGCCTGTCGGGATGACCTGCCCCAGCTTTCCCTTCTGCTTGCTCTGCATCGCGATTCCTGGTTTTCCCAGGAATCCTGCTAGTGGTCTGAGACCTCGCCATGATCCCGCGTGGACAAGGCCGGTCCCAGGGGCTTGCAGGGAGCAGGGTGAGCGAGGCAAGGGCAGGCGGAGGCTGCAGCACCTCCCGCACCTTCCCCCTTGGCTGAACTCCTCCTTCACCTCTTCCCTTCCTCTCTTTTCTCGGGAGGTTTACAAGCTCTGATGCCGAAGCCTCGCGAGCAGGTGAGCAGCGATGCGGAGGAGCCCTCGCTCCGGGGCGCCGCAGGGCAGCACGTGGCATCGCTGCCGGCTCTGCCGTCAACGCAGGCACAGGACTGGGCAGCTTCCCGCGCTTCCCTGCGCACGGGCGGCTTGTGCTCGCTGTATTCCCAGCCACGCTCTTCCCAGAAGCCAAACACAAATGCTTCTCTCCACGTGCTCCAAAGGGTCCGCAGCCTGTTGTCCTCCTGTGTGTGCCAGCGGTACCTACAGCACGAAGAGCAGGTCCATGAGGACACTGCCAGCCGGCCCATGGCACCCACCACAGCCAGGGGAAGCTGCCTGCTTCCCAGCTGCTTTGCATGCCTGTATCAACAATATAGATATGATTATCGACTTAGCAAAACACAGTATTTGTGACACAGTTCTTAGCCCCGGGGGCTGGGGGAACCCTTGTGCCCCGCGCAACACGTGAGGACCTGCACACATGGACAGCGCCCTTACGAGAAGGAGGCGCTGGTGCTGGGCAGGAGGGGCCCCAGTAGCTCGAGAGGCTGTTTGAGCGTTTCCTGGTTGTGAAAAAAGTCAGCTGGTAACGCGGGGAGGCGAGGAAGGTGGCGGGAGGGGGGTCCGCTCCGATGGGAACGCCGCTCCAGCCCCAGCGCGCTCCATGTGGCAGCCCGGATTGCCGGCAAGCCGCTGCTCGTGGGTGGCCGGGCCCCGTCCTCGCGGGGGGAGGCTGCTCCCCGCCGCAGGGCCCCTTCCCACCCAAAACACCCGGGCGCAGCTCTGCCTCCCTGTGCGTGCTCCCGAAGGCTCCGGCCTCGCGCCCGGCCCGCGAGGAACCAGCCGAGGGAGCAGGAGCCGCCAGCGGCGGACGGGAGCCGGGCCCTCTGCGGCAGCCTCCATGCCAGGCCCTGCGCTGCTTCCGAAAGGGCTCCGAGTGGACCGTTAACCTCGCGGAAAACCACCGTGCAGAGGGGCCTGCGGCACCGCGGGGAACAGAGGACACGGGCGGGCAGGGACACGCGCGGCCCTCCTCGGTGAGGCCATGAGCCGGGCAGGACACACCGGCGCGGCTGGGCCCGGCCCGGCCCGGCCCTGCATGGGCCGTCCTGCCGGCTCGGCGCTGCGCGAGGCCGAACTGTGCGTGCAGGGCGGCGGTGGCC
>VZSG01000253.1:830647-871548 GCA_013398315.1 Nothoprocta pentlandii | reverse complement strand
CGTGGCTGCGGGTGACATCAAGGGATTGGTGCTGTGACATCATCGTGGCCGCGGGTGACATCAAGGGATTGGCACCGTGGCATCATCGTGGCCGCGGGTGACATCAAGGGATTGGCACCGTGGCATCATCGTGGCCGCGGGTGACATCAAGGGATTGGTGCTGTGACATCGTCGCGGCCGCGGGTGGCATCAAGGGATTGGTGCTGTGACATCGTCGCGGCCGTGGGTGGCCTGGGGCCGGAGCCCAAAGGCAGCGCTGCCTGGAGCCTGGTGACCCTGCACCGCCTGTGTAGGTGCGTGTTCATGCCAGTGTCTAGGGCTCCTTCTTTGTGCTCCCCTTTCCAGGGCCTTCTGCAGTCCCAGCCTGTTTGATTCTGAGCTGAGGAGGTTTCAAACCAGGACCCATATGGGGCCTGTCAGTTGCGACTGGATTCAGTTTGAAGTCCTTGTTAAGTCCAACAAAAAGCCAAAGATTAGAGCTGATATGTTGGCTTTTGTCCAAATGCTGATCCTTGAAAGCTTGCCTTGAGACCACCAGGCAACTCTCATTCTCCTCCTTTTATTCCTGCTCATCTTCCTTTCTAAATACTTCCCAAATTTTCGTTTATTACTGTGGTTTTGAAGCCAGGTAATCAGAATGGTATATATTTTTTTTCCTTGTCCTTCTCTTTTTGGTGCCAGTCAGCTCCTGTGTCTGTGTTGGTTCAGACTGTCCGCTTGAGCGTCCTACCCGCCCCCGTGCAAGCCTCGGCAAGCCGCAGCCCTTTGCGTAAGGCTTTAAACCCGGCCCTTAGCTGGCAGATGCCTCACTGGCAGCCAGCAGCTGTGCCTAAACACAGAGAGCAACACGGCCCTGTCCGCCCGCTCGGAACGCGGGGCTGGGATGTCCTTTTCCGCCGTCCTTGGGGCTCATTGTTCAGCAACGTTCCCATCCCGGCTCGGGTACCAGCACGGATCAAAGGTGTCGCTCTGAGTGAAAAGTCTGGCACCGGCTATTGGGCTCCACCTGGAAAACGGGCGTCTCCATGTCTGTCTTCACAGATACAAATGCTAAGGTCACTCCTATGTAATTGGTTCAAGTACAATAGGAGCTTTCATGGTCAATTCCTGTTGTCTCTTGTGGGTCCAGCTGCATTCCAGCACGGGCGACCTCCCCGCCACCTGGGTTTCTCCGTGGTTTTTACATCACAACCCTGAGCTCATCTCAGAGAACAGAAAGCCCTTGACAGCCGGTGTTGTGAATGAAGCGACAGATTGTCAGAAAAAGAGGCCAGGGCTCTACTGAAGAGCTGTGTCTGATCAAGCAGTAGTTGGGGAATGGATATTGGTGATGCCTTGGCCAGAAGCGGCATGCTGGGGGAGCTAGGAGGGAGGTAGGAACATATGAGTCCACAAACCCCAAGCCAAGCTCTCATGGTGAGGACACCCAAGAAGATATTCCCGCCCTGTCCATGGATAAGTTAGGCCTGGATTGCAGTTCCCTGTATAAAGCTTACGACGTCCTTCCTTGGTCATCACGTCCCCATGAACGCTCACCGATCCCAAGCTTTGGAGGAAGGTGCTTAAGCTGGGGACGTGAGCAGGGCAATACAAGGCCAAGAGCCTGGGGACTGTTGGAGCGTGATCCCAGATGGTGGATGCTCCTTAAGAGGTGCTAAGAGCGCTGCACTTAAGAGCACTGCGCATAGTCCCGCTCCAGAGGTGTAAGAGTGTGTGCTTCCAGGGCCTGAGCCCTTCCCTGCGGGAAGCACGCGGGAGGTGATCCCCCTTGCACCGGGTCAGCCAGTGCCCGCGGGATTTGTTAGAAGTATTTTGAACAGCATCTGCCACAGGGGCTGTGCGCAACAGGGGGCATTAAAAAGTCATCATGTATTGTATTGTCCATACATTAATTTAAAATATATGCCGTCACATATAAAATACTACCTAACACGTAATATTCTTGCAGTTTAAATTAGACAGTAGGCCGATATATTTTCAATATGCGCCATGCAATGCAATGCGCTCTGTGAGCAGGCAGCAGATAGATGTGAAATGTGTGTGTGAGATGCAGCTGGACCACGAACAGCTTGCAAAGCCATTCAGGAAAGTATTCAGAGGGGTGAGGGGCTGGAATGGGCTTGTTCTGCCTTTGTTTTTGTGACTGCTTTCGCACTAAGCTTTCTGTCCCTCGAGTCCCACAGTGTGTGTTGGTGCCCCCCTGCAAGCAGCATGAAAGGAAACCAGCCCAACCCATTGAGTTCAGTGCTGTCATCTCACTGCTTCAGTGGCCATTTCATGAAGAGGGGTATTAAAAGGAACCAACATTTCCATTCACCGTTGCCAGCACGAGAGTCCCCGATAATCCCGCGCCGGCGCCGGGCCGAGGGCTCCCCGGCCCTCATCGGGAAGTGCCAGCGCCGGGGCCCGCTCCATGCGCACAGAGCTGGCACGGACCTGCCGGCGCCACAGCACGGCCTCATCCCGACCGCCACGGCCACCCGCTCCCATGCTCCCACCTCCTGGAGGCAGCCCAGCCCCTTAAACCCAACCCCATAAAATCGAACCCGATAAGATTCCCCTGTTCATAGCCAGTCCTTCCCGTATTTCCAGACTGGGGCTCCAGCCGCAGCATTTCCCAGCTTTTCTCCCTGCACGTTGTTGCATGCACGTCCCAATCCTGGCTGGAAGCATGCAACACGCCAAGGAGATAAGTGCTCTTCCCTGCGGCAGCCGGGAACAGTCAGGCAGCATCAGCTGCGTTTCCTCCCTGGGTATAAGGTTTCTAGGGACTGGCTGGGCTTGCAGCCCTGATCTTAAAGCACCCCAGCCCTGGAATATGCCCATGGAGTTCATTCCTATTTCATGTCTCCGAAGGAAAAGCCTCTTGTCCGCGGGCACTCCGTAGGAGGACGCCTTCCACAGCCCCTTAGGAGCTGGACACGCCAGGCTCTTGGCACGGCCAGGGCGGATTGGGGGAGATCTTGCAGGGCAGTTGTCTGGCAAGGAGGCAGGTGCATTTCTACTGCGCTGCTTATCCCTCACTTCTCTATTGCTTCCCTTTCCAGATGTTTAGGAGACCCCAAGAAGCCCATTTATTTCGATACTCCAGACAAGCTATGAGAGTCTGGAAGATGTTTCCTATTTCTGGAAACATTGGCTTGGACTTTTTTCTTGCAAATTTTTAGTTTATTAGTGTGGGAAATGCACTGAAAATGGACATTACCCACAATGCTTCCCTTTCAATGAAAAAGCTGAAGTTCTTCCTTGAAGAAAAGGGAAAAAATAAAGAACTGGCAGCTTTTTGCATGAGGTTTGCTGAGCCACTCCAAGCAAACCCTTCTGCTCTAGCACAACAGGAGCCCAGCAGAGAGCCCAAAAGCAGCCGCGATGCGTGAAGTGCCTTGGACAAGACCCACGGGGAGCACAGCCCGAACCGCAGCCCGAGCCTGGGAAAAACTCTTCCTTCCTCCCCATTCCCCGTGTCTGTTGCTGCTTGCGCTCTGGCCGTCACACACCTGGGCTGCAGGTGCTGTATCCAAGCACGAGCACCGGCGCTTGCAGCACGTCCAGGCTGAGCCTGCCTGGCTTGGCACTCGGCTCGGGGATTTTCAGCTCCCTTTTTCCCTCCATTTGAGGGCTGGCGACTTTACCAAGACAGGACTTTCCAGAGCTGACCACGCTCGGCCCAGGGCTGAAAACACCCACGTGGGTGGAACAAGCATCGCGGTTGAGGCTCTCCCGGTTCAGAGATTAGGCAGAAATTCAAACAAATGCAGGCAGTTGCTGGAGAGGACAGGAAGCAATTACGGACCACCCTGGGAAGGCAGGACAGCTCGCAGCTTGTGTGGCTGCTCCGCTGCTGTTTGAACAGCGGCAGCCCCGGCCGGCAGGGAGGAACATCTTTGAAGAGCAGCGCAGAGCGGGTGCCCCAGAACCGCCAGCGAAGGAGGAGCAGCAAGAAACGCTCCTGCCAATTGGCCCTTGGCCCCTGCCCCGTGGGTCAGCACGGTCCCCGCGGCAGGAAGAGGACAAACAGGATGGGCTCGTGGTTCCTGCAGAACTGGGACCTTCTGGTTGCAAGCCAGCAAGGGGACCCACGCAGGTCGGGAGCAGGGGCCCGCGGGACGCTTTCTCCATCTGCAGGGCCATTTTGCAGCCGTTTTATTATTATTTTTCCCTTCACCACGGAGGGGGGAAGAAGGAGGAGGCATCTTCAAGCTGTTTTCTCCAGGATATCCCAGCTCCGCCTGACAGCTGGTTCCCATTGGGCTCCTGACCAAAGGCAGTCTCCAGAAGGGTGGGAGTGGGCGGGTGGGGGGAAGGGAACTTAATAACGATGAGGACCAGGAGGAAGGATGAAAGGCTCTGCAACGCGGAGGGTGCGACTGAAGCAGGAGGACACGGGTGGGAGGAGCTGCTACTGCTTTGAAGCTCCTCACCATGGGGAGCCCCTTTAAACCCTACCCCATATCGGTACAAGTTGGGGGAGGAGGGTCTCTCACTTTTCCCTTCTGAAAAATTGCGAGCAGCTGAGACCCCTGCTCTGGATGGCCTGTTGCTCCCAATTAACTGCTCCAAATGCTCATCCCATGTCTTGAAGTCCCCGTCCCCTCTCAGGGTTTGCTTGCTGTTCCTTGTGGGAACAAGCTGCCTTGGGGGTGTTTCCCAAAGGTAGTCTCCTGGGAAATGGAGAGAAACAGGGCATGAGACAGGATGAGAAGTGGGGAGTCGGTCAGGCCAGGTAATGTGGGGTTGGTTGCGATTGCCCTGATCTTGCACGGGTGTCACCCTTTTGCCTTGTGCTGCCACTTTGGACGGATCTGAGCATTTGGTGACATCTCTGTTGTTCTCTGTGTGTCTCGTGGCACCCACCTTGCTTGAGGTGGCACAAACCTCCATAACCTCCTGGCGGATTCAGAAGGGCAGGAACGCATGTTTATAAGGACCCTAGTGAGACTTTTCCTCTTCTTTCCTAAATCAATCCAAACAGAACTCTTCTGGGAAAATCTGGATGCAGCAGTTAATTAAATTACCATTCCCTAAATTCAGAAATACAAGAAATACTATGGAAGTCAAATAATGAAGATGTGAACTGTAAAGTAAAGGGTTGAGCGATGCCTGCCTTGGGTGAATCGGATACGTTCCTGCGCTGTCCGGGAAGCTTCCCAGCGGGACTGAGAGGTTGTTGCCGTTGCGGCTGAGCTGTGCCATGCTAACCGAGTAGTGAATGTGCTCCAGAGCAGGGACAACAAGTAACAAGTCTTGTTCTCTGCACCAATATGAGCAGGTCTGTCCAGATTGTCTGGATCCTGAAGTAAAGTTCTCAGAGCAGTGGTCAGATCTGGAGCCGGAGGAAAGCAGCCGTAAGCCATGGCCATCCCTGATGTGCAGGCTGTAAATCTCTAGAGGAAAAAATAGTCTGTCGGGGCATTGTTGCTTTGAATGTTGTCAGGAAATCATCAGGGGAGAGGCGCGAGGTGACACAGAACGAACAATGCAGGGAGAAAGTTAACAATAACACTTATTTTTTTGCACAGAGGCCACCCCTGGCAGTGACCGTGTGGGGGTCCAGCGTGGCCGTCCCTGCGGTTCATCTGCGGTGCGCAGGCGCCGGCCGCCCAGCCGGGGCTGGGATCAGCACTGCGAGGCTCCTGCTCGGCGTCGAGCCCCGTGGCCTCTCGTGCCTTTGGGTGACACCTCCGGCTGACGTCACCCGGCTGGGTGGTGTCCCAGGTTCGCGGGGGCAGAAGGCAGGTTCAGGGGCTCGGCAGGGGCTGCCCTTCTTCAGCGAGCACGGAAGGGGCCTCTCCTGCAGAAGGAGACGCTTTCAGGCCATGCCAGGTCTCCTTTGGGATGAAGCACTCAGCGGAGATCCACCAGAGCAGCTCCTGCCTCTCCAGCCAGGGACACCTGGCTCTGGGCCACCAGGGTAACCCCTAGACAACAGAAACCAGTTCAGCCTGGGGTCCTGAGCTCCCAGTATTCCCAGGGAGTCCAGCCTTGGGGCACTTTACCGGGATGCAGGGACATCAGCTGTCAGCAGGCTGTAATCTTGCCGCTGCTTTTGAGTTTAGTTGAGGCTGGAGCCTCTTGGACATGTCTTGGCCCAGGGAGAGCTCTCTGGGGACAGCAGTGCCCACTGCTCCATAGTTCCCCTGTCTGGAGCTGGTTGTGCTGCTTAACCCAACTGGGGCAGCTGGGGGGGTTTCTGCTTTGCTGCAAGCCCCGGGCTTTGAACTTTTGCGTCTGAACTGGCCCTGGGCACCTCAGGGTGGGCAGGGGTGGGAGTTGGGAGTGACTAGGAAGGGAAGTTTCCAACTGCGGCAGTCCCGGTGCCGGCGGCGCCCTCCCCTCTGCCTGCCCTCGCTCCCCTTTGCTGTTTGGTTGCGCGTTAAGGTCTGCAGGTGTCTGGTACGCTGCGACGAATTGGAAAATTGAATGCAATATTAAGTTAATTAAAACTGCCCTCTGTGTGTTAATCTTCTTGTCAAGTTTTAATTAAGTGCTGATAAAGGCTCAGCATGGGGGGCAGTTCTGGCTTCCCCTCCCAGGCCGGGCGGCCCGCAGCCCTGGGGGCTTGTAGGGATAACGGGCAGTGTGTAGGGGGTCCCCCGCCTCCCGGCCCTGCTGCGGGGCCGACCTCAGGCTGTTCCCCGCGTAACCCGTGGAAGGAGAAGCTCCTTCAGCGCCTGCATCCGCACAGCTCCTCTGGCCCCTCGTTGTGCAGGAAGAGCTGGATCGTGACCGTGATGGCAGCTGTCCTGCCCCGGCCCTGCTGGGAGCAGAGGCCCTGCCGGAGCCCCCTCCCCAGGCCGGCGGCCCCCTTCCTCCTCCGCGGTGGCTGCTCTATTGCTCAGGAGCTGGAAAGCGCAGGATAGTTGTCCCGTCCGGGCCGTTGCCTCGCCTTGCCTTGCTTTGGGACGCGCAGCAGGGGTGAGGGGAGGACTCAGCAGCCCGGGCTGCGGTACCTCGCTGCCCTCCAGGCTCCTGCTTTCCTCCTGGAAGACGGTTCCTGCTCCTGAACTCCATACGTCCAGAAGCCCAGGCTCTTCCCACACTGTTCCTGTGCTCCATGGGTTTGCGTGAGCACAAGCCATGGCGCTGTATTCATATATATATATATATATACATGTATGATATGATTTGGCGGATGCCTGTAGCTCTGTGTGGATGCCGCAGGGGTCCCAGTGGAGGGGAGCAGCCCAGTCCAGCTCCCGACCGCTTGCCGCGAGGGCCCTTTTCTTGCCCTGGATTTTCCCTGTGTTTAGCAGGGACTGTGGATTCTGGGTTTCAGTGGAAAGGTTCTCACCCTGGCCCTGCAGGAGGACGTTTCCCTGTTTTTAGAAAAGCTGTTTGCCTGGATAACGCCTCCCTAAAGTGGACAAGATGAGTCCCATGTAGGGTCTAACCCTCTTCTCTCTCCTTGCTATTTAACAAGGGCAGATTGGAATCAGTGTTTCTAACAGCTCAGATGTCTCTCATGTCTCTCTTTTTTTTCAATGCCAGACAATATCATTTTGCAGCAATTATCTCAATCATTGACCATAGATTGAGCTGGAATAAATTTTCCCAAATAGTTCCTTACTATAAATCTCTTTAGCTATTTCCATTGTGGAGTAGACATTTCCCTTTGAATTGACAATTAAACTATCTTTGCTCAATTATAACCATTATATCCAACCTCTGTTGATGCCATTTTTTATTTTTTTTACAGCCAGTGTTTCCTTCTCTCTGTACAAGCCCCACTTAAACTGTTCATTGTATTTTTAAGGTCTCTAACCAAAATTAAGACATTTCCCATTTCAACTTGCAGCACTTTGTAAAGCTAAAGCATTTCAGATATTCTTTGGAAATATGTCAGGACCAGATCTAATGCACAAATGGAATTAAAAGTTGCTAGTTTAGAGACCGTCATTAACTTGACTGGCCGAAATGTTTCTCCTGCCTCACGTTTTTCAGCTCCACACAGGTACAGCACCTGCATTTACAATTATAAAGTTATTAAGTGATACTGCTTTTAAAATTAATTGTAACTGTTACCTATTTGCAGAAGCCCTGCTGTGGATTTCTGCAGCGTGTCCCTAGCTGCAGGATTATATATTGTGTTTTTTTTGGAAGTGTCATTCTATTGTGCTTCAGGATCCAGTTTAAAGGATACGATTTTACCAGTTACAAGCAGCACTTGTCAATCTCTCACAGTTTGTTTTGGAGTTAATGAATTTAGGAAGGTTCCCATATATCTGTCCCCCTCTCCGACACGCCTGGGAATACGCTTGGCTTGAACTGTCCAGCATGTTCGGATAGGTTTTTTGCATTCCACTCACCAAGATTAATTTTGTATAGGCATTTTCAGATGCTGGAGGGGGCTGGGGGGGATAAAAAGGCACCTGGAATCAATTGTCAGCACCCTGGGAGTTGGCACAGCTAGAGCTGGGGAGAAAGGGGTGGACAATGGCTTATTTACCAGAAATATTGCTTTGGGGACGATCGCAGCTATTGGGGAGTTAGTGCCAAATTGGATGAATAGAGCAGGCTGGAAAAAAAATTAAGGGGGAAAACAACCCTAGAAAAGTCAGAACCTTTAGTCACACTGTTTTCTGAAATGAAGTTGTTTTTATTTTGGATGGACACTGAAAATTTTTCATAAATTTGAGCCTGAGGTTTGAAGTGAGAACCAAAGGAGCTGATGTAGTTGTGTCTGGCTATGGCGTTTCAGCTGATTTTAACTCGTATTAAAACGTTGTGGGGCCAACGTCCTCCTCGGACGAGAACGGTGCCCGAAGTTGGGCAAGGCGGTGCAGGAGGCACATGGCTCTAAGGAGGGAAGGCTTGGAGCCCTGCAAGCTGCGCTACTTCCCTCCTCGTTCCTCCCGTGGCTGGGAATCAGGGATCCTCCTCCCTCCGGAGCTGCCTCCGGAGCCTGGCACCTCCCCTGCCCAGTGTCCCTTGTCCTTGGGACGTCGGAGGCCAGGTTCCCCCCAGACGAGGATGGGCACATGTTGCCTCTGGCGTGCTCAGAACCAGCCTGGGAGCTGCTGTCAGCTTCCCTGGCCCTGGGTGAGATCTCGGCCGTGGGAAGCCTGAAGATGGAAGCAGGATGTGCCTGGTGGCTGCGGCAGCACAGAGCCGGCTCTGCTTCCGATCCTCCGGTGTCCTCTCCGGAATCACTGGTTCGGGCGTGTGAAGTGACCGCGGGCAGGAGGAGATGGGTCACAAGGTGCCTGGAGCTGCACGCTTGTCTCTGCACCCTGCAGCTCCCCGGGCGCACACCTGGCTGGCAGTGCAGTCCCCTGCGAGCACGGTGCCCGGCTTGATCCGTGCCGAGTTTCCTTCGGGATCCCCCTCAGGATTTCACGCTTGCGGTTCGGCCCTCATCAGCTTTCAGCGCCTGTGTCAACGCGGGCCTTTCCTGCGCTCCTTCCCCAAAGTCCTCGTTAGGCACCAGGGAGGGACACGCAGCATCGACGCGCGTGTGCCTGCAGATAGCGGGACACTATAAACACTGGGTTCCCCTGTGCCCGCGTCCGAGCGGATGAGCGCGTGACTGGAGACTGAGACTCCGTTTGATGACAGGTTCCTCTGCCTGCAGAGCCCAGCACTGTTTTGGGGCAGCGTTTTCTTCCTCTTGGCTCTTGGGCCTCCCTGGGAAGGCGAAGGCGCCTTTGGGCGCGCGGGCGCCGCTCAACCTCCAGCGTGCTCCCCTTCCCGGGAGCCACGCGGCGCCTGCCACCGAGTGAAGGTCACCAGAAGGACGTTTCAATTATTCTGTGTCATCTGCAAGGAACTCCGCTCCTGTCAGAGTCCCAGCGGAGCGCAATGAAACAGGAGCTCGGCTGGAGGAAAAAAAGAAAGCACAGAAAAAAAAGGGAAGAAAAGGGAAAAAAAAAGTCCCATGCAGTCTGCACAGAAGCTAAGGTCACTGGGATTGACAGCTGCTAGGAGATATCTCTATTTCTTGTGCCGAAAATAACACCTCTCTGGGCTACAGATCTGCGTTTTCAATTAAATATTGGGCAGTGAAGAGGGGAAAAAAATCTCAGAGATAATTTCAGAGGAGGGGGAGGAAATGGAAAACAAGCTTATAAAGGAAATCTGTCTTGCTGCTCCCAGTAACCTTATTTCCCCAAGATGGTCCTCTATACTCCTTCTCTCTCGTCTTTTATTTGTGCCTCTGCCTTTGAAGTCCCGGGGAACACGGAAGGCAGCAAATAGAGGAATAACCGTGGTGCCCTGGAGGGCCTGTGAAGGGGCCCCTTGCCCAGCCTGTTGTCACCTGCACGCTGACAGCAGCGATGGTGTCAGCTGCGCTGCCAGGGCAAGAGCCGCTGCGTTTATCGCAGTCCTGTGTTAGCAGCTCCCCCCATTGCTCCCATTCCTGCAGGTGAACACAGCTCCCCAGCACCCTCCACCCCAAGACCTTGCTGGGACATTCAAAGTGCAGCGTGTCCCTTCGTGCAAGAGGGATGGAAAACGTTCTGGGAGGGAAAGGCCTATGGAAGCCCTGTGGAGGGCTGACTTGTGTGGTCGCAGCGACCACCTGCTGGCTTTGCTGCAGGTAACGGAGCTGGCGCCTCGGGAATGCCGGGGACCGCAGCCCGGGAGCCCTGACAGCAGCCCAAGCAACAATAGCAGATCTGTAACAATGACCATTGTTCTCGGGCAGGAGATGCTCCAGCAGCTGCATTGAGCCTTGCTCATGTGCAGCGTTGATGCACATGCATGGAGCTCTGCTCCGGGGAGAGGGGATTAGTTACTGAGGAGGCTGCAGGCGGGGCTGGGTGAGGGCTTGGGTGCAACTGGGTGCCCCAATGCGGGTGCAGGTTGAGGCACCCCAAGAGCTGCACAGGGCCCATGCTCAGTGCTGCAGTCCCAGAGTCACTCCTGGGGCACTCAGGGTGCTCTGTGCTCCTCTCCAAGCTGGCTGCACGTGTGACCTCCCCATCTTGGGCACGTTGCCCCATGTCCCCATTTTCCTGTCTTTTGCCCCCATGACGCTGCCCTTCACAGCCGAGGGATGAGGGCTGCTGGTGACAAAGCCAGTGGGCTGGTGACGTTGCTGCGCATTTGGAGCCTGGCACCGTAAGCTGGAAGGAGAGAGCAGAGACCCTCGGAGTGGTTTCTGTCCCTCGCAGCTCTCACTGCACGTGCGTTTCCCTGCTAGGAGCCCAGGAGCAGGCGGCCTTTCCTTTGACCTTCGGCGCTGTCTCGCAGAGCTGGAGAAACCAGGGACCAAGGAGTCATCTACTTTGCCAAGAGACTCTGCTCCCTTTCCCCGCACTCCAGCACTGGGAATCTTGCTCACACGTCATAAATTGTATCCGCTGCTGCACTGACAGGCTTCCCGGGAACACGGGCCTATTTATTTTATATGCCGAGAAACATAAATGTTTGCACTAAGCAGCAGACATGATGGGAGCAGATGCAGGTATTTCACCTTTGAATGCTGCCCTCGCTGGCTCGCTCGGAGCGAGGCGGGAGGCTGATGAATTGCAAACACATTAAGACCCCGACTTGCTGGCAGCCCCCTCGCCTGGCTGCGCAGCCGCTGAGTTGTTTAAGGGGTTTGGAGGCGCTTCCTGCCCCGCCGCTCGCCCGCTGGAACGGGGCAGGCCGCCTGCTCCAAGGCTCCGGGGCTCTCTCTTGCACTGGGGTGTCTTGCGGAGCCTTTTGGGGCTGGCCCAGGCAGGGGCCAGAGGAAAGAGAGCCTGTGTGACACCCAGCTATGTGTGCGGAGTTTCTGTAACACAGAGCACATATTGTGATCTGCCTTGGGTTTGTTTTTATTAGAGCCATGTGAAGAACTTGTTTTTTACCGTGCTGAACTTCTGCCCACGACCAAACAACCACTCTTTCCCCTCAGAAACGTCTATGGACATGCCAAAGCATTTAGCTGAAATGGATGTTATTTCCTGGCCTAACGTTGCCCCTCTGCTTCTTCCGAGCTTTGTCCAGAAACTCAGGAGTTCCCATGAGAATGTGCTCACCTGCGCTCTCGTCCCTCGGGATGTGCACGCAGGCTTTGCGGGCTGCCTTCGTGGGGAGCAGTCACGGGCTGGGCTCATCTCAGCGACACAGTTTGCAGGCCTTACGTCCTCGGGGCTGTGAATCCGCAGCCAGTTCTGCGGGCTGCCCTGGTACAGCCACGGAGAGCAGTGAGGCCTGGAGAAGAGGAGCGGGAGGGAGGGCGCTGCACGGAACGGCAGCGTGGCCAGAGCGCAGCACCTGGAAGGAATTAACACTTAGCCCAGCAATAGCTTGCAAGGTGAAAGAACAAAGTCTGCGAGGGAACAGAGACCAGGAACAAAATGGTGCTGGTGGGAAAAGGCATTCCTGCCTCTGCGCAGGGCGAAAGAGCTCTGCAAGCACAGTGTTGCCAAGAGCTGCTCCCTGGAAGAGTTTCAGCATTCCCACTTTTTCTTTACTAGTAACTCAGCCTTTCTTCTCCTTCCCCTTTCTGATTTTATCCCATTTGTCTATTCTCTCTGCTCTTTTTTGGATGTATTTTTCTCCCCTATTCCTCCCTTTTTCTGGTTTACCATTCCCTTGCTGATCAGATTGTAGCTATTTCTGTGCCCACAGGCTGGAGACCATTTCCATTTTCTCAGCGGCTGGGGTTTTTGGCATCCCCGTTGTCCTTTCTCCAAGATAGAAGCTGAGATCTAATCTTACCCTCAGCTCTCTTTGTAAAGGTGCAGAGCAGGAGCTGGGAGAGGCCGAGCGCTGCTGCCTGGAGGTAAATAACGGACCTTCTGCAAATTGCCCTCGTTTGAGATGACCCATTTTTGCAAGAGACACTGTACATGTGGCCTTCCAGTGGAGCTACCGGTAGCAGTTCCGTGCATGCAGGGAACATGAGCGGAAGAGCTTCCAGGATGCCACAACCTGGGAGACCCCAGATCCAGCAGGTTGCACAGGATTTCAAGGCTGGAGATGCTCCTTTGCAGACTGCAGCTGCAGAGGCAGCCCAGCCTCCTGCCAAGGTCTGTCCCACAGAAGGTCCATAACCACTCGGCACCTCCGGAAAGCTCACGCTGGGAGTCAGAGTTGCCTCAGATCTGGAGGAGCTCTTGTTTCTTCTGAGAGCCTCCATCCCCGTGATGCAGCTAGGACTTCTGCCAGGCCCAGCTCCGCTTACATGAAAGTACCTACCAAGGAAGGAACAAAAAGGCTGCCGTTCAATGGAAAAATCAGATAAGAAGATAAGGGAGCAGTGAATGAAGTCTCCTTAAGGTTGCTGATGCTATTTGTGTTTGTACTTGCTTCCCAAGGAGCTGCCTTTTTAAGCAAACCTGTCTGTTGGCCTCCTGGTTTTGCTTGCAGTCTACCAGGCCTGACCATCCCAGCTATTCAAAAAAGAAAAAAAAAATTGTTTCACAAAGAAGCTTTTCTGCCCTGAATCCTCCTAGTCCTTTTTGTTTTGGAAGGGGCATTCTTTGCACTGTGGAGGCCACCGAGCTGCGAGGCGGACTCTGCCAGTTTATTGCAATGGACAATTTTGAGTGCGTAGCAGTAATAACTTTTGCAACCTTCCTTATTCTTGGAGCTTTGGCTCAGTTACTGTGCAAACTTTCTGGAGTGAGAGAGCAGAGCAGAGGCTATTAAAGAGCTCTTGGAGCTAGGAAATCATTGGGCCTTTTTGGGTGCAGATAAAATGAAAGCCCTTCCTGAGTCCCCAGAACACGCGTTTGCAAAGCGAGGCACGTGCCCTTGGGCAGCCCAGAAGCACTTCTCTGGCTCTTCCGCCCTGTTTTCCCTGTTGATGGAGACCGGCATCTCTGCTGATATTTCTGGCGTGACTGAAAGTAGAAATCACTTGAGATCTCCAACAAGCTCCTGCAGTCAGGGGAGTTTTAGCCAAATTTGTTGGCTTGAGGTACTGGATGAGCTTGGAGAAGTATTTGAACATTCAAGTGTTTTACCCAAATTTGAACTCTACTAGTAGAGTTAGTGACAGGACCTATATAGCTCATCCACTCCATCTCCAAAATTTCCAACTTCCTGAGTTTCTTCCACCACCATCTTCTGTCCCAATAGGGCCTGATGTAATAGAGGAGCAGTAAAAAGTTACTAGGTATAAATGAACTGATGGGGATTAAAGAACCAGCACATGCCTCCTGGAAGGCTTTAAAAGCATCCTGTTTAGAAACAGCTCTGTTTCTGCATCTCACATTCTTGGTAATTTTCTTTCTCCTGTTTTTTCATTTATACGCAGAAGTTGCAGATGGAGCGGACTCACCAGGGCCCATTTCATTTGCCCTCCTTCGAGCAGACTGCCCCACACGGGGCCTTGTGCAGGCTTGGGCTTCGCTCACTTTGGGCCTGTTCTGTCCCTGGCGGATTCAGAGAGCAGTATTGCTGTGCATTACAGCAGGGTGCAGGGCCCCGGGGCAGCACCGCCCTTGGCTGTGCGCTGCACGGTGCTCATGGCACCTCTGTATCCCTCCATGCAGCCGGGATCCCGCGAGAGCGAATCACACCCCACCCAGCAGGGCAAATAGGTCGTGCCCGGGGCTGCTCTGTGTTGCAGAGAGGCGTTTGCGTAAAACACTTCCTCAAAGAACTGTCTTGCTTGACTTGAGAGCTTCACGGTCACACTCACTGAAGCTCTGTGGAGTCACTGGCCTGTTTGGGAAGGACACAGTTTTGTGTGTGGCTCATTTGATTTATTCTGGCAGAGTTTTGGCCTTGTCTCCCTGCTGCATCGAGATGCTCATCCTCAGGCACATAGGCCATATGTGCTCTGGGGAAAACAGTGTGGTTAGATTTGTTTTTCCTTTGTTTGAGTACTCAGAGCATGGCAGGGGTCCCAGTGAGGAGGTTTCTGTCCCTGTGTCCAGAGGTTTTGATCCCTACCGAAATGCACAGCTTGGGTTCAATCTGGGAAGTGGGATGTTGTTAACTTCAATGCGTGATCCAGTTATGCACAAGATGGGGCTGACATTGGCCAATGCTGATTTATTTTGCCAAAACTGGATTATGTTCTTGCACTTCTGTGGTATTCAGAAAGTCATAATGATTATGAAGAGCCAGAGCCTTGGCTTGGTTTACGCCGTGCAGCTTAAATGGGGACGGGGAGCTGTGCCGTGTCCCTTAGCTTGCAAGCTGGTCCCCGGTGTTGCTTAGAGAAGCTCGAGTGAGACCTTTGTAAGGAGTTTGAGAAGGGGCTCAAGAGGTTTGTAAATCCTGCTGGCTTTGGGAGTGGGCTGCTCAGGCACCTCATCCGAACGTATTGAAAAGAGCTTTGGTTTGAGGATTAAGGCAGAAAATTTTGCAAGATCTCTCTTCCCCTGGGATTTCATATGCTTTTTGGTTCTGCTTGGGCCAAAAATGCAGTGCCAAAATGAAAGAGTTTTCACAGCACACCTTGCTATGTGAGAACAAGACAAACTTCAGCGGGAGTGAGACCGTTGGGTATGTCTCATTCCTAAATGGGAGCAAGCCAAGCATTTTGAGACTGTATCAGTTGAGGCTTGATTTGAGTTTCAAAGCAAAGGCCTGAGCCAGATTGTGTTTTTTTTCTTTTCTTTTTTTTTATTTCCAAGCAGCTTGGAAAACACAGAAGCTTAGGCCGTATCTACCTTCAGAAAACCATCCGGCTTGGATGAAATCCCTCTCGCTGCCCTGGTGTGCTGTGTTTGCAGTCTGGGTGGCCTCAAGCTTTTTTTCCATGGTCTCAGAGAGAGAGAGAAAAAAAAAGAAAAAACAAAAAAACAGAAAACAGAACATGGGACGGGCAGGCAACCCGTGACAGAGAAATGCTATTTAGGTCTGTTACGAAGGCTGCTCCACACACCCCCTTGCAGCCGAAGCCAGCAGCCGCCTCTGCATGGACCAGTTTAGTGGCACGGCTGCATCCCTGCACTGCAGCATCCCCTGCACTGCTGCATCCCCTGCATCCCTGCACCACAGCATCCCCTGCACCGCTGCATCCCTGCACCGCAGCATCCCTTCACCACTGCATCCCTGCACCACTGCATCCCTGCACCGCTGCATCCCTGCACCCGCTTAGTGCAGCGGGGAGGGGTGAGCAGGCCCCTTTCTGGAATGAAGTATGGGGAGGACGGCTTGTTGTCTTCCTGGCAGGCTGCACATGATGAGATGCATGTGCTTCTGCAGCGACAACTGTGATAAGGGAGTGTTAATATCACCACGAATCCCTCGTTTTGAGGGGAAAAAAAATGGCTTTTTATTCTAGACTGTTAAAGCATTTTACAGAGCTCTAACAAATGTAACCCAGGAGCTGAGTCTGTGTCCAGCTGCTCTACATGCTCCTCACTGAACAAACCTGCTGTCAAAAGCTGGTGCCCGCCTGGAACGATGAGGCATTTCTGAGACAGAAATATTCTGCATTAAAACAGACATTGATCCAATCTGAGGTGTCTGTTCTGTTACAGCTAGTTTCAGTCTTAATTTCTCTTTGTCATGCTTCTTGCCTCTCTGCTTTCTCTCCTCGGCACGTGCATTTTCAGCATCGGCAGAGCTGGACAGCCCGAGAGCCGTGGGGCTCGTGCCACACTGCTCTGCCTTTGCGGGTGGCGATCCCGTGAGGAAGATAGTGGTGTCGTTGTCCCTGTGTGTCCCTGATGCTCTGCTGCGTTCTCTGCCCTGGGACAAGGGCTCCCTGCCTTGGGTGTCCCCTCTCCAGGAAGAAGGGACACTGGGATCCTGTGCAGGGAATGCCGAGCAGGCGCTTGGCTTAGGCTCTGGAGATGCTCAGGGTGCGACGCAACCCTCTTCTTGGCAGGGGCGGAGACCCAGGTTTGCTGAGGGCTTTTGTTGCAGCGGGAGAGCGCGAGGAAACACAAGTGCTGCAGAGAGGAGCCGCTCGCACCATCTCGGTGAGGCACAAAGACCTTCCTCGATGATGCTGTGGGGAGCACGAGGCGCTCTCAGCACTCTCCTCGGCTAAGGGCCCTGCAGCCGGCGTGCGCTCCCGCTCTGCTCAGCCTGCAGCACAAGCGCCTGGGGCTTCTCAGCACAGATATATCCTGACACAGATCTGAAAAGCCCAGATTTTGTAGCTTTTATCGTACATATACCACCAATTTCCACTTAAAACTGTTCATCTGCCTTTAGGGTGGTTCTTCCTCCACTTGCTCTCCCCGCTCTTGCGGCGGTAGGATAAGACGCTGCTGCCTGTGCCAGCCTCTTCAGGAGCTTGCACCAAGGTACGGAGCAGATTTTTTAAGGTTCAGTGTAGTGTTGGGCACATCCAGTTAGTGCTTCCATCCATCTGCTCAACTCCTTGGGAAAAAATAGGCCAACAACGAGTGAGTACAAAAGCATATGTGGGGAATTGGCAGGGAGCGTTCCCTGACTCACAGCATCCATGCGCTGTGCCGGCCCTGTGCACAGCTCGCTGCCTCCCCTTGCCCCGCTTTAATTAGCAAGGGCTGAGCACGCTCTGGGAACACTGCAAGAGGAGTGATGAACAAAACAGCAGCTCTCCATGAACAAAAGCTGTTGAGGAGCTGGAGATGGAAAAATTGGTGGCTCTGTGTTCTCCAAGCACGTGTGAGGGTTCGCGCTGGACGAGGGCGATGGGAGGCAGGACAACGTGCTTTCCATGCGCGGTGGCTGTGGTGTGCGTGGTGCTGGGGACTGCTCCAGCGGGTGAACCTCTCCGTTCCCAAGGGGAGATGGGGAATGGTGGGGCAGGGAAAGCGACTGCACCAGCTGCCTGGGTGAGTGCTTGTTCCCGAGAGCGTCGTCCCTCGACGTGGTGTTCAGCTCCCGCTCTTGTGTTGCTAGATTGGGGGTCTGGAAAGTCTCTCTCCCTGGGCCCTGGCCAAGACTGTTCTCAGATGCCTCCAGCAACGTGCTGCTGCTTGTCCCTGCAGGGCCTGGCTTGCTGGAGAGGCGGCTATTATTCCACTTAACATTTTCTTCTGCCCAAGTCCGTCCAAGCACGATTTCATTCCCTGTTTGGTGGATGGTGGATGCTAGCACTGAGCCACACAAAGTCTTTTTTTCTTTTTATTCTGGACTAAGTCAGAGGCTTTTCCCAGTGCGCTCCAGGAATGCGGCCTGGTGGCCTCCGTGCTCGCTTGCCGTCCCTTTGCTGAGGGCAGCGCCACACTCAGGTGCTGGAGGCGGAGGCCGTGCGTGCCGGGAAGGGGACGGCAGCCCCCGTGCCCCTCCCCGGGAGCAAGATGAGGGCAGCGATAGCGGCTTTGTTTGGAAGGAAGAGGAGGAAGGAAAATGGAAGCGGTGGCTAAAGGGACGGGAGTGGCCTCACCCAAGCGTCCGAAGGACCTTGGCCGCCGGTGCTGCGTGGAAACGCGCGGCCCAAACAATGCGCGGCCGGTCGGGAAGCTGCAGGAGCCGGGGTGGCAGCCGCCCCTCCCTATGGGACCCGCTCGGGCCTCCGCTAGCTCCCTCTGCTCCGGGCCCGTCGCATTGTCCCGTCAGCACAGCAGAATTGCAGGAAATCGGAGCGGTTCAGATCCCACGTTCAGCTGCGTGACATCTGAGGGCAGTATTTTCTCCCCACTGTCCCGGTTGGCTCTTTCTGGACACGAGGATGGGAGCAACCTGCCATCGGTTGTGCTCCCAAAATAACCAGAGGTTGGGTCACTGCCGGACTGGCTCGTGGTCTGCCTGCATCCACACCCTCTCCCGGACAAAGGGTGAATCCATAAAATGGGAAAAAAAACAGGGCATCCCCCGCAGCGCAGTCGCTCGATGTGCCCAGGTGGGCAGAGCTTGTGGCCCACGGGGGCTGCAGCCCAGCTGGGCGGGCAGAAGGAGCCCTTCTTCCTTGCCCCTTTATCTGCAAATGCACTGCAATTATGCCAGCAAAAGGTGCAGTTCCTGCGACGCAGCGGAAAGGCTCCCTCCCCGTCCAGAGTGCCCGAGCACAGAAACCTGCCCCTTGCCCAGCGGGGCGATGCAGACGGGGCCCTTTCCCGTGAAACTGGGAGGTCCCCGCGGGCAGCCTTGGGGACAGGGAGCCCGGGCGTTTCCCAGCCCCACGGCACCTTCCCCACGGCAGCAGCCGCACGCTCCAGAGCGTCACTCCTGCAGCAGCGGGAAAGGACGCGCGGCCAGACCAGCCGGGCAGAGCCCTTCGTCACGGACCCCACACACCCTGGCATGATTTAAATAACGTTTTAAAGGCCCTGCTTTGGGTGCAGACAAAAGGTCTTGCCTTGGCAGAGCACCCACGAGAAGCCGCGTTCCCTGCAGCCACCTCAGGGCCAGGAGGGGCTTTGCTTTCCTCATGGTGGGTCCAGTTTGGGGTCAAATGAGGCAAAATTAGTCCCTGCAGATGCCATAACGGCCTGGGCAAAGC
Organism: Nothoprocta pentlandii; assembly: GCA_013398315.1. Classification (NCBI taxonomy): domain Eukaryota; kingdom Metazoa; phylum Chordata; class Aves; order Tinamiformes; family Tinamidae; genus Nothoprocta; species Nothoprocta pentlandii. The sequence goes on along the minus strand of VZSG01000253.1, from coordinate 852,272 downwards.
GGGCACTGATATTGCAACCAGGCCTTGTCCGCCATGTCAGCAATTGCAGTCGCTCCCTCTCCCTTCCTGCCTGTCTCTGCATATGGCACCACAATCCAGCAGCTTTCCATCTTTAAAATAATGCTCCTAATTAATTTGTCTGCACTGGTGCTCTTGCTAATACTATTATTTGTAATACCTCCATGCATCCCTAGAGAAGGACACAAGTCTTAATTAACAGCTGCAGAGTTGCCTGACACCAGGCCTGGAAAATGGGAGGCTGGGAGGGTGTCTGGCGTATCAAGGCTTTTAGAAACTTTCCTCTTTTTTTTCCCATTTGTAGAGCCCCTTCTCGTTCCCAAGCACACCCGGGAAGCTCCGTCTCCTCAGGCAAAGCCCACAGCAACCCTGACTTTCTGCATCATGTTGTTTTGCAGCAGCGGTCGCCTGGGCTTCCCTGGCCCAAGCCAGACTGGCAGGAATTGCACCCAAATTCATTGTGTCCAGGCTTCAAGGTGCAGGGACTTGGCTTGCGTCTTCTCCCTTTTCGTGTGTTTTCATGTATTTTGTCAGCATGTGCTTGTGCAGGACTCACCCGCACACACAGACACGTGCACACTAGATGTACTAATGTTCCTCTACATAAGTTTGAAGCCCCCAGTGACTTTCAGACCCTCACAAATTGCCTTTTTCCCTGCTTGTGAGGCAGCTGAAGCTTTTGGGGGGATTTTGCAGGCGGTCACCTTAATAAGAAAAGTGAAAGCACAAACACTGCTCATTTCAGTATGTAGATGAGAAGTCCTCGTTTCCATCTGCTTGCTAATTGAGAAACTAGACACAAATCAAACAAAAACCCTCTCGTTTACAGGCAGCAACAGCAACCTGCATGAGCCACGTGCTTGAACAGCTCCTGCCCCTTCGGAGAGGAGGTTTTCACGAGCGGGGACATCCCAGCTCACGCTGCCCGAGCCAGCGGGCGTGGGCTGAACCCCTCCAGTCTGGCTCGTTAGCGCAAGGCTGTCCTGGAACCAATTAGCTCCTCTGCAAGGCTGGGTTCGTTACCAGGCTGGTGGAGTCCCCAGCGCTGCAACAGGTTGTGTTGGTGCTTGGCACAGCCAGCCGCGACACACGGAGCTCCCCGGCTTCGGCTCGCTTGCTGAGGAGCAAAGAAACCAAACGCTTCCTCCGTACAGGCGCTTTTATCCTTGTTTATCCTTATTTATCACATTTATCTTGTATTTGTCCTTATGGCAGTGCTCAGCTGCGGATCCTTGCGATTCCCTCTGTTCTCCAAAGGAAGCAGCCCTGTGCCGAGGTGGCCCCGTGCCCTTGCCCTCAGCCCGCCCTGGGGACAGAAGCCCCCGTTGTCCCCGTGCAGCCGGTGGCCCCGGAGCCGGGGCAGTGCCGCGTCTGCAGCCGCTGCCTCCTCGCAGCACGCGGAGGCCCCGCTCCCGCTCGCTGCTTGCTGCCGGGTCTGCAGCCAAATCTGCAAAGTCTTGGCTGAGCTGTGCTCCAAAGCCGGCCAGATTTCTGATGCTTAGCAAAAATATTCATTAACGACTTAATCTGCGCGCACACAGGGGATGCTTTTAGTGTATTTGTTCTAGATCCGTGAAACAGTGATCTGGCCACTGCTGTAAGCCCTGCCTTTATCTGTGATCTCAGAGAAGAAGAATTCAGAGAAATGCTGGTAGGGGAGCGAGGCCAGAGAACCCCTGTGCTGGCGCGGGGAGCCCGCGCCCGCCAGCACACAGCGCTCGTCTGGACCAGCACGCGCTGCAGACCGCGCTCTGCACCACGGCCCTTGTGACAAATGCCCTCCTGAAAGCCCCAGACGCTCTGTCCCCTCCTGTCCCGCTGGAGCAGCCCCGGCCATTGAGGTGGTGCAGTGGGGGGCAGCGGGCAGGAACGAGCTGTGGTTTTCCACTCAATTATCTCCGCAGTGCTGAGGAAGCAGAAAGCAAAGATGTTGTCTGATCCCTCAGGGTGGGGGACGGGTACTTGGGTTCAGTTCCCACCTCTCCTGAGGACGGGCTTGCTTGGCGGACAAAGGGAGCATGTGAGATTCCCTGCTGCAAATTCCAGTGGGGGAATTTTGCCCTGTAATTGAGAAATTCTGGGATTTCTTTGGAATTTGGTTGCACTTTCTCAAACGGTTCTTTCCAGGACTCGGCTGCTTCCCAGTTGGGCAGCGTTGCTGAGCGGAGGTCCGCACGGGCCGCCGGGCACCTCTGTAGGCAGCAAGCAGTGCCATCCGTCCCAAAACACCACTGGCAAAGCTGGTTCTTGTCCCTTTTCCAATGGGGGACCCCTTCTTGGTCGCTGGGCTCCTGCAGATCAGCCAGATCTCTTGCAGGTCCTGCAGCGGGTCGGGGAGTGGATGTGCAATGAAAAGAGCTGGCACAGTGGAGAGAATGAGTCTGAACCCTCCCTTGGCTTGCATGGAAAAACAGTGGGATGGAAGCGTGGGAAGGGAGGGGAAAGGAAGGGAAAGGAAGGGAAGGGATGGAGGAGGTAGCAGAGCTGAAGAGCTGCCAGCGCTGGGTGGTTGGATGAGGAATGATGCGAGGGCTGGTTGGTAGAAGCAGTGCTGGCTTCCAGTGGAGAGGCGAAATCCCACGTAGAGACAGATCACAGCTGCCGTCGACAGCGCCGTCCTTTGTGTCCTGCTCGGCCCCAGTGTGACCGTTCTTGGGCATCGGGAGTCCCGTTGGCTCCTTGCAGGCCGTGGCAGCCCCGAGCCTCACCGACTCTGCCCTGAATGGCTGCCATTAACGTGGCCTGGCCTTTGCTGGGAAAGTGCCCAAAGCTGCTGCGCTTTCCAGCTAGCGACTCCCCCTCAACCTGGCGTGAGCGGGACACGGCCTTGGCCATTCCTCCTCTCCTTGCATATCCGCAGCACCCTTTGCTCCCCAGGGATGCCCTGGCTGCGGCCATGGTGCCCGCGCGGAGCTTGTGCTGCTCCCCAGCCTGGCAGGGGCTGCCCAGGCGCCCTGCGCGGCGGCCAGCGAGAGCTGAGAGACGTGCTGCTCTCCAAGGAGTCATGCAGGGCCTTCCCGGGACAGCACTGTCCCGCCGCACTGAAACAGGACCTTGACCCGTGATACCTTTTGGTCCCCGTCCTCGGCAGACGCTGTTATGTCTAACACTAACCTGTAACAGCTGATAACAGCCGCAAACGCCGCTGCTGCTGCTGCTTTCACAAAAATTGGTGGGATACCAGATTATTTCCATACGCAGCAGGAGCCCTCGAGCTGTGTCTGCGCAAACCGCTCTCTGTCGCATCTCCCGCCCTTGCCTGTCGGGGCTGGGCCGCAGGGGCAACATGAGCCTCGCGCCCGGGCTGGGAACGCTGCGTGGTAGGGGATGGAGCTGGTAGGGGCCGGAGCCGTGTGCACACAGCACACATCCCTGCGCGCACGGCCTCGCACAGGAGCTCCCTGCACACCAGCGGCCTTGGTGCAGCTGGGGCTGGGTACGAATTTCTGGGGAAATTTTTATAGGGGGAAGGCTGATGAGTAATAAACAAGGTGCTGCCTGATCCTCGTTTGGAGGAGAGAGGGGAGGGAGCCAGGGGCCGGGAGAGAGACGTGCAAGGAAGAGAAGGAGAAAGAAATGACCTTGGTGAGGTTTTTTGGCCGCTCTCCAGGTCGCACTCTGATGCCAGAAAAAGCTCCGAGTCCCTTTTGGCTGGAAGTGCTCCCTGCGCTAGGTGAATCACATACACATTTCTGGAACATTACATGTTCACAGTTGCAAAGCTAACAGTAATTAGAAAAACTACAAGACCAAGGCAGGGGGAAAAATATGAGTCACACATGGAAGTGGTGTTGTTGTGCTGCAGGAGAATCAGCTTTGTGGGCTTCCAAAGGCGGATGCACATCGGGCTCCTTGGCTGCGAGGAAGGGCTCTTCTGCCACTGCCCTTCAGCCTGCCCGGCTGCCAGCATCCCGGGGAGAGCAGCAGCCCTGGAATAAGGCAGGACACATTAAGACTTGTCCAACCAGGGAGCCGAAATTGCACTCAGGTAAGGCATGAAATTCATGTGCAGTGACTGTGGGCCGTGCGCAGTTGTGCAGTTAACTCTCAGCGGGGATGTTCTCATTCCTCGGGGTGCAATTGCATCAAGCGCGATCTGCTTCCGTGCAGGAGCCTGGCCATTTGGAGCACGCTGTTCTCGTGCCAGAACAAGAGCAGCCGTGCCAGGGGCTGCTCACAGGAGTAATTCCAGAATAACTTCCTAGACAGGCGAGTCCAGAAAGACCAGAGGGAGCAGCTGTTGCCACCCCGGTGACGTGCGGCCAGGAGCCTTTCCCTGTCCTCCAGCAGCGATGGGGACCGGGACCTTTTCCTGCTCGCTCACTTGAGCACTGGGTCTGGATGCTGCTCATTTCTATAAAGCAGAAAGAGTCCCACAACAACTGACTGCATTCAGGCCACTTTCATAAATCACGCAGACAGTCTTGTTTCAAATGAACTGATGGATGGAGCTTTCATCCCTTTCTTTGCATGACCCTTATGCTGCTATTCATTAACAGCACAAAGGGCGTTTGAACCCAGGAGCGAAGCGGGTCCATGCTTGTTTAGTTTACTCTGCTCTGAGTCATCCCATTTGGCACAAGCAAACGCAGGGCCTGAGCGGGACCCCCTGGGCCGGGTCCGCGGGGCAGAGCCCCAGCAGGACGCGTCTCGGTGCCGCGCGGAGAGCAGAGTGTCGTGGTCCCCGCCGCACGTCGAGGCTGCCCTGCGGAGCGCAGCCGCGCAGGGCCATGCGTGCAGCACGACGGCACCACTGCCCATGGCAGAGCTCCTTCCGGCCCTGGGCACCGCGCTGAATTCCTGCCTGCCTGGGAGAGGCACAGGGAAGCTCTCGGCCTCTGCCCAGGGAAGGTCCGGGAGGTGTCAAACCACGGAGTGATGCTGCGGACAGACTGCGGAGCGTGGAATCCTGCCGTGCTCTTCCGAGAGAGATTGCTCCGCGGGCCTGCCAAGAAAGCCGGCATTCCTGCTGCAGCGAGGGCTTTCGCAGGAGCCCCCTCGGGGACGTCAGCGAGCCTAACACAACAGGCAGGGCTTTGCTAGCAAATCATGAGTCCCGTGTGTCTCTCCAGCTGGCAGGACCATCATTGACCTAAATGGCCTTGTCCTCCCTGACACAGCTCTGTTAATTTGGCCACAATCCACTTAATAATGTAGCTACAGCGTAAAGATGTATCCAGGCCCAACCACAAAACAGCTGGAGACTATAGGGTTGACTTAGTCCTGGTGGAGTAAAGCAGGGAGGCGGGTGGGAGTCGGTGAGGATGTTGCTGGCTGCGCTCTTGAGCAGTGCTCGGTAATAAAAGGGATCAAATGTGTTCGGCGCAATCTGTCTGGAGCCGCAGTCGTGGCTGTTGTTTTAACTAATTGAGTTTTAGTGCTGGTGAAAGGGGCCGGATTGACAGCCCTGGGGAATAGCGTCTGCTCGTTGCGCCAGGTACCGCGCGGGCGTGAATCCCCCCTAATCCCCCCTGCCGGCCGAGCCGGGGCTTTCGTCCCGGGGCCACGCAGCTCGTCCGGGCGCCTGCGGCCTCTCCCCTGTGCAGCTGGGGCTGCAGGCAGCACGGCTCCTGCCTCCTACATCCACCCAGCGGCTCCCGCGTGGAGCAGCGCCCGCCAGAGCGAACCTGGGCTGGCCAGGAGGCCACGGAGTGATCCCAGGGAGCTGCCGAAACCGGGAGCACCGAGGCTAAGAGCAGAAGCAGCACCCGTGAGAGCCTGGCCAGGGGCAGGGACATGGGCACAGCCGCCTGCTTGGTGGCCTCCAGTCCTGGACGGGAGCTCTGCCCTTTGCAGCACAGAGGCTCTTGGCACCCAGCTTGGCCAAAGGCTGAAGGGCTGGAGGCAGTGAGTGTTTCACTGCTAACAGGACAGAAAGGGAGCGGGCTCTGCTCTGCGCAAGCATCTGCCACCACTTTTGAGCTGGGTCCAATGCTGGAGCATGGAAGCGGCTTTGGTGTTGCCGGGTTTCCAGCTGCACCAGCCCGTGGGAAAGGCGGCCCTGCTAATAACAAGGTGTGCCCCGTCCCAGGCCATCCCGGCAAGGAACAGGGAGAGTTAAAAAAAGCCGCCGCAGTTACTGCTCTGGGGTTGCACGGCCTCAGTTTTGAGGTTTTTAGGTTTCTTTTTTCTTTTTCCTGTGGATTCAAGTCGCTTTTTAAAGTCATTCTAAAGCAGCTGATGTCCATAGAGACACACACATCTGTTTTGCTGGGTAAAACTTCAGTCTGTAGCTTTTCTCTAGGAAGCAGTAGAGAAGCAAGATCCCCAGCAGGCCCTGTCACCAGCTTCTTGATGCACAAATGCAGCAAGGGGAGTGTCACAAGGTGCTCTCTTCGAGAGCAGACGGCTGGGGGCAGGTGCCCAAGCTCCTGGAAACATTTTTAACAATTAAAAAGGCAGAACAGAGAACGGCAGCCTTTTGTGTCTGGGCTGGAGGACGGGGGCTCTGCTGCCTCTAAGTGTCACTTCAGCGCTCCGAGCGCTGCCGAGGAGGCCCTGGATGGATGCTGAGAGCTCCGGCTGCTGCCAGCGCTCAGTGTCTTGCCCGGCGTGTGACCAGCCTGTTCGATCATTACCAGCCTCACAGACCACACGTGCGGCCCAGCCCTGGCATCAGGGGGGCCAGCGGGAGTCCCGCCTGCAGGGCCCCATCTCCCTGGTTCTGCCCGCTCCGCCTCTCCGTGCGCGGGGTCCGTGGCTCCCTGCTCCAGAGGCGGTAGCACCCAGAGCTGCAGCAGGAGCAGCCGCCCCGAGGACGAAGCGCGGGTCGAGCCCCTCTGCTCCTGTTCCCATCGCTAGGCTGAGCCGGGGAGCCAGGGCTTTCCCTGAATGCCGGCAGCATCGTGGCCCAGGCGCCTGGAGGGGTTGTGCTCTGAGCCTGAAGCATTGGAATGCAGATGGCAGCAGCGCGTGACACCGTGTGGGGACAGGGACGTCCGTGTGTGCCAGCCTGGCGGCACGTGCCACCCGTGGCTCCGCGCCACCCGTGGCTCTGCTCTGCAGGCCGGCCCGGGCGGCTGCAGCCGATGGCCATTCCCATAGAGCACTCCACGTCCGGAGCAGAGCCCCAATGGAAACTGATGGGTGCACGTGCTCCTGCCCTCGCAGCCGGCCTTGCAAACAGCCGCGCGGCGGCCGTGTCACCAGAGCAGCTCTTCCTCAAGCAATAAGCGTGACAGCGTGCTGCCCGTCTCCTTTTCCGAGGCTGAAGGGCAGGAGCAGCATGCACTGCACTCTTGAATATTTATCAGGATAAATCGCAGCGCCCAGAGGCGCTGCGGATGAGCAGCGACCCCGAGTGGGACCGGGGTGGAGAGCCCTGCTCCAGACATGGGCATTGCCAGGCTGGGCCACGCACCAGCACCATGAGGAAGCATGCAGCAGCGTGCAGCAGCATGCAAGAGCGTGCAGCAGTGTGCAGCAGCATGCAAGAGCACGGAGCAGCATGCAAGAGCACGGAGCAGCATGCAAGAGCATGCAGCAGCATGCAGCAACATGCACAGTGTGCCAGCCCCAGGGATGGGACAGCCTGCAAAGCCCCCAGCTCCCTGTACCTTGTCATGCAAATGCCACGTTGCCTTGGTGACAGGGGGACATGGTCAGGGATGCTGGGGTGGGAGTGGAAGCTCCAGCTCAAAGAAGGCCACAGTTGTGTCCTGCAGTGTCTGCAGGTCCCCAGGGTGGGCACGCTGTTGCCTGTGCCCGGGCAGGATGGACAGCCGCGTTCCCGCAGCTGCTGGTGCTCAGGTGCCCCGACATCCTGCAGACCCTCTGCAGCCGCCTCTGTCCTGCATTAGAGAGCTAAGCTCCAACAATAAGGGTAATGGACAGGAAATTAGAGATAAGTAGGTGGTTTGACAGGATTAGGGATAAGCAAAAGAAACATAATTATGTGATAGCGGCTATCGGACAAGGGCTCCTACGAAAGTGAATGTAAATGACCTAAAAAAAACCACTAGAGCAGATCAAACAGGCACACTTTGCAGATAACAGCCCAAAAACACCGAGTATAAATATTTATCACAAGTGAATTCTCCAAACACTCCCTACTCAGGATCCTGTTAACAATAGAGGGGATGGAGGATAATAGAAGCTTTTTGCATCCTCCTGTTGTCCCTTCGTGGGGGTTTTGCAGCTGCGCAGCGGTGTGCGCGGGGACGCGGTGCGTGCTGTGCAGCGTGGCGCGGCCGCTGCCCCTGCCCCTGGCCCTGGCCAGGCAGAGATGGCCCCATCCCAGCCAGCTCCTGCCCAGGAATCCATCCGCATCCGCCCCTGGGGTCCCGCTAGGCAGGGCCTAACTGCCCCGGTTCCGGTGGGTGCCGGTGGTGGCAGCAAAGAGGCACCGAGACCCCCAGTGTGAAGCTGCGCCCCACTGGTCCCCATTGCTCCCACCCTGCAAGGAGGGACGAGGACATCTGTGAAGGTGCGTGGGACGCTGGCCACGGGGATCTCGTCCTGCTCCTCCCGCAGCTTTGGGCTGTTGTTATTTGTTTAACAAGCGGGAACACAAAGGCTCCATAACCCGGGCTTGCAAATTACCACAGCCCAGGAAATGAAAACTCCTCAGCAGCATTAATTGGAGGGCTTTTTAATTAAAATCAGCTTGTTTTGTGATCAAAGATTAAAGGAAGGCAGAAAGCTGAAAGGAAAAGAACAGACACACTGAAGGGGTTGGCTGGCGTTCACGAGGTGCGGCTGGGCCCGCGCCGCCCTGCGCTGCTCTGCCGCCTCCGCCAAGGGCTTTCCCATCCCCTGCCCCTGCCCGGTTCTGGTCCGCTCATGAAGGCTTCGCCCCGAGGGGCCGGCTGCTCTCTGCCCTGGTCCTGGTTCCTGGCTAAGCGCCGGAGCCTCTCGGTGCCGTCTCCTGATGAATCCAACTCGGCATTCCCATCTCCACAGAGTCTCCTATGTCTTTTTCCCGTGCAAGGAGCTGGATGTGGGATGTGAATAGTGAAAATGTGGCTCTGTTGCCTGGGGAGGATGGATGTCCCCATGGCTGCTGAGAGTCACCAAGGAGGAGAAATTAGATGGAAAAAAAATGAGTGAATATAGGAATTCTCTAAGAAAAAAAATATGATGACCAAAAATGTAGTTTCCTAAGTGGAGAACGAGGATAATTTTGGTCAACGTTTGTCTTTTTTCTCAGTGGTGATTGTTACGGAACAAAAATAAGAGCCCCCAAACCAACGCCTCCAGCAGCCCATGGGCAGAGGAAGCGGTGGGCAGGAGCAGGGGATGCTGGTGGTGACTGAGGCAGATGAGATGCTTCAAACGTTAGAAGATTGCTAGGGGGAGGTAGAAGCACCAGAGCAAACTGCAGTTGTCCAGGCCGTGGAGATCCGTAGGGAAGAAGGCCAGGCCGAAGAGGAGCCACAGGAGCAGCGAGGCCGGCAGGGAGCGGGGCCACGTGCTGCTCTCGTGCGAGCTGCTGAGCCTCCGAGCAGCCACCGGCACTCTCGTATGACACTCTCATGTGTCCCGGGGGTAAAGTGCTGGGGAATTGCTCGGCTTATCCCCCGGGCGCCCAGCAGCCGCTGAGCCCTGTGCTCCGGCGTTGTCCACTCCCGTGGCCGGAGTGCCGGAGGCACCGGGGAGCGGAGACGCTCCAGGCTCCTCCTGCCTTCCGGAGCAGAAGGGATGACCCGGCCTCGGCAGAAGAGTGGGAGAAACATGCAGCGGGATTGAATTGAGGCGGAATTAGTGTCAGTCAGCACAGCTTTATGGAAATAGATCTTGCCAAACAAACCTGATTTCGTTCCGTAATGAGATTACGCTTTTGGTTGTAAAGATAACCGGGGAGATGTAATATACTTAGACTTCTGGAAGGCACTTTGCTTCGCGTGGCGCAGCATGCTGATGACAGCGTTAGCACCCCGAGCGAGGCACTTAGTCAATGGTCAATTATTCCAAAGGGAGGGGGCAGGCGGAGATGCTCTCGGAGATGTCCCTGTCACCTGTTGCCACCACGTGCTCCTACTTTGCAGAGCAAACACCTCGGGTTGGAGACTGTCCCTAGGCAAGCAGCGACCCTGAGAGGAACCTGTGGGAATGCATCTGGGAATCTTCCCAAGGAAATGTCCTTCGTGGGCAGGGGACAAAATGAGGACTCTCCATGTGAGGGCCCAGAGTGTGGTTATTGGGAAGGATCTGGAAGCTGGTTTGCTGGAGGAAAGCGTAGCAGAAAGTAGGGAATGGAAGCTGCCTCTGGACAACGGCACATGGAAAGTTGTGGTGTAGGAGCCTCCCTCCTGGAAGAAGGAAGGTTCCTTCTCCAGCTCTTGGTGTTTCCTTCTCAGCGCTGGTGTCTCTTTAGAGCATTTTTTCCCCCGAACTTTTAACCCGGTGCAGGACAGAGTAACGCATAAAGGCTGCCAAAACAGTGGTGATGAAGCAGGTCATGCCCAGGAGAGCGCGGCCCCATTGCTGCGCGGGCAGAAGGGCCAAATGTGGAGGTGGCTGGAAAACCCCAACCAGCAGAGGAAGCGATGCCAAGGGAGATGCCACCAGCTCTCAATCCATCTGGGCTCCCCATCCCCCTGTCCTCTAGGACCTGGGGGACATGCTTGTCCTTCAGTGGGCGGCTCTGAAGGCGGGGAAAGATCGTCATCCTTGGACTAAACTTAAGGTCTAGACTCTTAAGGTCTCCTTTGGCTCTCAGACCTATAAATTAAAGAGGCGAGAGGTTCAATAATATGGAGCACAGGAAGCCCTAGGGGTGCTTCAGACCAGACCTCTCCTCTGGAGATGTTCCCCAGATCTCCAAGGAAGGCTCTGGACCAGCAGCCCTGCTCCAGGGTAAAGTGAGAGGTTCTGGGAGCTCCATGAAGCCAGGATTGAGCTGCTGCAGGACACAAGCCACGAGGAGACAGACCCAGGAGAGTCCCGTGTTGGGTGAGCAAGGACAGAGTGATGGGAGATGAGGAATTCTTACTCATTTGTGGGAAGTGGAGCTCTCCTCTGTGTCAGAGATGTTATTTATGGCCACAAAATGCAGGCTGATGATGAGAAACACATTGATTGAGGTTTCACAGCTACTGCACGCAGTAGATATGGATCAGTTACACCACAGCTCAAACCTGTATCAATGTGTTTCTAATAATCAGCTGGCATCTCATTAACATAAATAACTGTCTTATCCCATTTGGGAGAGCGGATCTGGGGCCTGCTAGCTGCATGTTACCCGAAGGCCACTTGCTCATTAGAACAATCTTTCTCCAGGTCTAATGCCCAGGGAATGGTGGTGTAATAAGACATCACTTGTTCCATAGTTGTTAGACCTTGGTAAATATGTTTCTAATCAGCAATTAGTACTTAATTAACACGCTGAAAATATCATTTTCAATCTAAATGAAGCTTTTACAGAAATCTGGAAAGGAAAGTGGGAAGAGCAAAGCTTGGATTAGGAGATGAAATCAAGGAGAGGAGTTTGAGAGAAGAGCCCGGGTGCTCTTGGGAAGCCGGAGCTGCGGGATGTAAAGCCGGGACTGGCTTGCTCAGGCTGTCCCTCCTGCCCATATAGTTGCTCCGCTGACTACCAGGATTCAAAATCGGGACCAGGCATCATCCACACAGGCTCAGGAGATGGAAGAAAAGATGCTCTGCTTTAAAATAAGTGATGTTTCAATTTCCCTCCCATAGAATTTCTCCGCCCATTCCGACCTTCCCTCTCTCAGCGCATTTTAGGTGCTGCTCTCATTTCCCCTCACCTCTCAGTTCTCCTTCCCTCCTGCCTGCCCTGTTCCGTAAGGAAGGCCAGGGCAGGCCGGCAGCAGCAGCGTGCCTGCAGGTGTGTGCGCTGGGGCCTTTCATCTGCTCCTCACTGTTTGTCCTTTCATTTCTCAAGTGCTTCAGCAAGAACCTTGGCTCGCCGGCGGATCATTAATGCAGAGCAAACAATGGGGCTCTTTAGGTCCTTTTCAGCTAATCACCATTGATCCAGGCTGACCTTTGCGTGCTTCTCCTAATCCCCAAATCTGGATTCCGATTTGCATTAAGCCACCTCGGAGGGAAGGTATCAGCAGAGATAAACCCCTCTCTGCTGCTGGAGAGCAGGGCCACCCGCTGGGAACGGGGCCGGGGATGGGATGCAAGTGCTGCCAGGGGTGGGATCCCAGCACCCTCTTTCCTTGTCCCTCCGGCGGAGGGATACATGGTGGCTTGGGGACACCAGGGCTCCTGCCCTTCCTCCTTGCTGCTGCGGCTGGACCGAGGCCGGGTTGGATGCGGGAAGAGCGGAGAGCCAGGGGCTGCATCCCAGGGCCCGGCTGCATCCCGGGGGCCGGCTGCCTCCCGCTGCGCCCCCGCCCGCGCAGCCAGCCCCGCTCCCGGCAGCCCCTGCCAGGGGGATCTGAAGGGGTCGCTCCAGTGGAATGTGTTGGATGGAGCTTGACAGCATTTTTGCCTCAATACCAAATTTGCTAAGAAATATAGCTGCGGTGCAGGGAGAGAAATAAAACGCGTGAATGCAGGTTAAATTCCAATAGTTCTTATGCTGTTGAATGTGACAGAAATGTCTAAATAATCAAAACATTCTGAAATGAAATACTGTTACTTTTTTTCCTTCTGTCTTAAATCACAGGTTTTATTTAAACTAAGTGACCCAGATTTTAAAAAAGGGAGAGTAAATCGATGCAAGCAGTAAGCAGAGCACAGGCAGGACATGGGCGTGCTTGGAGGGGCTGCTCTGTCCTCCTGGAATACCTGTGGGAAGAGCTGCCCACTGCTGTGTGCCCCAAACGTGGTGCTGGACACCCCCGTCCTGCCGGCCAAGGATGAAGCTCTGCCACATCTGCTGCAGCAGCTCCCTGCTGGCCCAGGTAGCTCCTGAGCCCCCTGGGGCCACCCCGCTGTCATCTGTGGGGCAGCAGGCACACTGGTGGCCTCGCTGTCCCTTTCCCCCCCTGCACAAGAATGTATGTGGGGAAAGGCAGAAATCCTGACTCAAACTTCCCCATACAGGCCTGCAAAGAAAGTGGTATAATGATCTTAATTAATTGGCCTAATTAGGATCCCAGCTGGTAGGAAGCTGGGTTTCGTGGCAGCTGGGCCCACTGCAAGGGAGGCAGTAAAAGCTTCAGCATCAGGAGAGGTGCAAAGGGAGGGCTGTGGGGTTTGGGGCAAGCAGGACATGGGAGCACTAGGGGATGGCTGTTGTTTTCCCTGCTGCAGGGCCCATCTGTGCCAAGGGAAGGGCTCTGGTCACCTTCCTGCTGTCTCCAGGTGCTCAGGAAGTCTCCGGGCTGCTGCAAGGTGAAGCCTCTGAGATGTGGAGGCCCCAGGCGCTGCTTGCCCAGCACCTTGCTGCTCCGTGCCCTGCTGCTCCCTAGGTCATACGCAATGCTCTGCTAAGGGGCAGACTTTCTTCATATATATGTATTTTTATATTCTTTTAAAATTGCTTTCTCTTTCCCAAATTGCCTCCCCTGTGTCTCTCTCCATCTCTGAAATTTCTCCAGCAGTCTGTTTTATTGGTGCTGCTCAGCCCTTGAACAGGGGTAAAGCTAAAGTGAGTGGCTTGAACAGGTAGTAAATGCGTGCCTGGTGCTTGACTTCCTTTGAATGAGAGGACAGATGCTCTTCTTGGTGAAATGACTCAAGAGCAGTGTATTTTCTTCCTTTTTTTCCCTCAAACCTGGTCTCTGATGGACTTTTCTCTCCTTGTTTCTAAGCTGTTTCTGGATGCTGAAAGCCCCATGGTCGGGTACCATCCACCTCCTCAACACGCTTCAGCACCGTGGAAGCTTTGCGTGCTGATAAATAGCATAATAGGAAGAAATTTAATGGACTATCTAAAGTGCCTCTCTTCAAATCAAAGTGCACAGGGTGCGACCCAGCCATCGAGACATAATACGTGTTAAACAAACAATTGCTCAAATATCATAAAAACAGACTATAAAAGCCATATAAATCTCTGGAGATACTGGCAAAGTAGCTATTAACTGTGTGTAAGGGAAGCATGTGAATGTCCGTGTCTGAAAAAGGGGACTTTGGTGCAGCTGTGCCTGAAATCCTGTGGGATGCAGGAGGGCCGGAGCAAAGGGGCGCCCAGGTGCTCCCTGGCGAGGAAAGGGGCAGTGTGGAGCTGCTGGTGCCAGTTGTCCTGTGTCCTTCAGCAAAGCACCACAGGAGCCCCAGACTGTCCCTGGAAGGGCCCTGAGCCCTGGCGGGAGATGCCCCCCCTCTGTGTTCCCGCAGATGCTCCCAGGCCCTGCTCCACGTCCCGAGCTGCCTCCTCGGCTCTGACAAGCGTCCCCCCCGTGATGCTGTTGAACAGGTTGTGCAACAGAGATGCACAGGAAGGATAAGGCAGCAGATAGTCACATCAAGAGCGACAGGCCTTTGTAGGTCAGTGTGGAGTTTTCTGCTGACAAAACCGGAGTGGAATTTCATCAGATTTTAATAGCTGCTGGAGAGCGATGTGGAGAGCTCCCTGCAAAGGGCCCGTGAGCCCAGCTGGAGAACAAATCCTACAGACAGGGGTGCCTCCCTTTGCAGATCTGTGGTTATGGATCATCTTCCTTGCTTAGCAAGGAAGAGAAACTGCATCTGCTTTTCCCCCGCCGCTTTGATCGGCAGCCAGGCTGTAGGGAGCAGTCCCAAGGTGTGTGCAGCTCCAGCCTGCAGCAGTTGAGCCCCTGTGCTCCCTGTGCTGCCCAGCCCTCCTGCTTTGGCAGTGCTGTCAGCATTTGGGGGGTGGCATTTCTTTTTTTGTTGTTAATTTGGGGTCTAGGGGGTGGTGGTGATTCATGGGCTCTTTCTGGCTCTTTCATTGAAAACCCAAGATGACAGAAGGTGTGGGAGTGGAGCTGAGCTTCACGTGGGCTTTCCAGTCCTGGATTAATCTGTTCTTAGGATGCTGATGGCGTTGAGCCGCTCCAGAAAGGGTAGAGGAGCAGCAGCAGGACAGCACTGCTGCCGGGGAGGACGATTCCTCTTTGTGCATCCAGTTCCGTGTCTGCTCTCCAGCAGTGTGGGGAGCAGGACCTGCACATGCTCTGTCTCCTGTTTGCATCTCTGCATGCTCTGGCACTCACCAAACCAAGGGCTTTCCCGAGCCAGAGGCTCGCTCAGGGCTGTTGGTTGTAGGAGCCCCTTTTATGCCTTCCCCTCAGTCTGACTCCGCTTGGTAGGTTGGTGCTTGGGGCTCCGCAGCATCCTGCAGCAGGGAGATGCGCTGGGTGCTCAGGCCCTGTGTGCTAGGAGCCTCCCTCTAATTTGTTCCAAATCCACTGCTGGATAACTCTGCTGCTTGTGCTGAGGGTGTTTTGTCCTGGGAAAATGTGAGTGGTTGTTTCTTCCTCACCTCTGAATTGCCTGTGACTTTATTGAGCAGTGTCGTATTTCCTCCTCTTCCCTCTGTAGCCATCCGGTCCTCCTGGAATAGACTGTTCTGTTCTTCTGCTTGTTCTTCTCTCCTTTCATTATTTCCTACACCCTTATAAGCTTCCTTCACAAATCCCTTGGCTCTCAGGCATATTCAGCCTCTCGTCTGGGCTGTCCCACACTAGCTCGACTTTCCCTGTAATTCTTGTCCAAGCTCAGAAACCTTCCACTCCCCTTGAGGGGACCTTGCTGCCCTTCCAGCTCCTGCGAGGACAAGCCTGGAAAGTTCCCTAGTGGTAAAAGTAATTTTTTCTTCTAGTCTTCTATGATTATTTTCTTCTATTTCCCAGGTGATAGAAATCGCTGTGGCAGGGAAATTCTTTGCTAATAAACCTTTGTATACTTTTTATTTGTCAATGACAAACGCAGCACAAACTCCTCTCCTGCAGCTGGGGCCACGGGGGCTGCCCTTCTCTCTGAGTGTCACTGGTGAAGCCGACAGCCTGGCAGTGCCTTTGGGGCTGATACGCGTTTCAGGATGCCAGTGCGGGATGCAGATCCGGCCTCCCCAGGGTCACCGAGCTGCCGGTCTCCATGGCAACGTGCGGCGCGTGGTACCCACGTGCAGAGCAAGCTGACGGCGGCGAGGCGGGCGGAGCGGAGCGTCCACACGATGCTCCACAGCATCCTGGGGAAAAAGGAGAGCGGGGACAAAAAGGAGTTGAGGGAGGAGGGAATGGAGAGGATTTATCGCATCTTCACACGGCTCCAGCGCAAGCAGCGGCTGTGGCAGCGCCAGGACTGAGCCTCTGATCTGCGGCTGGAAACAAAGGGTGGGAGGAAGAGGAACTGGTGCCTCGATAAAGGCGAACTTGAAGAGGTGACGGGTCGAGGGATTTGGGCTCCAAGAACTTTCTCAAACCGTAAATTTTCAATAGCGGCGCTGAAGCCAGGAAACCTGAACCAGCTCCCAGAGATATATTATTTCGGGAGCAGACAAGGTCAGTTCTCAGCCTCCTCCTGAAGTTCCCACCTTGTCCTTGTTACGGCTGTGGTCTGCGCTGGCGCGTTGGAACGTGCGCCTGCGCTCGCGGCTCCCGGACGCCTGGGCCCCCCAGGGGTCACGGTGCAGGGATGCGCTCTTGGTGCAACCTGCCCTGTGCAGCAGGACTGAACTGTCCCGTCGGAGCAGCCCTTGCCCCAGGGTTTCCCTGCTCCCCTTCCAGCTGCAGGAGCTTTGGAAGTGCAGAGCAGCGACTGCTGCTGTGGCTCCTTCCTTACTGCCTTCCTAGGGGCACCCGTGCCCCGTGCGAGGGGCTGCTGGAATGGGGCACGTTGCTGCAGCCAAGGAAGCAGATGGATTCCAGCAGTGCCGAAGCGAGCAGGACACGGGCTGCGGGTCCCCCGTGCTCCTGAGGAACAAGGTGGCATCGAGTGACCAGGCTACTGTGGGGCACTCTGCGAGTCCCCGGGGACTGTTGGCAGCTGAGCTTGCACCGAACATGTTGGGGTGAAGCCCCTGTGGCAAAAGTGCCCTCTGCATTTCTGCTGCCCTGGGCCCTGTCCCTCCTGCATTTGCCTTGTGTGGCTTCTCGGCAGCAAGTTCCCTGGCAGGAGTGTTTGCGGAAACAGCTCATTTAAAATGTAATCTGGCCTGAGCACGAGTTATTGAAATTATTTGATGAATAATTTAGGATAACAATTAAAGTCAAAAAAAATCATAAATAGCTCATGAGCAATTCATGAACCGGAAGAGAGGCTAAAGTTTGCATGATAAGTGACTTACAGCCCATTAGTCTGGCGGCCAGAGTGCAGGGCCGTGCAGCAGGGCCGGCCGAGCCGCGGCTGCCCCAGGCTTGTCTTGGCGCTCCCGGCAAGTTCCCAGATGGGCCTCTGCCTGGCACGGCAGCTCCGGGATGGGGCCGGGAAGGTCGGGCAAGGAGGACCTTGCTGTGAGCGGCCTGCGGAGGTGCAGACACGAGGCCAGCCCTGGTGGATCCTGCTCCTGTTCCTGAGCCTGGAGAGCAGCCCCAGGCAGGAGGGCTTTCCTGGCGGGGGGCTCAGCCCCTCCAGGTGCTGCTCATCCATGCAGGAGCGTTGGAGGCCACGTCTGCCATTCAGCTGGGCTGTCCCTGCTCGTCCTCTCCCTGTCGTGAGGCCAGAGGCAAAGGGAGGAGTCTCCTCTGGCCGCGATAGGGCTGTTGGAATTGGCAAGGAGCACCGCGGCTCCAGGCTCTGCCTCCTCTTCCTCCCAGGGGAGCTCTGCCAGGGACACAGCGGGTCTGTGTCCTTGTCTTGCCTGCTGCCCCATGGTGGGCTGACCAGCTGGGCGCAGGGTCACTTGCCCCGCGGGACACAGTCTGGTCATGCACACAGGTTTGCAGTGGGTAGAGGCCAGACTTGCTCCTGGTGTGGCCTCAGCGTGGAGTCCCCAAGTGCCACCACGACCCAGTGACACTGCGGAGCCGCCAGGGAGGTGCCGCCACCAGCAAGGGCTGCCAGCCCTGCCTGCTCTGCGCTGCTGTCCCCTCGGGAGCCCTGGCCGCAAGGGGCAGCAGCAACAACTGAATCCACTTTTATTTGAACTGAAACTATTTCCTGGCCGCCACAATGACCCTCCTCTGTCTCTCCCCCTGCCCCCAAACGCATGTTCTTTTCAGCTCAGACAAAATGCTTTGCTCAAAATGAAACAAAATGCTTCCATTCCCATTTGGGTCATTTTTACCCAAAGCAGTGCGGGGTGGCGGAGCCAGCGATGTGATTGCAAGGGCTGATGCTCTCACCCAGAGCCTCCCTGGGGGTGGCGCTCCCCGTGCGGGTGCTTTTCCCGCGACTGCCCTGGAGCTGAGGCCGGAGCGGCTCCGGAGCAGCCCTGGCTCCCGGCAGAGCCGCGCGCGGTGCCGCTTCCCGGCGAGGCTGCCCGTGGATCCCGGCGCTGGTGCTGCGGGAGCTGCTGCGAATCACTGCAGCAAATTCCCCGGGATTTCTGCTGCTTCCTCAGGCTCTGCGTGGATGCCCGGCATATCCCAAGTAGCTGCAGCAAGAAATGCTTCCCAAGGCGGCTCCAGTCTGCAGAGTCCATCCTAGCGGAGAGGGAGGCCAGGCAGCCTCCATGCCTCCTTCTGAGGCTGCTTCCCAGCTCGGGATTATAGCAGCTCTTCGTATCATGGTGCGTGTGCTTGGGAGCTGCGAGGAGGAGCCAGGAAGTGCAGGAAGGGTGGATGTGGAAGCGGGGCTGTGCCTCAGTTTACCCAGGGGTGCTCCGGGGGTAATGATGGACCCGTGTCCACATGAAATGTTAAGTGCACTTCACATTTGATTGAGATGGTTCTGCTGCACCAGAAATGCTTTGGGAACTAGGTTGGTAGCTGGTATTTTAGCAGAATGTTTCCGCTATCTAAGGTGGAAGCAGGAAACTTGGGTTCGCTTTCCCCGGCTCCCTGGCAAGGCGAGCAGTAGCCTCAAGTGCTTTGGTGTTCTGCGCTTTCCAGATTTGAAACTCTCATTTTCCCTCCTGACTTGGGATTAAAGAAGAGCCCAAAGAAAACAAAGAGAACACGAGATGTGCGAATGTCCCAGCAGAGGGAAGGTGCCGTCGGTGTCAGCGCTCGGCGCCCGCGGGACGTGGTGCGCGGAGGGCCCCGCGCGGCGCCCGGCCCGGCGGGAGCCCCTCGCCAAGGGGACAGATGGCCTTGCGGGCCCTTTCCCCGTCACGGCACCACATATTGCGCGGTGGGGGGATCTCGGAGCTCAGATGGTGGCGACGAGGAGAAGCGGCCCCAACCTGTCCTCTTGCACGGAAGGGGTGCGGAGCCGGGTGCCGCGCGGAGCCGGGTGCCACACGGGGCTGGCACCGCGCTGGCGGCAGGACAGCCGGCACGCTCGCAGGCGCTGCCGCCTCAGCCTTTATGGAGATTTATGCTAAAATATTCCTGCATCTTCTCTGCACATTTATTTTTATTGATTTGCAAATGCAGAACTTTGTTCAGCACGCGCTCCCCAGGCTTAGTGGTTTATCGGGAACTTCAGACTGAGCGTTTTAATGTCCCCCCTGTCCCTCGCCCGGCGCTCCCAAACCCTCCCGTCCCATCTTGTATTCCTGCATCCCGGCCCCACATCCCAGTGGCCTCTCGGTGGCTGCAGGTTTTGGTTCTTCTCGGCTCCCACAAGCTCTTGGTTTGTGCAAGAGGAAGGGGAGGATGGGGAGCGAGAGCCAAGCCGAACCCCTTTACTTCTCTCGCTGGCTCCTCGAGCACGTTCCCGCCTGCCTCTTTAAGTGGATGTATTTAAAGCAAAGGCAGAAATTGCCATTCAAAGCAAGGCTTGTAATAAAGGCAGCGTCTCCGCTTCCAATATATATTTATGTGTGTTTTGGGTTTGGTCTGGGGGGACTTGGGGAAAATAACAGGAAATGCCAAGTGTTGACATGTTCGCAATAGAAAATCACTCCGTCCTTCCCCCGTGAAGTGCCTGGGATTTTCCAACGTGACATTTAGCTGCAGGGAAGCTGCGATGGCACCGTCTGGGCTGCAAAGCAGTGACTTAAGAAGAGCAGTTTAAAGAGAGAAATGTGATTTAAAGAGCGAGGCCACAGAGCTGCATCGCCCGGCTCCCCAGCCAGACAGGGGGCTTGGAAATTCAAACCAAAAGGATTTATATCCTGGATGAGGAATTCCCACATCTTTTGCCTGGATGTTACAGTGAATCTTTCCAAAGTCAGGCTATGGCAGCGGCCGGAGCCCGTGGGACATTTGCAGCCTTTGGAAGCCAGGGGAAAAGCAGTCTCCCTGGAGCAGTGTGGAGAAGGGAGCAGCGAGCGAGAGGTTCCTGAGCTGCTGCTGGGTCCTGCCGCTTCCAGGACTTTTCCAGCTATCCCTTGTCCTCTCCTGGTCCTTGCCGGTTCTCTCCTGGGAGCAGGGTCTCCTGGGCAGGACAGCTTGGCATCCCAGAGCACTGCATCCGTGCAAGGAGGTCCCTCAAGCCCCAGTCAGACGGACATGCGGATGCAGACGGACAGGCCAGCTCAGCCCTGGCCGTGCCGGCTCCCAGGGCTGGTGCTCTCTGCAGCCTTCCTGCGAGGATACAGGACTTGGATACAGGGCTCGGATACAGGGCTTGGAGCACCTCAGCAAACGGGCAGGAGCTCCCTGTGACAGCCGGTGCAACAGGATACCCGAGGAGCGGGCTCATTTGATTGCCATTAATAACATTTGCAGCTACTGAGCGTAGCCCGGGTGTGCAGGGCCAGCAGGGCTAGGGCTGCGCGGGGGAGGCTGCCTTTTGGAGGAGCAGCGTTTGGCTCCTGGTGCTCTGGCACTGACCTGGCTTCAGCCTCTGCAGGAGGTGCTCGCCGGAGGAACCAGGGACACCCATGGGCCTGCACACAGCAGTGGCCGCTCTGCTGCACAAGCAGAGGCTTTTACCCCTTAGCTTCTCCTGGCGTGTGGAAGGCAGTGGAGGGAGGCGCAGCAGAGCTTTACCAGCCACCTCTCTCTCCCCGTGCAATTAAAGACGTGTTCCCCTTGCTGGTTCGCTCAGATCCTCCTATCTGTCCATCAATATATATTACATACACACACACACACGCTGTTCATCACACCAGCCTCCAAGTGACCTGGAGTAGCGTAGTGCAAACACTGTAGATCTTATATAAACAAAGGTTATATATATTTTCCTCATTTATTCCTCTCAAACAGAAAAGTGGCCTCTTTTGCAAGAAAAAATAAACCACCACAATGGCAAGCTCAAGTTCAGCGAGTGTTTCCTCGCAGATTTCGACCACGTTTCGTTAGGTGGTTGTAAACAGCCTGACAGCGGCCTCCCAACCTTTGAAATGCCTCGCAGCCCGTTTCCTGTCTCAAATTCACACCATAGGATTTCCACCAAGGCCTTAAATTAATGCCCGGCTGGGGTGCGTAATTACCAGCTCCCTAATGGTCCAAAACATCCTGAAGGGCTGAAGTTTCCCTTTTGATTTGTGGCTCCAAGTCGGAGTCGTAATTACCAAATTGATTTTAAATGCAGGCTCCGCTGACAGCCTATTGGCAAACGGCATCTCTGAGTCTTCAGCCATTCATAAAAAAGTAAGAGGAAGCCCTTGATGAATATACCTTGATGTGCAGCTGCTGTTTATTTAATACAATTTATGGCGATGGTATTAGGTTTTATCAGGGAGCTGCAGCTTTGGAAACGCTGCTTTGGCAGGAGTGGTTGAGCTGCAAAGTTGGGTCATAGCTGGGAGCTGCCGGAATCGCTTTTTCATGTGATGATCCCTCCTCTCCTC
>VZSG01000253.1:722478-829802 GCA_013398315.1 Nothoprocta pentlandii | reverse complement strand
CAGCGACTACATTTTTTATTCCAGAGAATCTCGTGCTGCTCGCCCCTCTGCAGCAGGGCTGACAGGGTTTATCTGTCTCGCCTTCCCCCAGCACTGGAAGCTGCTGATCAGAGCAGAAAGTCTGAAGGGCCTCAGAAAGGAAGGTGCGTCAGAGCTGTCAGCCCCTGCTGCGCGCGGGGCTGGGCACACGGGTGCTGCTGGTGGCACCCGTGGGGCTGAGCAGCCCAGCGTGATGGGGAGATTCGGGGGCAGCGCTCGGGCCTGAAGGAGGGTGGAAGTAAGCAGGGGATGAGGAACACGATGACCTGCCTGGGCAAGAGCAAGGGGTTAATGGGACTGCCTGGGAGCAGAGGCCAAGGAGCAGCAGGAGCATCCCTCGGAGAAAGGGATGTGACAGATGTGTGATATCACATCTGGATGAGATGATCTCAAGGGCTGGGAATCCAAATGTGGCTCAGGGAGAGACAGCACAAGGGAGGCCTGAACACAGCAAGGGCCAGGGTGGCACCAGCTCCGCATGGAGGTTTGAAGCCTGGGTCCTGCTCTGGTGTTTCTGTGCGTGCCCTGGAGACTGTCCAAGAGCTACACCAGGATGGGCTTGTGTTTTGGGAGAGCAGCTTTCAAGACTCGCCTCTCTTGGGACCCACTCAGGAGCTGCTGTCACTCGCGTGACGCCACAAGCAGGGTCTGGGGCAGAGCGGGACAAGGACAGATGGGGCCTACGGGACACAGGGGACAGAAGACGGAGGAGTTTCCAGACAAGTGGGTGTCTCTGGGGTCAGAAGGGCCCAGGGAAATGTGGGCGTGAGTCAAACTGATAGGGAGCAAATAGTTTGGCTGCCTCCACAGCAAAGTACCTGGTCTGTTTTGTTTCCTAGATTAGTGATGAAGGATAAGGATTTAGGAGAAAGGGAGGGAGAGCTGCAGTTAATCCACTGATTAACCTGAGGACAGATAGAAAGAAGCTAAATCAGAGGAGAAGGGCAAAAGGGAGAGGAGCCAGCATCACCTACGCAAACCCCAGCCGGAGCCCGGGGCTGGCTCCGCTCGAGCCGCCTCCACAGTGCGGGCCGGGGCGCGCAAGGGAACCGAGCACCGACGTGAGAAATCCCCGGAAAGCCCCGGGAGGGGGAGCGACGGGTGCAGCGGGCACAGAATGGGCACTAGGTGAGGGTGACATGGGTGTTCCTGGTGTGGCCTCCTCCCTCCCTGTGCCCACGGTGGGGACGGGGACAGTGGCAACGCTCCAGACCCCCATGGCGGCCCTTAAATCTGAACTGTGATTAAGACAAATCCCCAGAAGAAGGGAAAGGCAGACGAGAAGGAAACTTGCTGCCATGGCACGCGGCAAGCAGGACGACGAGGTGAGCGTCCTCGGGGCAGACTGGCAAAGCCACTTGCTGTGGAGCTGCTGAGACAGACCTACCCACGCCCCAAAGCCGGGGCTGTCCGGGCAGAGCCTGCCTCAGATAGCAGGGCTTGTGGCACTGGAATGGGCCTGCTCAGGCTGCATACTGGGGAAGAATGGACAGGAATAGTCAAGCATTGGAACAGGCTGCCCAGGGCTGTGGTGGAGCCACCGTCCCTGGCACTGCTGAAGAAACGTGAAAGTGTTTAAGAGATGAAGCACTTAGGGACATGGTTTAACGGGCCGCCTGTTGAAGGGCTTGCGGTTGGACTCAGTGACCTTGAAGAGCTTTTCAAACCGTAATGGTTCTGTGATTCTATAAACAGGGAAAAAAGGAACCTGCAAATAAACACCCCCTCTTTCTGTGGATCAATCAACTCATCCTTTCTGTGCCCGAAGTTACTCCCCTCCTGGCACATTGCGAAGTTTCACTGGAGCACGATGCTGCCCAGCGGGTGGGCACGAGATGGGGGTCTGGGGCCGAGGTGGCGGCAACGCGAGAGGCACAGGAGCGCGCTTTGTGCTCCACATGTGCCGTGTGTGCCACGTGTGCTGTGTGTGCCACGTGTGCCTCATGTGCCATGTGCCATACATGCCACGTGTGCCGTGCGCGCCGCGGTGCGCACGTGTGTTCCTGCCTCGGCTGCTCTCCACGCTGTGTGCTCAGCACCTCGCAGCTCTGCTATTTATACCCGCTCGAGTGTGTCCTGCTTTGCATTAGCCCAGCCAAATTACCACTTCAAAGCTCTCAAGTTCGGGGGGGGTCTTCGCCGCTCCCCGACAGAGGGGCCGTCCCAGGTCTCAAAGGTTTCTTAGTTATTTTTTTCAATATGAAGTTAGGGAACCGCTTTCCATCTGGAACCATGTGGAATTTTTGCATTTGAGATATTTAACCTGACTTTAATTTGAGTCGAAACGTCTGATATTTCTGATAGTAATACCATGCCGCGGCGGTGGAGGGAGGGGGGGAGCAGCAGAGCGCGCCCGTCTGGCCTCAGAGGCTTCCAGCCGGAGCCTGGTAAGGGGTTCCCGGCATGCGGCACACAGGAATGGAGACCCTGATCAGATCGGGGCGCACTGCGGCGCTGCACAGCGAGGGGGTGGCTGGAGAAACCCAGTCGCTCTGCGCCCGTCGCCCCGGCCCCGGGTGCCCGCCGGGACCGCCGGGATCCTCCCACTGCCTGTGCCCGGTGCCCGCCGGGGGCTGCCACCCTGTGACTCTCCTTTCTGTTATTATGGTTGTTCTGGAAATGCCACTGAAGTGCCTCTCAAATCCATTACTGAAATTAGGAGAAAACGGGCATTTGCCGTTTCTGTCTTATTGGCTTAATTGAAAGGAGTCCGCGTTTGCGCTGTGCACAAACCTCATTGCTCTTTTAAAAATAGCGTTAGTGTAGGGGCTAGGAGAGATGCAGATCGGAGCCATTGGTGAAGTCCCAGCAATTCTTTCTCAGAAGGGTGGACAAAGTAAGCAAGAAGAAAGGAAGGCAGAAAGGAAAAAGAGCAGGAGAGACCGAAGAGAGCAAGTGGGGGCCGTGCTGGGGCCCAGGGAGCAGCCGAAAGCCCCGGGCGACGCGGAGCCCTGGGGTCCTGTGGCCCTGCGGCACCCAGGCCCGAGCGGCAGCGCTGCCGGGGCGGAAGGACCCTGCGGCTGTCGCTCCAGCCGCAAGGGTTAAACAGCAGTAGTCGACAAAATAATTGCAAAACCCAGAATTAATGCTACCCTGCAATGTGCCCCCCCCTTTTTTTTTTGTTTAACTTCAGTAATGTCTTTTAAGAAAATGTTACTTAAAGGAACATTATGTTGTTGCAAATCAGATTTCCTGACTCTGGTGCAGACATTGTGAACAGCTCAGTAATTTCAGTGCTGATGCTGAGATAAGGCCCAACCTTTAACCCACTGCTCTGGAGTGGGGCTTGAATGTCACATATATGAAGGAAATCCTCCCTCCTGCCCCAGAGGACGCAGCCTGCCGGGCTGAGGACAGAGCTGAGGAGATGGGAAAACGCAGCCTCCAGCGTGGGGACACAGTGTTGGGGACGGGGACACGGCGAGGTGGTTTATCGAGGTGTGGAGGTGCCCTGGTTTGTTGAGGACAGGCTGCCACCAGGCCTCCCCAGGGGGTTGGAGAGGGATGAGAGACTTGGTGGACATGAGGAGCCCTTGCTACCCAGCAAACGGGCCCGGAAAAGCAGCCCCAGCAGCTTCCTCAGGAGCCCGGGGACACGGAGATGCCCCCAGTGCTCAACAGCCCGAGCAGTGAAAGCGGCCTGGCTCGGCAGCCTGGGCTGGGACGGTAGTGCTGGAGCCAGAAGGATGCAAGAAAAAAAAGGAAGAAAAAAGTGCATTTCCAGGGCTCCTGCCATGGGAGGATTAGAGTAAAACCCGCAGATTTCTCAATATTTTCCTGACCCAAAGTGCTGAGTTTGTTTTGCCTTGATTTATGGGATCCTGTTACTCGCTCTTTGTGAATAGCGAGACAATCACTGGGGATTTATTAAAACATTCACAAGTCCCCAAACTCTGTCAGATTTGTGCATGAGTAATAATTTGCCGGAGAGCCCGGGCGCGCGGGTGCTGCCGCCCCCCGTGGCGGCTCCCAGCCCGGAGCCCCGCGAGGCCCCGCGCCCTGGCCGGGAGCCACGTGAGCCGCAGCCACCGCCTCCGGAGCCAACTCTTCCCATCCCAAAGAGCCCCCGGAGCCGACTCTTCCCTTCCCGCGCCGGGACACGGGGCCTGGCGGGCACCCGGGAAGCAGGTCCTGTGCAGTAGGGAAGCGCCAAGGGCACCGTAAGCTGAGCGCCTTGCTGACTGCAGCTCCACTTCCAGCACAGCTGACCCACGGCTTAATTTCCACCACTTTAAGCTCTAAATAAGCACCAAGCAGATGTACAGTAAAATAACACTAAGAAACAAGACAGCCCATGAGGAGAAGGAAATTCCTTTTTTTTTTTTTTTTTTTTTTTTAATTCAAGTTGCATTTTTTTTTCTGGTTGGAGTCCTGGCAAATGAACAGCTGAAATCAGTTCCCAATTAGGCTCTGCTGGCCTCTCTGCACTATGAGAAATGACCTGATTCCAGGCAGTTCCCCAAGCCCCTTGCAGAAAAGCCCTTGCAAACGCCAAGATGCAGATCAGAGGGCTGGAGCTCTCCTCGACGGGCGTTGGAGCAGCAAGCCCGGCATGGCCCTGGCGTCCCCGGGAAGGAGAGAGCTCGCCCGTGCTCATCCCCATCCTGGATTTTGTTCTTCTTCCCCTCCAGCTCCGCCGTGCTGAACAGGGCCACTTCTTGGCACATGGGCACCCCGTGCCCGCCAGTTCTGCAAGCACATCCCAGATTTCTGCTGGCAGAACAGGCCAAGGGAGGCTGCTGCAGAATAACTGACCGCCCTCAGCCGAGCTGCAGCAAAACGAAAGGGAAGCCACCAGCAAGGCTGTGGAGCCTAACAGGAACCCTGACCCCTGATCTCGGCTCCCCTCTTCTCTGTCCTCCTGCCTCCAGCACTGTTGTGGGCAGATGCCTCTGAATATGATTTATTTGTTTGTCTTGGCGCGCAAACAAGCAGTCCTGAGAGCAGAAGAGCCCGTCGAGAGCCGCGTGCGACCCCTGCTCGCTTTTGCAATCACCGGCTGGCGCCCGCAGGCCCAGGCTCCGTTACTGCAACTGTCAGAGTATGGGGCCGGGTTCAGGAGAGAAAGGCGCGTCTACCCAGACCCACCAGTGCACCCATCGCGTCCGGGGCATCAGCGCGGTGCTCTGAATTCCCCTCCCAGGAGCAGGGCTGTGCTCTCCATGCAGGCGGGAGCGGAGTCCCCTGCTCTCCGGGGAGCTGCAGAGAGATCAACCCCGCGGTCACAGGCTGAGCAGGGGCTGCTTTGGCTTGGCCCAACGGCGCGCTCAGAAACAGCTCCAAGAGCTTCTTGGTGCGGGTCCAGCCGTCTCCGCGTTTCCCAGCGTTTTGCTCTTGGATTGACGAGGATGACTTAGAGCCAGAGCCAACTATCTACCAGAATGAAATAGTTTCACAAATCGTGAGGCCAAAGGGACTGTTAGATTACGCAGCCCAACTTTCTGCACATGCGCAGGCCGTGCTCTGCCTCATCTGCGCCTTAGCGCTGGCTGTCGTCACCACGGCTTCCTTTATCCCTCTAACCCTCTTCCACACCTGAGCACTCTCCCTCACTTGGATCCAGGACTGAGGAGAAATGAAGTCGCCCCAGGCAAAACCCGCTGTGCGGCGCTCCCCGGTGTCGTGCCCGAAGGGGCTCCGCTGGGGACGTCTGTCCTGCTGTCCCGCACACGGGCTCGCGGTGACACCTGCCTGGCAGGGGACGTCCCTGCGCTGCAGCTGGGTGCAATGGGCAGCTTGCTATGCGGGGCTCGTGTCCGGTTAACTTCTGGTCCCCAGACGAACTGGGGTGTTTTGGGAACCCGTAATGACTCCGGGGATGTGGGAGAGCTCATCACTGCCCTACCCCAGTGAAACTCCCTTGGGAGTCATTTCCTTGCTCCAGGGGAGATGGAGCCTGTGCGGGACGGCCCCTCAGGGGCCCCTCATGGGGCATTTCCACCCAGAGAGCTGGTTTGCCAGGGGTCCAAAGAGGGGGGACTGAACACTGTGCTGTGCTGCTGTCCCTGCATTGGCGGCAGGGATCTGCATCCAACGGCGTCTGCAGAACCCCCTGGAGCACCACGCAGAGGTCACCACAAGCTTCCCAGCTTTGGGCTCAAGCGAAACAAAGCATCGAGCTCCCTGGAGGCTCTTCCATGGCAGATGCCACCTCGTCGGTGCTGAAGAGCTGCACACAAGCTGGGGCACCGGGCCCACTGGTCCAAGCAGTTCCGTTGCACAGACACCATCTCCTCCTACACAGATGAGCATATGCGGCACTGTCCCTTCCCCTCGCCCCGAGGATCCCCTGGTGCTCCACGGCTGCCCCGTGGCTGAGCCCCCTGCCCCAGGGTCTGCACCGAGCGCCTCCAGGTGCCCGAGCACCTTCCGCCCGGGGCGGCCGCACGACGGCTGTTCAGGGAGCTGGGTCACGTACGTGGCCAATGTGTATTTATTTCTCTTCCGCTCTCCGTAGCGTCCCCCTCCGCTCAGGAACGTGACGTTGAATTTTCTGCCTGGAATATGCAGCTCTGTTTGAACAGGTTTTTCTATTCCCCCATCACTCACCATCTCCACTGCACAAGATTTATTGACTTTTATTTATTTATTTTGACTCAGTCATTTTTCATTTGGGACAGAGCAATGTGCCGAGTGAAGACGGCCTGGGAAGGGCTCTGCATGAGTCACCGCTCGAAGCCTTTGAGCCGCTTTGTTTCCCTTGGTTTAATCTCTCTCCTGCAGTAAACACATCGCACAAAGCTGTGCTTGTTCGTGGGCAGCGCGGGCCGGTGCTTCCCGGGGGCATATCAGGGGTCCGGATGAGAGCAATGATTCCAAATGGAGCAGAGTATTCCTGTCCTAGCACTTGACCCTCTTCTGCCTCTCCTCAGCAATCGCCATGCCCTGCCCGGTGCCTGCTCCGTGCACGGGGATTTGGTCCTGGGACGCAGGGACGTCAGGAAGCTGCGTGCCCAGCCGGGCGCTGGGCACCACCCGTGCTGGCGCTCGGGGCTGCGGCGGCTCTGCTGGCCCCTTCCTGCAGCGCCTCGTCATGCGTTTCCTTCCACGCTCGAGTGGCAGCAGCGGAGAGGGCTGCGGAGCCGCTGCGGGGCTTGGAGACCCCCAGCATTCCCATCAGGAGGGAGAGGTGGCTCAAGGCTTGGAGATGGGCACAGAGCTGACCCGGGGCCCTGCTGGGGCAGGTGCCAGCAGTGCTACCACTGTCCCTGCCAGCGCCCGTGGCGCCTGCGGCCACCCCTTCCTCTGCCTTCTGTGAGCAGCTGCGGAGCCTCCCTTCCAGAAGGCGGGCTGCTGCAGGGACGTTGCGCTGCAGGAGCCTGTTGCAGGTGTGCGCAGCTGCACGCGTGCGGCGGCGGCTCCTCCGCGCTGCCGGGCCCGCAGTGTGCCGGTGCAGGTGGGAGCCGTGCAGCGCTCCCCCTGCACGGGACCGGGCCGCGGGGCAGGGGCCACCGTGCGGACGGGTTTGCCTAAGCTAGGATTTCCCTGCCCCGTTCTCACCCTGTTGCTTTGGTTGTGCTGGGTCTGTGTGTGGAGCTGCTCGCCCTCCTGCAGACACCTGCACACGGGGGCTGTCCTGGCCTCCCCTCCCCTCCCGCCCCCGGCACATTCCAGCGTTCGGGGTCTGTAGTCACTGCACCATCGACCCTGCAGGAATCATTCTGGAATACACATTTCAGCCAGGATCTCCAGGAAATATTCCTTTTAATTCCCAACGAGGCAGAGATTAAAGCAGGAAGGGCACCCTCGCCAGAGAGCAAGAGCGTTCGTGTGACGGGACTCTTGCTGACGGCTCTTCCCAAGCAGCTGCTCTGGAAATGCTCCGTAGGTACCGCTGAGGCCAGATGCTGCACAACGAGAAGCAATTGGAGGTGCTCTGTTGTCTTAGGACACGCAGCACAAGCCTGCAGGTCCCTGCAGACCTTCCCTGTCTGCAGATCCTCCACCGAAGCCTCCGGAGCATCAGACACGCAGCTGGGCAGGACGGTTCCTCCAGCCAGGTGCTGGAAGCCCGGATGAAGTGCTGGCATCAGAAGGAATATCAGTGGCTTCTTCTTTCTGTCCACTTTAAATTGCTCCCTGCCTGCAAGGAAGGGTCAAGGACTTTGCCTGTGTCCTCTGCTAAGACCTGACTGAGTGAAGCCCCAGGGCAGGAGGGATTTTCTTTCTGGGAATTGGTCACGGGGCCGGATACAAGCAGGGTTCAGATGCCATTTCTGATCCCAGCCCTGGTCTGCAGCGTGCAGGGTGAGGGCGGAGGAGCGAGTGACCACAGGAAGCCCAAGCCGCTTCCTGTGGCTTTCCCTTCGCCTGCAGCTTTTGATCTATTTTTAACGAGGGCTGTGGAAAGACGCGGAATTCGGTCCCTGGCCACGTGTGGCCCTGGCAGCGGCGGGAGGCCGAGGGGAGCAGCCTGGCCAGGTCCCACGGGAGCTGCTCCTGCCACCCCAAGCCCCTGAGCTCAGCTCGGCAATGACCCCCCTTCCCTGCGAGCTGCTGTGTCCGGCACGGGGCAATGGAGAAGGGGACAGAACGGCGAATTGCGCTTGGTTCTTCAGGGGCATGAGGGAAGGATACGTTTGCTCTGCTGTCTCCGGTCGTTGTGTCCCCGGGGCCCCCTCGCTCCAGCCCCTTTGTCCGCGAGCAGCAAATGCTTCCCAGTGCAGAGCCGGGCTTAGAGCTCCTGGGCAGGCTGTAAATCTCGGTGGCCGCCGCCTGACGCACACCTGCTGGCTGTGCCGCGCAGCTGGAGCGGGGACGCGGGCGGAGAAGCCTGGTGGGTTCCCCCCCCCCCGGCCCTTTTTAATAAAAATAGCATGATTTTCATTCAGATTTTCAAAGAAATGGTGTTATTGCAAACCAGGAGGTAGTAGCCACCATCTGCAAAGGCTTTGCCACCTCTTCAGCAGCCAGGGCTGGCTCATTTACCCCCATGAGCAGGCACCTAAAAAGAAATGAAATAAGAGGGGATTTGGGGCAATGGAATTGGGGTGATGGGATCACGGGGATCTCCTGGGCCCTTGTCCTCGATTAAGAGGGAGATCAAGCCCATGGCATTGGAATAGATGGTTTGGGCTAACGGGACCGTGGGGCATGGGGCTTGTGTTGGACTGAGATTGTCTCTGACTACCCTAAACAACTGGAAAACCCAGGTTGTTTCTTGAGGTTTTTTAATGGTGTTGGGATATAACAACCTTAATGCGACCGTAGGAATAGGTTTCAAACAAAAGATTTGCATTTAATTGGCATCTTTCTGCCACAGGAAAGGAAAAGAAATCTGTGCTGAGTTGCAGACTCTAATAAAAGCCTCGTTTTGGGGAGTGATTCATTAACTTTACTAGGAGCGTGTTTAAAAAATAATTTAAGAAAGAAAGGAAAAAAGGACCAAGATTTCCTGTGCCTGCCTGTAATATTAAACCTGCTTCAGCTCCAAGGAGACGCCTGTGGATGTAATTGCAGGTTTCCGAGGGCTGCGTCTGCGCGGGCAGCTCAGGAGGGCCCTGGAGCTGCCACGGGGCACCCATGGGCCAACACCGGGTCCCTTCCCGGTGCCAGGGTGCCAGAGGCAGGGCCCTCCCTCTCCCTTCTCTCTCCCGGTTCGGATTAGAGCAAGGACATGGCCTCCATATGGTCGGTGCTCCCAGCACTTAAGCCGCTTAGTGGAGCCTCCATTGCTTTCCTTGGAGCCCTGCAAGCCAGGCCTGGGTTTTGCTGGGCATTCCCGGCAAATAGCAATGCCCGGGACTCAATGAAGCCATTCCCGGTGCCGTGCCGTTGCATCCATCTCCAGCTTATCTCTAAAGCTTGGAGTGTAAGCGCACATGGGTGCCCAACTCTGCAGCCCCTGCACTCACCCAGCAGCTTCTGGAGGGGATGAACAGACCCGTGGAGCCGGGCGAGCTCCCTGCAGGAGGAGGAGGAATTTTCCAACAAAGCGAGGTTTTTCCTTTTTTTGTCGGAAAATGCTGATGCATGGAAATCAAAACCTTTTGTGGAAACATAGTGATTTCAATGAAAATTTAGTTAGTTAGGATTTCCTCAAGTCTGGGATGGAATTTCTCATCAGAAGGAGGGTTGACGAAGTCGAGTCCTCACAGCCTCCCCGGAGGCTGCAGCCACCCCCAGCTGGGGCCTGGGACGCCCCACGACGGCGTCTCCCGTGGGAGGATGGACCGGAGCCCTCCGCGCTCATCCTGCCTTTTCGGGAGGTTGGAGCAGGCTGAGCGGGGAAACGGAGCCGCAGCCGCCCTGCAGTGAGCAGTGAGAGAGGCCGCTGTGATGGGCACCGGGCAGGGCCGCCGCGGGCATGATGCTCTGGCGCTTAATCTCACCCGAGAGATTAAAGGATCATTGCTCATGCCTGTGGACTCTCCGGGCGCTCGGCAGGCTCTGCAGCAGCCTCATTCTGCACCTCCATCCTCGTGCTCCCCCCTTCTCCCTGCGGATCTCCCTCCGGGCTGCCGGGGGGCTCTGCGCCCCTGCCCGCCCCGGGAGCCGCCGCAGATTGCAGCCTTGGGGCAGCTTTCCCCAGCGGCAGCAACGGGGCCTGGCTGCAACAAAAGCTGCTTCGTGCAAACACTGAGCATCTGTTCCGCATCAGGGGCGAGCAAGAGCTCCTCAGTAAGATAAAGGAAATGTAATTGGGAATGGGGTTGTTTTCCTTTTTCTCGCTGTAGTGCTCGGTGTTTTCCCCTTCCCCATGATCTCAGAACCGGCCATGCCGCGCGGCCTGGAATGTTTCCTCAGCTCCAGCCCGAGGCAGATACCAAACATGGGAAATTTCAGCCCAATTGATTCGAGTCTGGCAAAGCTCGACACAAGTGAATGTGGAGCCTCCTAATGGGAAGTGTCAGGCAAACGTAATCATAAGTGGTGGTACCGCAGCAAAGACTGTGCGCTAAACCCCGGAAAGTTGGCATGCAGCACTGCGCACTCGCTCCCGCCTTCCCCTTTAGATGTTATAGAGTTTGTGTTTGCTTGTTGCATTCTTCCACTCCCTCTATCTTTTCTTTCTTCCATATTTTTTTTCTCCTCCTCTCTGGCTTTCTGGTTCTTGCAGCTCCTTGGCCAGAGCGAAGCAGGCCAAGATTTAGATGACAGATTGACTTGGAGCATCTGCTGGGAAGTGATAAGACAGAAGCCTGATAAGCCTGACGTGCCGCCCGGCTCCGCCTGGAAGGTGTTTTTGTCTGTGGGCTGGGGGCTCTGCCCTGTGGCTCCCAAAACCCGTGTCCCAGGCTGCAGCCAAGGGAAAGCCTGGCCCAGGGCTTGGGAGCCTCGGGCAGCCTCTGCCTGGGAGTGTGGGGTTTTCTTTCCAGGCTGTTGACTATTTCACAAGGTTAAATACATATTTAAAACCAAACCACAATCCCAGCCAGTCATTCCGCCTTGAATAAGTGTCTGCAGCTTTCTGGACTAGATAACAATGTTGTCTTTGTTCCCGTCCTGCGTGCCTGCCTCCCCACCTCGCTCTTCCTCTTGCATCTCTCCTGGCACGTAAACCATGATCCCAGCAGAGTTTCACCAGGGCCGTGGAGCCGGGCGTGCGTCAGGCGTAGGGGAGCGCGTTCTGCTTTGGGAACAAGGCAGAAAGGAGAGTCCTCTGCTGCAGGAGATGCTGCCGCCTCGCCCGGCCGCCTCGGCGCAAGCTGGTGCCGTCCCTGTGCCCCAAAGCTAAGGACATGCCACAAAACGGGACTGGTCTGCTCCCTCGGGCGGCTCTGCCACCCTGGTGGCAAGGGCTGGGTTAGTGCGGTGTCTGCCCGCTTTTCATCTCCTCCTTTCAGCTGAAGTTTCATTTTGGTGTAAATAATGGCACTCTGGTGGAGAAATTCCTGCTGGATCCTGTGGGCAAAATGCCCTGCTCAGAATTCCGCCCTTGTCCATGCAGTAATTATTTCTTAGAAAGGCCACTGCATTGCTTGAACCCCAGCCAGTGTTTTCTCTCAATGATAATTCTCCGTGCTGCCCTGCAGGAGACTTTGGCTCCATTGTCCCTGATGCCTCCGGCAGCAGCATCCCGGGATCCGGGGAGAGGCCACCCGGCCTCCACCCTTGGAGACCCAGCTGTTGTGCGGCAGGGCTCTGAGCACATGAAACTAATGTAGAGCTGGAAGCCCTGGATGAAAATCCTGTAGATCTGGCCTATTCAGCCACCCAGAGAGCTGTGGCTCCTGTAACCCCTACAGCAAGATCACGTTCCTGTGAGGAGGCCACCTCCTACCCGCCCTGGGTGGGCTTGTCAGGGCCTGGACAAGCTCTGACTCGGGCTGCGCTGGTGCAGGGCTGTTGGTTTGGTTGTTACCAACAAGCAGAGATGCAGACACGAGGTGGACAACAGCTACACAAGTGTTTACAGCAGTGGCCATGCCAGCATTCGTTAAAACCTTCTGCTAGACCCTCTTCTTCCTCATGGGCCAAACCTTCTGTGCCGTTTTGGAAATGCCCTTGCACCTTTCAGGGTCTTCGGGGGCGCCAGATCTTTCCAGCTTGGACTGTAGGGATGCAGGATGGCCCTCTAGCCCTCACACCTCCAAAATGAGGCTGCCTGGCTCCAATAGAGCCATCCACCCGGTCTGTGTTTGAAGAGCACACAATGTTTGCACTAACATATATTAGTGGATAAAATAGAAAATGGTCTGGCAAAGGGTGAGGGAGTAAAGAGAGCGGAGTAAAGAAATGTTTCACGTGACAGCGAGAGCTCCTCGCCAGCGCAGAGCCACAGTGGGAAGAGTCGGTCTTGAACACACCAGAGTGGTGCCTAACCCAGACCTGCCCGATGTCAGGGGGGTTAAAAACTACGTCTTGATTTACACCTAATCTCCTGTTTTTTTGTTTTTTTTCTGTTTAATAAAATGTGGTCAGCCCTCCTCGGTCTGCAGGCCAACATTGTCAGAAGGATTTATGTGAGGCAGGGGAAGAGTGGAAGGGAATTTGAAAGGCTGGAACTGGAAACACAGCGATGTGTTTTGGGCTATAGTCTTATCCAAAAGAAGGATCAAACTCTAACAGAGCAGTATCCTGCCCAGAAGATGAGCTATCGCCAAAGGCAGGTTTCGTTAAGCCAAGAGCTGAGCTGCTGGTTTGCAGTCAATCAATCAATCCATCAATCAGCCGCTCTCTGGAACACGACGCCAGTGCTTCCATGTGTCTCGTTTAACACGATGTGCGGAAGGCGCCCGCCCGTCCTCGCCAGCGAGCCGTGCCAGCGCCGCTGCCGTGATGCCCGTGCCGGGCTGCGGGGCTCGGGGTGCGCGGGACCCGGCCAGCGCCTTCCCCTCGGAGTCCTGCTCCGGCTCTGCCGCCTCCGCTGCTATTGGAGAGCGGGATCCCGCCGGGGTCAGACCGCAGCCTGAAAGGAAACGGCCCTGGCCGAGGGCCTGGGAGACAGAGTGTTGACAGGGGAACATGGAGAGGGGCGTGGGGAACCTCAACACCCTCTGGCAGCGCGTTAACGAAACGGGGCCAGCGCTTTCCAAACAAACAGTCCATCGCGCGAGCGTCACCCTGCCGCCGCAGCACCTCCCGGAGCGGGAGCAGCGGGTCCAGGCGAGCGCAGGCAGGGCCCCGTGCAGCCGCCCCGGAGAAACGGAGCAGCGCCCGTGGCTGCATGCGGCGCTCCGAGTGTGCAGTGCCCCAAGGATGTGGTGCCCTAAGTGTGCAGTGCCCCAGCACAGGATGCTGCAAATGTGTGGTGCTCCAAGTGGGCAGTGCCCCAAGTGCGCGATGCTCCAGGTGTGTGATGCTCCAAGTGTGCAGGTCTCCAAGTGTGCGATGCCCCAAGCATGCAGTGCCCCAAGCGTGCGGGTCTCCAAGCGCGCAGCGTTGCTGTCTCACATCGTGCAAAGGCTTTGGCTGCAGCCGCCTCCCAGAGGAGCAGGGTCTAAGTCTTTCAAGGTCTGGGTTTCTCTCTGTAGGTCCGGGTTTCTCTCTGTGCCTTGCCTGTCACTGGAGTGCACAGGGTCCTGCCATGGGGCTTGCAGAGGTCTCCGGAGGGGCCTCTCACTGCAGACGTGTGTCTTGGGCAGAATTCCTGTTGCAAGGCACCAGCAGCAGCGTTTGGGAGCACGTCCACTTCACGAGGAGCCCTCCCAGCCCTTGAGCCCGTGTTTAGTGCTCTGCTCACGGGAATTGCTGTGCTAGCTGCAGGGAGGCTCTTCATACCGTGCACTTAGGGAGAGGCCAATGCCCAGACGTCCTCCTCGCTCCCAGGGCCTCACTCCTGTGCTCCTAGCGGCCAGCCCAGCCCTTGCTCCGCCAGCCCCGCACAAAGGGTCCTGCACGAGGAGCGAGGAGGGAGGTCCCTGTCCCCAGCAGGCTCAGTTTGCGCCACCCTCACCCCCTCGCTGCCCCTCTGGCTGTTCTGTCTGCTCTTCCCAGTTGGCACCGGGGCTCATCCGCAAAACGCCCCTTCTCGCGGCGCACGGCCTCCAGACAGCAGCATATTGCATCTCCTTGCAGCCCGCGCCGGCAGCGGGGCCGTGGCAGATGCTGCAGACACTTGTCAAGCTGCCTGACAAATTCTTTACATAAACTTTACTCTGTCAAAAATAGACTGTTTTTTTTTTAATCATTTCATGAGAACTTGTCAATTTCAAGGAACTTTTGGTTGGAAAAATATCAGAATGAATCATGTTGGAGACGTTATCTTGATTCACACTTTCTTTTGCATGACAGAAAAAAATAGTTAATCTAATTTTTGATATTTCATGTACTGATTTGATTGGGACTCATTAGCATTCTTTGACATCACCAAACTCAAAGATTTGCCTATAGCTAAACCAAACAATTTTCTCTTATCAAAAAAACATTTGGGCTCATGCTGAAAGAATTTTATTTGAATTTTTATTTCACATGAAATTTTAGCTTTTAATGAAAACTCGAGGTAAATACAAACTCTGAAATACTGATATTTCCTGCAGACTGAAAATCACTGTTTCTGGTCAGGTCTAACATATCTGTTTCCATATAAATCTGTTCCCATCCCATCAATCGGCAACATTGTAGGTAGAACTAATACAAAGATGCATTAAAACAATTTAAAAATCGACCAAAATGCCCTGAGTTCCAGCAGCAAGCATAGGGCACAAAGAAATAGGGTGTGCCCCATCTTTCAGATGCAGTAAGACCTTCCAGATGGAATCATACTCGTTTAATTTATATCTTGCATACTGCAATCCCGGCCAGCACTGGCAGGTCCCTTTGGATGCTCCAGGATCAAGCTGTTTGCACCTATTCCATGCCCTGGATTGTGACTGCAGGGATCGCTTTGGACTCCTCGGGGTCTCGCTTTGCTCCTCTGGAGCAGGGCAGGCGCTGGGGACGCTTGTGCAGCACGGGGAGCGGGTGCCCGGCTGCGGTGGAGCCCTCCCAGGATCATCCCCGGGCTCGGGGCTGGGGCCGGGAGCAGGGAAAGGCTCTGGGAGCATCGCACAGAAATCCACCTCCGTGGGGCATAAAAATAAGCTTTGTTTTAAAAAGCAAACAAGCAAACACATGTTCAGCCCAGCTAAATGCAAACTCTCAAAGTTATTATTTATTATTTCTACTAAGGCAATGTTCAGGGCCTTTTTTTTCTCTTTAAGCTTGGAAGGGTCCCCTGCTCTCTGCCTTGAAGCAGTGCTGGGTGGGAGAGGGGCCTGTAGCCGAGATCAGACACAACAGATGAGAATAGCGAGAAAGAATGAAGGGCGGAAGACAAAGGAAACAACGGGGCGGCCGCGTGCTTGTGCGCGCCAGCTATGTGCACATGGGGAGCCTCCCGAACGCTGAGATTTAGCGTCTTTTAGACGCTTCTGCACATCCAGGCTTGAATGAGGAGGAAATGGGCACAGACTGAGATGTTCTGTTTAACGGAGGGTTGCTGCTCGCCTTCCTCGCTCTTCGCTCGAGGCGCTCCCGCGAGCAGAGCGCTCCGCCGTGCCGCCTGCCCGCGGGCACCGGAGAGCCGTGAGGCGGCAGGTGGATGGCGCTGAGCGCGATTGCTGCTGAAATTGTGGTGCCGTGGCGGGAATCTCCTCTCGGCAGCACCGCCCGGCTCCTTGGCGCAGCTGGGCATGGCAGTGTGCTCTGCTTGCTGTGGCACACGGTGCCTCCCTGCAGCCGGCACCCAGCCCTGCCCCATGCCCGAGAGCCAGGGTGCTCCAGGACTCTGGAGTGCTCCCTACTCCAAGATCCAGCTATTCCCTCGCTTCCTTCCTGCACCTCCGCTCCCACTAATTAATTAATTAATTAATTAATTATTGTTCTGCTCTCTGGAACTGTGGGTGGGAGCCCAAGCAGAGGGTGAGGGCACCCTGGGCTGCTGCTATCCTGCTCTTCTCCCTCTTGCACTAATTGACTAATCTACCTGGCCAAGCACTGATACTTTTCATGAATGTGAAAAGCAAAAGTTCGCTATGATTGTTGGCTACTCACCCACTGCTTTGGGCCTGAGGAGCACAAAGCTCAGAGCCAGAGCTCTATTTTTCGGCACTACAGGCAGCTGTCGGGCCGTGCTGCGGCCAACGGGAGTTTTCCTCCCATGCAGCAGAGGAGCCGGACAGGAGACTCAGGGCGCCTTGAAGGGCTCAGGCTCCATCTGCAGCAGAGACAGGAGCTGGAGACATGAGCGTGGCCGGAGAAACAGGAGGAAATCAGGAGCTCGGCATGTGGCCTGTGGGAGACCCGCATATCTGCTCAGTAGACTGAAATTTCCCCCACCAGCTTTTCCTTCTTATCAGTGCCCCACCAGGCCACCAGTGCACTTCTCCTCGGAGCTATGAGCAACATCAGCCCTTTTCCAGGCACACAGTCCCTGCAGGGCCGTTCATTCAGACCTGCCTTTGGTCTCTGCATCCAGCACACCTCTAAGTCTCACTTAATAGCTGTGAGATACGACCCTGCCTGTCTGGCCGCAGCTAAAGCTTCCAGGTTGTTATCACTTCATGACTTCATTCCTGACACATCCATTTCCCGAGCCTTAACAAATGTGGAAGCGGCCTGCTAATATCCATCTCGAGGGCGGTTACCGAGATAACTTGGCTGGCCCCTCATGGTCCTGCAGCCAGACGCTGCCTGGATCCACCTTGCACTCCCCGCAGGAAAGGCCTTTGTCTCCCAGCAGAGAAGGTCTTTGTCCCCATCCATCAGGGGCTCTCAGGGCCGGCTCCCCCTGCACTCGCCCAGCTGTGCCCCTTCCAACCCGGGATCCCAGCTCTTGTCGCTCACGGCTTCACATTCTGAAAACATTTCTTCATGCTCCTCGGACGGGGAAGGCTCTCAGAACACAGAAAGTGGGTGCTGGCACCTGGCACCTCTGCCTCCACTGCACTTTCCTCCTTCCTCTTCTCGATATCCACCCATTACCTCCTGCCTTGTCCCTGTATTGGTGCATTCTGGAGCTATAAAGCGACTTTTGCTGTGGACACCCCCAGGACAGTGCCATGCCAGGACAGCAGCAGCCTGGGACGTGGTGCAGGTTTGTGGATGCTCACAGAGACCTGTTTGCCTTCCCTTGCACTGCAGGGTGCTCAGTGCGGCTGCGTGTGAATAGTTGGTGTGGCCAGCAGCCTTCGGGCACGTGTGGAGGATGGGCTTCAGCTTTCACAATACCACGAGACCCAGGCTGGCTGCAGTGAGAGGTGCTGACGTTCCTCCCTCACCTGGAACAGAAATGAGGCTCTTTTTCAAGATAACACAGTCAGCTTGGTTCTCCTTCTTGCTACGCCCTCTGCATCTGCACAGACGCGTGGCCTGTGCGCATTCAGGTACCTGCCTCATCAGACAGGTTCCCAGTGCCCTGCTCGCCCCGCTGCCTGCCCCGGTGCTCACAGGAGTGTCACTGAGACGGGCACAAAGGCTGCTCCCCAGGAGAAGGTCACAGCATCTTCAGTGGAATTGCTTTCTCTCCAAAAATGTTGTAGAACTGGGTTGACCCCTTGGGTCATTAGCTCTTCCACCTTGCGCAGGCTTAGAAGGGGCCACCGAACATCTACCCCACAAGCCAACCCAGGCCAGTGATGCCTCCATCGCCCTGGAAGAAGGCAAAGCCCTGCAGAAAAGATCAAAAGCAGGGCATCAAAACCAAGGAGACATCAGAAAACCTGCAGACCCTGGGTCTTCTGGGTCCACGTACCACCTCAGGGAGCGCCAGGTGCCTCCGCTGGAGCGTCTTGCTCTGGATTCATCATTTTTCAACAAGATCATTTAAGCTCTTATAAGATGTTGGAGTTTATTAAATGATAAAGCTGAGTGAAACACTTTAACCTCATTGAAACAAAATATTTAGAGAAGGCTTTTCAGTGTTTATACTAGGAGTTTGGAATTTTTATTTCATTGGAAATGTGGACCTGCTAACGCTGTTGTTCAAATACGGGATGAAAGAAAAGTCTGAAATAGTGGTATTCTTGGCTGAATGGGAATTTTGTATTGCAGCCAGCTCTAATAGTCTTGTCTTATTTTCCTCTGAACAGAAGATAAATGAGAAATCTTTAACCTTTCCCAAAGAAAATTTCTCGTCTAAGTTTGCAGACCACAAGGTTGCAGAGAAGGAAGCTGACTCAGTTGACCTGCAGAAACGTGCGGCGCTGAAGCGTGAGGAGCAGGAACGCCGAGCCCCGCAGCTCGCCCGCCTCCCCGAGCTGCCTCCTGAGCCGAGCCGGGCCTTAATGAGGCCAGGAGAGCGAACGGAGGTGCTTCCTGAAGAGCCTGTGCGTGTGGGTGTGAGTGAACCAAGAACATCAACGAGGACATGTAGCCGTTAGCGCCGGCTACAGCGTCCGTGCGTTTCTGCCCTACCCTGCACAAAAGCAAGATGCTTTGGGAAAATTGATATAATGACAGTATTTTAGTTTAGAAATGATGCCCATGGGAGCTGAAGCCTGATCATCCTGGCCTTCCTGCGTGGAGGAGCACTTTACTGGACACTTCCTTGCTGGCTGGGTCTTGCTCCACGGACCTGCTTTAGGCTCTGCCTGGAGAACCTGGGAAGGGAAAGATTCTCCAGGGCTGGAGCGCTGCTTTTGGGGAATGCTCCTGTTCAGGGAGCATGACAAAATGCAGGTGAACAAGAACAGCTACTTTGGGGGATACTCCATTGGCTTGAGCACACGTCCAGGATTTTTGCTTTTGCTTTGTTTGTGCCCCAGAAGAATTTCTTTATTTACACATTTCCCTTCCATTGTCTCTTCTCCACTGGCTCCTAGGGACGGTGTGGGCTTTGCCATCTTGATGCTCTTACAGAAACGGGGTGGAAAGCGTCGCGTCCCGTGCGGGAGGCTCTGCCGTGGGGCCGGCAGCGAGGCCGCGTGTCCTGCACTGCTGCTCCCGCCTGGGGTGACTGGCGCGCGGGGTGTCGGGGACAGGATCACGAGCGGTAACAGCCTCAGGAAACGGCAGCGAAAAAGCCCTTCGCTCCCCTCGCGCGGGGCACAGCGCAGTGAGTTAGAGGATGCTGGAAGTGTGTGTGAGAGGGGAAGGAAAAGCTGTGAGCTAAAGACAGAGAATATCTGTCTTATCCCCGGCATTGCAGGAAGATGGAAGAGCTTCTCTGCTCCCCCCAAGGAAAGAAATGACAAGCCCTGTGAGCAAAGGCAGGTCCCTGCTCCTGCAAGTTCCCACCCTGTGCACTGCTCCCTAGGTAGCAAGGGCCTGAACTCAGCTCCTTGATTTGAATTGCTTTTGAATCAATACTGAAGTTCCCAGGTTAATGCAGTCAGGAGCTCAATTAAAGGGAGAACCAATGGTAATAAGGACAAATGCAGCTTTTGGAGGGAAGAACAGCACATCTCCTTAGGAACATGGTTTGCAGAGCAGCAGGAGCCATCAGACTCCAGCCCTGGAGCCTGGGAGGCATCCGAGAGCAGGGGGGACCTAATCCCCCCTTGCCATGGGGGTACGGCCCTGGAAAGAGCCCACAGCCCATGGAAGGGACCTGGCTTTGCAACATGATGGCTACAGGGATGCACTTTGGGGTGGATAAATGTGATCAAAGTAAGGAGGAATATTCCTGTTTCCTGACTAGAGTGAGCAAAGTGAGCGGGAGGACAGCGAGAGCGGAGGTGCGATGGACCGAAGCCCCCTCCCTTGCCCAGGGATCTCTGATGAACTTGGGCAGGTTTGGGGCAATTGCTGCCCGCAGCACAGGTCTCAGCAGGGGTGTGAGGAGGGGGAGCAGCAGGATCTGCTCCCCAGGCTCTAACCTGGAGCTCAAAGACTGCTCGGAATCCAGCAGAGTGATTTATCCGAGAGCCCCGCTGAGAGCAAACAGTCATAAATAAAGCGTGCAAGAGAAACAAACAGTTCGTGGCATGGAAAGAGAGCAACGTGAGAAGTTATTCTG
Organism: Nothoprocta pentlandii; assembly: GCA_013398315.1. Taxonomy (NCBI): domain Eukaryota; kingdom Metazoa; phylum Chordata; class Aves; order Tinamiformes; family Tinamidae; genus Nothoprocta; species Nothoprocta pentlandii. Next base: position 809,443 of record VZSG01000253.1, on the reverse strand, counting down.
TCGGTACTGATGACTTTGCTAAGCCAGCGGTTAGAACTAAGAACTTCATTCCTCTGATCCAGATGGCTAATAAATTAGATGGCTTTCTTAAAATCACTTCACAAAATACAATTCCTGCTGGTGGCAGTTTCCTAAAACACGAGCCAGGTTGGGTGCAGACTGTTCGTGTTGAAAGGGCTGCAGGGCCGGCTGGAGGGGCTGCGATTTTCAAGTCCAGTTCCAATGAAGGACCAAGGGATTTTCCTGTGTTAAGGGCGAACATCCATCTTCTGCAGAAAAACCCCGCTGGTGAAAGTCCACATTTATCCCTTTGTAAACACCCCTTGCCCTGTCTGGAGCTCCCTGCTTCTCTAGTTCTTCTCAAGGCAAAGCTGGTGCTAGGATTGCTGGATTTGCTTTTTTATTAAAAAAAAAAAAAAAAAAAAAAAAAAAAAAAAAAAAAAAAAAAAGAGCAGTAGGTGGAAATAAAGCAACAATAAAGTTAAAAATGGGCTGGTTTTTCCATCCCATCTCTGGGAGTGCCACCCCCAAGTAAAGCGTGACCACGGCGTGGTGGACTAGGCAAAATAGCAGGGAAGGGAGCAGAGGACGGGCCTCTTCCGCAGGACCTGCTGCCAGGGAGAAGATCCATCTTGTGCCAGGAATTTTCTCCTGTGCGCTTCCGATTCCCCCCCTGAGAGGACAGCGATGAGCTGGTGCAGCATGTGCATGGGCTGTGCAAATAAAGCTCTGTTTGCCCCTCCGTTCCGGGCTGGCAAAGCAAACGAGCAGCGCTGCGCTTGGAAAACTGCTTTCACTGCCTTCCCGTTTGGGGCTTTTTCTGCACATCAGAGGCCAAGCACGACAATCAACATATCGAAAGTCTGCCCTGCTTGCGTTTCTGCCTGGTTTAGAGCAATGGTGTGGGAGATGGCCTCCTTTTCTGGTGATTCACCATGCCTGAAACTTTTGCTGCTTTCTTTCTTGGTTTGCTTTGCTGCTTTCTGCCCTGGTTATGGCGTAGCAGGGAAGACTGATACTTGGAAGCTGTGAGCTCAGCCATACCCTAGAAATCAAGGGGTGCGCGTTAAGCAAGCAAGAAGCACTCGTTCCTTTTGGCAAAAGTGAGCCCGGGGCCTTGGATCGTTGTGCAGAAAGCTGTGTTCCTGGGGAAGGCTCCAAGCAAAGCCTCGCGAGCTCTTTGATATTCCCGTGTGTTAGCTCATACTCGTCCAGGAACTAAACAAGTTAGCAAAAATAACACATAGCCCTGGTCTTTTGCCTGAACTCTGCAATGAACATAAACGGAGTCCTTTCCGCACGTCAAAACTGTGCGGTTTGTGAGCTTCAGTCCCTCCCCGCGTCGGTGCTAACTGACAGGAGGCTGCCCTTGACGGCTGTTGTGTTTTCTCTGGTCCCGTGAAACAGAACCGTTCCCAAGCGCTGGCGTTCGGGAGGCTTCCCGAGCAGCGGGGCAGCCCGCAGAGCCAACCCGCAGCTCGCCAGGTGCAGGCAGAAATGCTGCAAATGGGGCTGCTCCAGTTCTGCCGCAGACGCGTTCCTCAGCGTCCCGCCTGCTCCCCTTAGACACACATACACCACCTGCATACAGGCGTTGTCCAGAGTCCCACCGTTCTTCAGGAGCCCGGCTGCCTCTTGCAGGCGCCATTCCCTTTGGGATGGGCAAGGGCGCCGCAGGGCTGCTCGGGAGGGCAGGGGGAGCCAGGGCTCCGCTCGTGCTGGCCGGTAAGACTCTGCTCCGCATTAAAGCTTTTATTTGTCTCTCCTTTTAGAGATACTTAGATAAGCAGTGCTTTTTGTTCTAAGAAAAAAAAAAAAAAAAAAAAAAAAAAAAAAGAACGAAAGAAAAAAGACAACCCAACTCAGACTGCGGAGGAGAGCCATTCAGAAAGGCTAAGAGACATTGCAAGGCTTGGGGGTCTCCTCCTCTGTCAGCAGAGCAGAAAGCGCCCAGCTGGATGGTGGAGCGGCGCTCACCGCTCTGCGTCCCGGCTCTGCAGCCCTCTCATGGACACAGGCAGGTTTACGGCTCTCATTCCAGGGCGGTTATTCCATGTGTTGGACCTGCCGCGCAGTCCCCAGCAGTGACTTGGCCTGCTGGAAAGTCTCCTGGAGGTGACCCCCCGGCGAGGGCTGCTTGCTGCGTCGCACTCAGAGCACAGACAAAATTCATCTCCTTCCACACATTAAAGGGTGAGTTCAGGCTCCAGACTCAACTCACTAAGTCTTTGCGAGCCAAAGGAATGTTCTATGGTAGCTTTGTAGGTCGAATAGTTATTTTGTTAGAGGAAACACTTAAAACTAAAACTTTGCAGAATTTCCCCTGAGGTTACGGTGTTTGTTTAGGCTTCTCCAACCAAAGAATCTCAATGAGTGGAAGCGGCGAGCCTCCCACACACACTCATTCCTCTCGCAGCGCCGGCACAGGCCATTCTGGGGGTTTAGACAGAAGACAACAACACACGCACACAAAGAGCTGCTCCCCATGGATGCCACAGCCTAGAAGGGAAAGCTGAGCAAGGGCATGTCCTAGATGCGGGGAGGCAGAGGAGGTGAGGAAGAGGATGGGGGTCCCGAGGAAGAGCTACCAAAGCGCCAGGAAGTCCCGGGAGAGCATGGGACCGAGGAAGAGGAAGGGGCCAGAGGCAGCGGGGAGGAGGCTCCTGGCGTCGCGGCCCTGGAGCCAACGGCTGCAGGAGGCTGAGCCGTTGGGAGCAGCGTGTGGGAGGAGGGTGCGGGGGTTCGGAGGATCCTGCAGGGCAGAGGATGAGCGGGGAGGGGAGGGCAGCGGGGCCTGCCTTCCTCCCAGCAATAAATGCAGAGCATCGACTCTGACCTCGTGCTCTCTCCATCTATAAATAACGTGCTCGCAGCACGGTGATGACTGGGGGGATTCACGGCTGATCACACCAAAGACAAAGTTGAGGCTGGTCCTGGAGTGCGACAAGAGCCCGTTTTGCGCTGTGCCCAGGGATTGCCTGTAAGCAGTAAAGGAGATTTTGGGGACAGAGAGATCTGAGAATGGACCTGGGTTTGTCCTGGAGAGAAAGGGCACTTGATTCTGATCCGCTTGCTGTGCAGTGGCTGTGCACAAGTGTCCTTGATGCCAATGAAATGCTGTGCCAAGATCACCTCTGTCAGCAAAAACCCCTTCAAAACTGAGGAGCCGCTCCAGGTGGCACCAGCCGGACACCGAACCCATTTCCCCCAAAGTTTGCCCATTCCAGGGAATGTCGGTGTTCCTGAGCTGCCGGTCCCGTGGGGATGCCGCGTCCCAGGCTGCCGCCCCCAGGGCGGTTACCCCGAGAGCTGTGTCCTTGCTGTCCGCACGCTCCATCGCCGGGTGCGGGGGGGCTCGGGAAGCAATTGTGAGTTAATGGAGTTACGGTAAAGATGTTATCCAAAACCACCGTGGCTGCCTAATTATTCCTAACATCCCTCCGGAGAATCTCCTTTTGGCAAACTGTGAATCTGCTGCTTTGTTTCCACAATAATGGCACTTAGAGGGCTTTAACTGAGAGGCTACAAATTACCATGCAGCCACGGACAATATGGCAGCTACTGAGCATTGGATTACATGGAGATTTCCATGCAATATCCAGGTTATTACGTGGTAAGTGCCATGTCATTACAGGCTAAATGAATGATTATCACCACTGCCTGACAAATTCACCTGACAAATTTTGCCTGCTTTCCAGTCCGTGTGATATCTGTGCACAGAGTTCTCTTTTCATGAAAACATATTTGGGAAGATCTTGTAACTCCATGGATTCACCTAGATCCCAGCAGTGTGAGCGCTTGTGCTGCACTCAGTAAAAGTGTTTGGTCCAGCAGGACATAAAAATAAGACCATTAAACCTGGTTTCTGTGCCTAGATGTGTAATAAGCTGATGGGAGACATAGGATTTTTCAAATGCCCATGTAGTGAGAGAGACTTGAGTGTCCCCAAAAAGGGAGCACAAATGCTCTAATGCAGGAATTGCAGGAATTGTTTAAAGCTCTTGAGCTATTGCTGGCATAAAATTCTATACATATATTTATATATATATAAAGCTTGTATATCTCAGCTTTTTATTTGCTCTCTTGGATATTGCAAGGCAGATATGCCCCAGTTCTTCTGCACACTCACTGTGAAATAGCTCTGACTTGTCAAAGACTGTTGTCTCCTTTATGTAATCTGCAGACATTGAAAATTGCTGCGGAGCTGATCTGCAGTCCTCTGACATATTCTAATTAACTTGCATTAGGCTTGATTGGCCATCAGTACTGAGGGAGTATTTACACAATTGTGCAGGGCAAGGGTTTAGCTGCTCAGGCAGCTCGGGCCTTGTGCAACGCCCCTGATCTTTGTATAGAAAGAGCATGACCAGGTTCATGATATTTGAGCTACGTCCAGCATAAATATCACAGGAAGGGATATTCAGCTGCAGGCAATCAGCACAGCTTCCCAAATTCAGAGTTTCATAGCAGAGAATAAAAAAGCAAGCAGTGAACTGAAAGATCGGGGGAAGGTTAGAACACAGATGAGAAATGTTTTTCACCCTTTCTCCAGTAAAATAGCCGGAAAGGTCTGCAGAGCACCCAGAGGGTGACAGTTGCAGCCCGAAAGAGCAGCGCTGCGGAGCTGCGAGCGAGAGGGAAGGGGAGCGAGGAGGTTGAGCACCCGGAGCGCTGGGCCCCAGAGCCGCTGCGCCGCGCGCTCGTGGCCACGCTCACCTCGTAATGACCCGTAGCCCCTCCAAGCACGCCGGTTAGGTCACTGCTTCATCAGCTCTCTGGCCGCTTGGTAAGGTTAATTATTCGGTGTTTCCTGGGATTCTGCTGAGCCTCCTGGCCCAGGTTGGCCCTTTCCCAGGAGCTGTGTCACTCCCTGGCTCTGCTGGCTGGGAAGGGGCTTTGACGTGCTGCGAGCTGCCCAGTCCAGTCCTGCTGAAGTGAGAGCAGCGCCGTGCACTTCAGATCCTGCAGTCCCATGTCGCTCTTTCATTGGCACTTCAGTTCTGGACATGTACACGCTGCCTGGTCTGGAGCACCCCATGTCTTTCCCGTGTTGTGTTCATGCATTCCTGCCTCCATCCTGCTCTTGCCAAGAATCAACCATTTACATTAAAAGGTGCCAATCCCTGTCTGCTGTCTCTTTCCCAGGGGTGCAAATAGCTTTCTCTTAGCTAGAATTCTCTTGGGTAGATCCGGACGGGCCTGCAGACGTGCAGGGGCAGCATGATGGCTCCTGGCAGGAGATCCCACATTTCCGTACCCCAGCTTTCCGCACGTGCATTGGAGGCCTAATAGCAGGTTTCCTGACAGGACCCCGTGTCTCCGTTTTGCTGGCTCTTCAGCCACTTGCATTCATCCTCTCTCTTGCTCTGGTCCTGCAAAACATAGTGCAGAGACTTGGGAAAACAGGTTTCTTCTTTTTTTCTTTTTTTCCTGCACAACTAGATCTCTCGATTTCCATACAGTCTAGTTATTCTTTGGTAATTAGTGCTGTGTTTTTCCTCTTCACCACTAGTGAGTGTGATATCATGAGATCATCAGCAGCCTCTTGACATGATGATAATTATCCTTCACTAACTTTAAAGATAATCATAATCCACAAGGACATGCAATTTTCCTGAGCCTTTTGCATGGTATTTGCAAAGCTCCCAATTGGCTGTAAGTGGAAAGGGCGTCTGACCGGGCAGGGAGTGATTTTGTACCCGTGATCTGCAGGTCACGGAGATGCTTTTGCACCGTGATCCACAGCGTGGGCCCTGCGGGGCATGGCAGGGTCGTTAGCCAAGGCTGGCTAGGCGCTGGGGTGCAGGGCAGAGGGCAGAAGCCCGTGCTCACTGTGTCCCCTCTGCCCTGCTGTCTCCCAAACGGGTGCAGAAAGACCCAGCACCAGTGGGTAAAGTGGTGGCACCGGGGCCTGCTCGAGGTGACACCCGGAGAGGGGGCTGCTGCAGCCAGTGATGCCCTCCTGAGCCTCCTGGTATCCCCGAAATGCAGGGATGCCCCCAGACATGGCCTGGGATTTGGGGTTCCAGATCCTACTGAAGATCCCCGACACTGGAGATGCTGCAGCCGTGAGGAGGAACTGGGTTCTGTCAGGCTCATGTTCCCACTCCCACTCCTCCACGCGGGTCGCCCTCCAACACCAGCCATAAAGAGCGCATTAGAGGGAAGGGAGCGGGCACGCGAGCGACATGAGCTTTATTAGCTGTTTATGGAAGAAATTAGAACCGCTCGTTAGCGAGCGCGACGTCAGGCCCGTCCCTCCCGCGGCTCCGTCCGCGGCGCCGGCAGCTCCCGGGGCGCTCACTCGGGCCGGCACCGGCCTGCAGCCTCCCACCCTCCGGCGCACGGGACCGGGGCAGGCGGGAAGTGCCGCTGCTGCCGTCCGGATGGGAAACCCTCGTGGCAGCGGGAGCTGCCGCGGGCACAGCGCACCGCGGGTCCCGCAGCATCCGCAGCCTGCGATTCCCGCGCGGATGCTCCTGCTCCCGCCTGTCCGAGCGCTCGGAGCCGCGGGCAGCCCGAGGGAGGGCAGCGTGGGACGACTTCAAAGGCTTCGCTATCTCCTCGCGCAGCTGCCATAAAAAACAATCCAGGTTTCCGTTGCTGAGTCCCAAGTTGCCCTCGCAAGGGACATCTCCCAGGGCAAGCGGATAAATCTTTCATCTCCTCCGTCTGGGTTTTATTAAATGCCTCGCACATATATGTAAAATACAGAACACTGATAAATGCTGGCCAGTTCCAGAGAGAGGCCTGTGGAGATGAACTCGCTGTGCTGAACTGAAGCTCTGCCCCTTCAATGAAGACGGAGAGCTCTGAGATGCTCCGTGATGTGGGAAGGCTGTGGCAGAGGCTGGGGCTGCCTGTGTGGGGGGCAGTGCTTTGCACGAGACAGGGCCCTCTGCACCCTTGGGTGCTCCCGAGCTGCAGAGCTCCGTGTCACCAAGGGCCCTTGGACCTCGGCACAGGAGCGGAGCAGCCCTGCTCCGACCCGGGGCTGCGGCAGCGCCCACCACCCGGCCCCACGTGCCCTGCGTCACCTTCCCATTGCGCCCGGCAAGCGGGGCCCGTGTTCCTGGAGGGCTCCTGGGAACTGGACAGAGATTTGCAGGAAAATTGTGTCTCCTCACAACCAAACAGGCACCTCTGTCCTCCTGCCCGCTGCTTGGGGGATGTGACACTGGCTGATGATGAGGGGGCTTCCTCCCTAATTTTGGCAGAGCTGCTGCAGCTCCAGCCCCTCACCAGGGAAATCCGAGTCCCGCAGGAATGTGAGATGACTTGGCCTTGCTTGGCCGACAGCAGCAAAGGCTGCGGATGGGGATGACTGCACTCCTCAGGCCCATAAAATGTGGCAGCAAAGGAGGTGGAAACTCCCCATTCATCCTGCCCGCGTTGGGGAAGGGCTGCGCACGGGCTGAGGTGCAGCCCAGCAGATCTGGCTCGCAGGGACAAAAGCCTTTTGCAGAGCTGGCTGGTGACTCAGAGGTGCAGGGGGCCCCGGGAGGCGATGGAGGCTGTCGGTGAACGGAGGGATGACGGGGGCTGCAGACACAGCCCGGGGGCCGTGCAGCCCGGGGGCCTCCTGCCTGCAGGGACCCGGCCCCTCGGCACCCGTTTTGCCGCCCGCCGCCGTCGCGAGTTCACAGAGCAGCATGAGATGAAGTAAAGGCAGGAACGAGAAGCCCCAGGATGAACTGAAAATGCCCTTTGGGGTGGCCAAGCGCCCGTGGCTTCTCTGATCAGTAACCTACCCCTTCACCTCTGCAGTTGCAGCAAGCGCCGCTGAACAGACAGATTTTCCATTAAGCGTGGAAGAAATGGCAAGTTGCCTTAATGAATGTCAAAGTTAATACCATGCTGGTTATAGGCTGAGACTGCAGTGTGATGGTTTTATAAAGCCGTTCCTCCGTTACTGCTATCAATGTTGTTCCTTCTTGGTTCCTGGCGGCAAGGCAGACTCCCGCCCGGGCACATCGCCCCTGTCTGTGGCTGCTTTGCATGGGAGCCACTGCCTGCGGGTCTGTGAGCCATCCTGCACCGGCGCATTCCATAAACAGTGAAAGAGAGAAGAAAATAAAATAAATAAGGCAGGTTGAGCGCATAAAGCGTCTGTCTGAGTGAGTGCTTAGCGCGAAGCATCAATGAAACGGCTGGGGCTCTGATTGAAACCAGACTCAGGAAAGAAGGGCTGTAAACGTTTTTTCACTGCCTGTCCTAAGAAATTTATGTCTCACCCACTCCATCATATCCTTCAGGGCTGCCTTTCTCGCAGCTGTCTTCAGAGACCGTCCGCGGAGCCCCCGGTGAAGGCCGGCCCATGATGTCACCCGGAACAATAACTCACCCACCTCCCCGCGCTGTGCTCGCCGCAGAGGTACCCTATAAATAACGGGCCGGGCCGGGGGATGCTCGTGAGTGGCCCTTCCCAAGCAAAAATCCCTCCTGGCGGCGCACGGAAGGGAGAATGTGCCTGCGGTGGAGGGACCAAAACGAGTCTTATTAATAAATGGAGGCAAACCCACATCGGCACAAAATAAATGGGGCAGAAAAGTCACTGCCGTTACTTCCAGCAGAAGCTGCCGAGGGGAGCGGGCGCTGGCCCCGCTGCCTGCATATCCCTTGTAGGTGCTGGGCCTCGCCGAGGCCGCTGCGCAAATGAGAACCGCGTGTAGCGGCGGCGCAGCCTCCCCGCTCCCAGCCCGCAGGGTCGTTAGCGGAGTGTGATTAAAATGACTCAGCAACTGGGATGAGTTCTTCCTTCAGTAGCACCCAATTGGTCATGACTGAAATTTGCTCTGACTTACCAGGTTTTCTGGGGCCCACATCCTGGTCAAGTTACTGCTCGCCCATCACATTTCTCGAGAGCAGGTGTCCACATCAGAGAGCGCAAGGCCCCACCGAAGGCCTGTGTGCCTGTAGTTGTGAAGTCGAGCTTAATTGTTTCATTCTGCCTGATAACATGTGGTTTTGTGATATTTATAATACAGCGCTATTAAAGAGGGGGAAAAAAGAGATCAACTCAAAATCCCTCCACCGCAGTTGGCTCTAATTGTCCCTGTCCCACCACTTCCCCCTTTCTCAGTCCTGCTTGTGGGCTGTCTTGGCAGCAAAGCCAGAGCCTGAACGAGCTGTTGAGATGAAGTTTATCCTTTAGTGCGATGGCCTCTCCTGGGGGGACTAAGTGCTCTCGGATTGCCTGGGAAGCTTGGACTGCAGTTACCTGGGGCTGCATCTGCTTAGCAAACGCGGTGGAAAAGCCCGCTGTCCGGGGCACGCTTGCCTTGCTGTCGGTGAAGCCGTGGGGGGATAAATAACGACCTTTTCCTTGCATCCCGCAGGAATTTCGTCAGTTAATGCCACCAGTAGATTGAAGCCAGTTGAGCTTGTCCTGGCATCTGGGAAAGGCGCAAACCGAGAGGAAGGGAGCTCTGCATCTTGGCATTGCTTCTCTTTCCCTTGGGATGTTTGAGGATCAGCTTTGTGGCCCCAGGTCCTTGCTGAGCCGTAGAAGTGCCCTCACCAGCTTGCAGGCACCAGGAAAAACAAAATAAAAGCAAGCAGCAGTGGTGTGGGATGGACCCCATCCCACAGGGCATGTGGTGGGCATGCAGACGCGTCAGAGGGCAGGAACAGATACTCCCATTGCCTGGAGGAGCGTCACAGGTAGAGCCTGTCACACCAAAATATCCCTAGGGATTAGGGATGCTGGTCAGCACTGCTGGGAAGGTGAGAGCATCCTCCTTCTCTCCTCGAGGCTGGAATAACTGAAGCAGAAGTCCTTGGTGCGGGAGGGTCTGTGTGCGAGGCTGACGGGACCTGTCGTGTCGAGCAGGTTCTAGGCAGCGATGGATGGACTGTGGCAGCAGAACGGAGGGTGGTCCCAGAGGAGAGGGCTCCCCGCGTGTCTCCAGCCTCGGCGCCGTCTCCAGGCTCTTAACCCCCTTCCTCCTTTTTGTGCATTCTGAGCAGCATTCGGAGCCCTTCCAAACACTCCAGCAAACGGTTCAACTTGCTGGGAGCTGCCTGCGATGGAGCCGTCGGCCCGTTGCCATGGCAATGCGGCGGCCGCGCTCGCTGCGCGTTCCTGCACGGAGCAGCCTGCACAGTGCAACCTGCACAGAGTAGCCTGCACGGAACAGCCTGCACGATGCAGCCTGCACGATGCAGCCTGCACGGAGCAGCCTGCACAATGCAACCTGCACAGAGCAGCCTGCATGGAGCCACCTGCACGGAGTGGCCTGCACGATGCAGCCTGCACGGAGCAGCCTGCACGATGCAGCCTGCACGGAGCAGCCTGCGTGGAGCCACCTGCACAGAGTGGCCTGCACGATGCAGCCTGCACGGGGCAGCCTGCACGAGGCAGGAACGGAGCGCAGGGCTCCGCTCGGAGCCTCGGGGCAGCGCAGGGCTCCACATGGAGCCTTGGGGCGAAACGGCAGCTTTGCATGGCCAGGCCAGCTGCAGCCAGCACTCAGAGAGGTTTTATCTTTCAAAGAAGAACTTTTTTCCTCCCCTGTGGTGCCGAGTGGTCTCTAATGAGGCTCGTGAGGCTAGGATTTGGGGCTACCTCTGCGCCTTTGTCCGCCTGCTTTCTCTTTCATTCCTGCTCCTTTTGCCGCATCCCGCCCATGTGCAGCCCCGGCTGCTCCTGCGCCGGCTCGCTCCCATGCTGGGATAATTGCTTCACCATTGCCATGGCATCCCGGGCCCACAGAACCGCGGCACCGCTGGAGCTTCACGGCCAGGGGTCCCGCTGCAAACCCGCTGGGTCTCCCTGCTCCTTGGCCCCGCCACGACCGTGTTGCTGAAGAGGAGGGAAGTGGCTGGTGCGGCGGCTCCTCGTCCCGCGTGCCATCCTCAGGGCCGGAGCACGGCTGCTCCGCGAGCACCGCCCGGCTCCCCGGCTCCCCACGGAGCTGTCAGCTCCCATTACCGTCCTTGGTGCAGGCGCTCGCTCTCCGGCACAAGGCAGCTTTATTCCTTTGGATGGGAATCAGAAGAAGTGGGAGAATGAGGCACTACGTGCACTCAGATTCCCGGGCTGTGATGTTTCCACGTATAATTTGACATTCAGCCCTCCAGGGAAGGGGCTGGGAGTGGACCCGTTCCCTGGGAGCGGCGCTGGGGCCTCGTCCTGCAGCTTGGTTGTGCCTCGCGGTGCAGGTTTCACCAGCCAGTCCCTGCTGCTGCACGGTGCATCCTGCAGCACCCAGTCCCTGCTGCTGCACGGTGCATCCCGCAGCACCCAGTCCCTGCTGCTGCACGGTGCATCCTGCAGCACCCAGTCCCTGCTGCTGCACGGTGCATCCTGCTTCACCCGCAGCACGGCAAGCCTCGGGGTCTGGGCAGGCATCTCGGTGTCCGCGGTGGGTCTGGCTCTGCTGCACGGCACAGCGTGGCCCTGATGCACTGCGCTGTTGTGGCTGCACACAGGCTGCAACGTGCTGCCCACGTGCCTGAGAGCCCCTCGTGCTCGCGAGCTCATGGTGTCCACCGAGGAGCTCATGCTCAGCCTTGGGAAGGGGCTTCTGACACTGGACCCCTGACATTCAGGTGTGGAAATGGCTCAAGTTGCTCCCTGCTGCCCTGTCCACGGAGACAGACCCTGTGAGGGGAGCAGCGGGGCCTGCACAGCCTCGCAGAGCAGCACCACGTCGTCACACCTAAGCGCTCTGAGCAGCTCTGCGGGCGATGGCGAAGTGCTGGAAAACTCTTCGCAAACTGCATTTCAGTTTCCCTCTTTTGGAAATGTTGGTGAGGTTCTGTGCCTGACTCTTCTGTTACTCTTATTTTGATGTCATCGTTGCTTCCATCCCCGGAGTGACTGCGCTTCCTCTCCCCACGCCCGCCCCATGGATATATTGCGTATCCATGTCCTTGCCTTCCCGATAGCTCACACTTTATTTCTCTCCGAACTCTTTGATACAGCCCGTCCGGTGGGACTGATTTACGGCACTTTCTCCAGTTGCGCCCTGGTTTCCTCCTCAGGGGCTGCCGTCACTGCTTGGTCACATCCTGATTTCCTATACACCTCGTCTTTGAAATGGAAACGCTTCCCCTCATTGTCTTCTGCAGTAAAGATTCAGACAGAAAACGCACTTTTTCCCCCAGGAATGTGCTCGCTCTCCAGTGACCGAGCACGCTCCACAGGCGCACCGGTATCGCTCCTCTTGGAAGCATTTTTTCAGGCCTATCCAGGTGTCTCCAAATCGATTCTTCCCTATCCTCTCGCACTGGTTGTTTTCCCACTTATTAGGATGTCTTTCGTCATCTTGGAAAGGGACATTTTATGTAACTGCAGTGAGCGCTAGGTCTGTTCCCTGCTCCAAAAAGGCGCCCCGGCCTCCTGCCGCCGCTGCTCCCCTCCGCACCCGCACCGCTCCTCTGCATGCAATTTTCCCATGTTCTGCTTGTTAACGCTTGCCCACAAAGTTTCAGAAGGCTCAGATGTGTGTCCAATCTGTTGGTTTTGGTAGCGTGATCAGAAGGGACCGAAAGGACTTGTGACGATCTTGAAACGCTTTCAGAAGTTTGCCCAAGTCGCTAATATTTGAGAAGCGCAGCCTTCTCCGAGCTTCGGGTCGCTGCTCCGCAGATCTGCATCTTTTTAAGCCGTGTGATGGATGGCGTTCGCTCTGTGCCGGGGCGATAGGGTTTCTGCTGGAGCTCAGCTCGCCGAGAGCGTGGTATCATGTGCACTGAATTATTTTAGCAGAAGTATGTTTTTCTCTGTGCCCTTTTTCACATTCTCTCTTGGAACATGAACTCTGCAAGATTTGACATTTCAGGCAAACTTTCAAATCTAAAATGTTCAAGTAGGTTTGAAATTAGGTGAAAAAACAGTTCGTTCACCCTGAAAAATCACTGAAATGGATTAATAACAGCTCCCTGGGTTACACTTGGAATCCTAAGAAACATCATTTGCAAAAGATAAGTGCACACCTATTTTCTGCATTTGTTGGCCAGTCAGAGAGGGATGCTTGGCACGTCTCCTCCGCTTGGGAAAGCCAGTTCAAGCAAACGGGAAGGGATGCCATTCCCATTTGGCATCCCCTGCTGGATATTCGCCCCCAAACCGATTGCTGGCTCTTCGTGTTGCAGCCAAAGAGCTCACGGGCACTCGGAGGGTTTCTCAGCTGCAGACCTGGTGTGGGGGAGGCTGGACCTCCTCAGTGCCTCCCTTCATAAGAAGGAGCAGCTTGGCAGCACGGTGAGGTGATGGTGAAGCCTGCGCAGCGGCAGCACCGCACGGCGCCACTTGCAAATGCTTCCTCGCCGCTTGTGTATGAGGAGGAATGCCATTTTAAAGTGAAAATAATTTGATATTGAAGAATGAAAATCTTCACTTGGAGAGAATAATAAAATGAAATGTTTGCGCTTGCAACAATTGCTTTCCTCTCGGGGCGAGGCAGTATGGAATAAAGGAAAAACAATGCTACAAACAGGCAGATCAGGCCAGTGTTTCCAAACCTGGATTTTGTAGCTCTCCTGAACTGACATTGGAATCAGTTTTGCCCAGTTCTGATTGCTGCAGTACCTGCTAATAACCTGTGCCATGTTCCTCCAAAGCATGTGCCGTGCTGCGAGAACAGCAGCCTCCATGGTTCTGGCAACCGAGGATGAGGGAAGAGGAGGAAGAGGACATGGAAATCCAGTGCTTCTGAGCTGCCCAAGGGCCCCCTCAGCACCCAGCAGGGCTTGTCTGTGTCCCGTGGTTTCTCTGCTGCAATCCACGCTCTGCCTCCCGCTCTGGTCTGCTGCTCTACCTGGCTTGGTGTTTCTCTGGATTTGCTTTGCCACTGGCTGTTATTTGGTGCCAAAAGGCAGAATGCACGAAAGCCAGAGGGTGCCGGGGATGTGTGAGGTTCTCAGAGCAATGCTCTCTGCTGCTTCATTCATTCCAGGCACTTCTGGGGAGGTTTGGGGCAGCCTGGAAATGCTCAAGCAATCCGGCTCCAGTGGGGCCCACCACATTGTCCTTCCCCTGTTACTGGAACAGCAGAAACCTCCTGAGAGCACCAAAATATGTCCCAGGCTTCAGTGACAACACTTCATAACACAACACTTAGTGCCGCCCTCTGAAATCACAGAGAAATGGGTTTCCTGGCTGGCAAACGGGTGGCATGGACTGGGTTTCCTTTGGTCGCTGGAAATGGGGGCTCCGAGATTTCCCTTTCCCGAGTGCCGTGCCAGGACCTCTGTGTCCCTTATGCTCCTTGCAGGAGGGTCTGTGAGACTCGTCTTGCTCCAGCTCCAGCTGCAGCTGCAGCCTTGCAAAGAGAAACGTGCTGGTGTGAACCCCAAGGAAGAGAGGGGCCCGGCCGAGGGAAGGCTGGAGCGCGGCCGCGCGGCCCTGTGCTGCTCGCCGGGCGCGCAGCGGCTTGGCTGGCTCCCTTCCCCTCCCGCACGGCCCCAGAATCTGCGGTTTCTGCTCTGCACCGACGGCCGCTTTTATCTTTGTTTTTATAGTATAAATACCTCGGCCACATTAAGGCTTTATGGAGCGCGGCTCACGAGGGAGCGAGCAGAGCCCGTGAACTGGAGTGAACCCGGAGCGGCTCCGCCGGGGACCCTGCGCTGCCCGGGGCTCTCTGCAGGGCAACGGGTTAAAAACCCTTTTCGGTGAGAAACGAGGTCCCCGGAGCTCCTGCAGCCCCACATGCTCCTGTCCCACGTCCCTCGGTGTCACGGGCTCTTCCGAGGCTGCGCTCCGGCCCCCAGCACCTTACACCATCACCTTGGAGAGCAGGAGCGGGGAGCAGCGGCCACGCAGGGAGGAGGGAGGGCCCCGCTTTGCCTCCCTTGGGCCGGAGCCGGGCCGGATCTGGGGCACCGGAGTCCCCCCTTTCCCTGCTCCCAGCCTTCCCCGGGCAGGGGGCACCACCTCCATATTCATTCCCAATTTTGCCCCTTGCTTGCCCTGGAGCAGGGGCTGTATGGATGGATCCACGTTTCCAGCCCCGGAGCTGCCTCAGCTGGAGCAGGATCCATCCTGGGAGCTGCCCCAGGTCGCAGGATGCTCTGGGATTTCCGGGATTGTCTGAATTCCTCCCACAGAACTTGCTGCATTTCTTAAATTCTATTTTTGGATTAGTGAACATTTGGTAACAATACGGAGCCTGTTTGGGGCCGGGGGGACCCTCCTAACGCATTCCCCATGTCGCCACCACCGCCGGCCCCGCTCCTTGCGGGCAGCCCCACAGCCAGCCCAGCATTCCGGGGATGGAGGCTGCTCCGGGTCCCTGCAAACATGTTTGCTCCGTGCCACCTGCTGCCGAGGGCACGGAGATGGAGCGGGAGCGGGGCGGGCAGCTCCGCGCGGCGGCGGTGCAGGACATGCCTGCGAGCGCAGCGCGGTGTCCGGCTGCGCAGGAGCTGCTGCTGCAGGGCCGGCCCAGCTCCGCAGGGCACGAGAGGGAGTCCCGCGTGGGAGCCGGCTCCGGCCTGAGCGCTCCAGAACGCGCCGGGCCCCCTCGCAGCCAGGGAGCATCCTGGGGATCCGCTCGGGCCGCTCATTTCCCCAGGGCACAGAGTGGCAGCCAGCTTCCCGCCAGCTCCCAGCTCCCTGGTCCCAGCACATCCCGGGATATCCCAAGCCTGGCTTATCGGAGCACCCTCGCTGCTGTCCAAGCTTGTGGCCCCCAGGGGCTTTGCTGCCCATCGCTGTCGCTTCAGGAGCAGGGAATAACTGGGCTGCCCTGCCAAGGGAAGGGGGAGAGCTGTAAAACAGCCGGAGCCATCGGCACCTCTGCACGGATCGCCCTGCTCGCAGCGAGCCGAGGCCACGTTCTCCAGCACCGCGGGATCCCTGGCAGTGACCTCGCTGGGAAGAGGCGCTGGCGGCTTGGTGCAGAGCAAGGGAGGGAGAGGGAGGGAGGGAAAGAAAAAGAAAGAGAAAATGAGAGAAAGAAGGAAAGAAGAAAAGAGAGAAGGAAGGAAAGAAGGAAAGAAGTATCCCTTGTGCCTTTTTGCCAATTTTATCCCAAATACTCTTGCAGCAGGAATTTTTGTGCAATTGGATTAAGCGTGGGGAATCTGTCCTTGTTGACAGATTGCACAGGCGCCGAGGCAAAATCATGAGGGATTTTTTTCTTAATTTTCTTCCCTTCTTTTGTTGCAAATAAAAACAAATTGAAATTCAGCTTTTTGGCCAAATAAGATTTGTAAGCTGCTGGTCCCAAAGATGGATCGACTGCCATTAGTCCCACAAAAGCAGCTGAAAACCCTTTTCCCCCTAGTTTGGCGTCGCGGTGGGAGCACCTCCCAGGTGGCCTGTTTCCCAGCGGGACCGTTAGTTCAGGGCAGCCTGTGTCCTGGGAAGCTGGTGCTGCGGCAGCTCCGGCCATGCGGATGCTCCGGCAGGGAAGAGCCGTTCGCAAGATAGATAAGGTGCTTGGAGCCCGTCGGTAGATAAGCCTGGGAGCGGGCAGGGCCTCCGAGCGTCATGTGAATCAAACCCCCCGGAGAATGAATTTCCCTTCCCGCGGGAACTCGTTGCACGGATGGCCCGGCCGTCGCTGGCAGCTCCTCACCTTGGGATCCCCCAGCCCCATTGCAGCAAGTGCTCTGCCCGCCCCGACGCCGAGCAGCCCCGAGCCAGCGTGAATGACGTTTATATTACATATATATATTATGTGTATATATATATATAGCTATTTATGGAGCTCTATGGGCCATATCCAGTGCTCTTGGATCAGCCCCCATCCTCCTAATGAGATTATGGAGTTTGTTTTGGCTGCAGAAGGCCCCAGTAACCAGGACCTGGAAGCCCCCGGGGGCCAGGCTGTGTCCCCTGTGTCCAGGCAGGGAGAGGGCTCCTGCAGCCGGTTTTCCCGCAATCCAACGGCACCTCCCCATGTTGACCCTCTGTATTATGGATGCGCTAAATCCTGGTTATTCAAGGGGGAGCTGCGTTGGTGATAGCCCTGCCTATGAATTGTCTTTCAAAGCTGTCACTTGAACATGGGTGAAGAGCAGATACTTTTGTTTAAACTTCTTAGAGCCTCCGTGGTTTTTTTCTCCAGCTCAGCAGGCTCAAGACCCTGTGCAGATGGCAGCGATGGGGAGCCCAGGTCCCAGCGCCGTGTGTCTCCTTCGTGCATCCCCATGGCCCTGGGCTCCTCATCCCTCAGGAAGAACCTGACCTTCCGCTGCCACAGGACGTGGCACAGGTCAGGATGGACCCATAGCCTTCCTTGGGCCTTCCCTGGTTGTGCGGGGACTCCCTAAATCAAAGCCTAGGACCCCGCGCCCTAAAGCTGTGAGCATTGTTGATCCCCCGGCTAGGTCTGGCCGCTGAGCCGCCAGCGCGGAGCCGTGCAGCGTGGCCGGGCCGGGAGCGCGGGGCAGGCGCGCGGCCACGTCGAGCTGGGTGCGCGGCTGGACTCCCTCGTGCCTGCCACGTCCAGGGGTTATCCACAGTTAGCTCGGCTGCTCTGGGGGAGGATGGTTTTGTGCTGATTCCTGATGACCATTGAGACCTGTGTACGAAAAGGTTTGGGAAAAGCAAGAGATTTGAGGAATTGCCCTCCCCCACAACCAATTAAAATGTGATTAAATGCAAAACTGCAGCGTCCCGGCTGCCCCCGTGCCGCTGTCCCGGCCGCCCTGCCGCCAGCATCCCAGCGTCCCGGCCTCTTCCTGGCGCTGCTCCTGGGAGAGCGCCGTTCCCGCTCGCTCCCATAACCTCACGTGGCCAGGATGGCACTGCCTGCGGTGCCACCATGACCCGTGTCACCGTCTGGATACACGGCCCACTCCCAAAGAAAAGAGGGAGAAGGGAAGGGGCGGCTCCAGGTCAGTCCTCCGTGCTGAGCAGGGCTCCTTCAGCCGCTTCTCTGGAGCAGGCGGCAAGAAATAAGTACAAGGGAGCTGGTGGATGTGCCGTGCCGGAGGAATGGCAGGGTGAGGATGAAAGGAAAAGCACCAGCTTGACTGCCCACGTGGCAGGAGAATGAAGCCTTTGCAAAAATATTCTGCATTTGTGTTTTAATAGCCGATTTGAGTGGTTAAAAACTTGCCGGCCTGACGACTGCAGATGCTGGGGCTGTTTCTGCCCAGCTAAAGCTGCAAGAATCTCTCAAAAATTACTTGACAAATGAAACGCGCAGATTCATGCTGGAGATGATCCAAATTTGCTTGAAGTCAGGAAAAAAAAGACGCTCAATGACTTCCTGAGCGTTGGATCAGCCCCCCTGGAAGCATGTGGGAGCCTTTTATTTTGCTTCGCTTTCCACAAATATTCCTATAAGCACTTTGGGGTTTTTTTAACTGAATTTTTTGGCAGAAAGTGAACTCTGCAAATTGCTGGTGCAAGGACATTTGATCAGAAATGGTCTCCAGAACTATGCAGACAATCCCAAATTGCTACCATTTCCCACTGATTTGCTAAAAAAAAAAAGTCTCCTCTTTGTTGGACAAAATAATGGCCTGGCACGTAGGTGCCCGGGCCGCCGAGGGCAAATAGTCCCCGGCATCATCAAAGGGGCTGACTCATCAGCAGGGTCTCTAGCGCAGGGAAAAGCAGCAGAGCAATTTCATGAAAAAATGAGCAAGAAGCCCCAGCTGTGTTTGCAGATACTTCCTATGTGAAAGATGGGGCTGTGTTCACTGCCTGTTCTTGCAGACCATGCTTTTCTGCTTGCAAGTACAGCACTGCACTCGCTGGCAGGAATTTGTGCCGTGTTTTAATAAGATTTAAAATGTGTTTAATTGCTTTTAAATAAGCGTAGGAACAGAAGAAAAAGCTAAAAATTCAGCAAAATATCGCCAGGGTGGGGAGGAATTATTCCAGGTGAAATAATAAGGATACAGGAGACTGTGTCCAAAAGGCTGAGGGAAGCGGGGGTGGTACCGGTCAGGTTGGATTACCCGTGTTCGGAGTGAGGCACCTATTTTTTCCAGATGGGAGCGGGGCCGGCACAGGGAAGCGGGAGGACTCAGCATTCCCGGGAGATGGATGCTGGATGGATGCTCTTCTCTCCTGCGGGATACCTCGAACCGTGGCCCCTTTGCTGCTGCTTTGGATGGGTGTTTTCCGCCCGGCGGGGCGATCGTGGATAACAGCCCCATGTCTTGTTGGGGACACTGAGTCGTGAGTGGGGTCAGGGATCGTTGCTGGAGTTTGCGTGCGACCAACGTGGTGCATTAGCCTGGCAGGTAACGTGGCACATGGAGAAAAAGGAGCCACCTAGAGAGAAGCGAGAACCACACTGCTAGGACATAAGGATATTGCCACATTTTTGCCCAAAATGTGACTTTCTGGTCAGAAAAAAAAAAAACATTGCTGTAAAAAGGATGAGTAAAACGTAGGCGGCTGCCTTGGAGGCTCTTCCATGAACATGGTGATTACAATGGTGCTGACAGCTTCCTGGACCAGAGAGCTCCTGAAATTGATAACACTTTTAGTTCCAGGGCATGCAAAATGCTCTTACATACCCAGGGATTTGGGACCACTGAATAGCCGGGAGAGCGAGTATTTAAGTATCCTGCAATAAAGAGCGGGATGAGCCAGGGATCAGCATTTATGTGCATGCTCTGCCGTGGCAAGCGCGGCACGCCAAGGCTGCTGACGGGAGCAGGGCTGAGAGCATCTTCCCGCTTGGAAAATGGGAAGAAAAGAGGCTGACGGTGTCTCTTATCCACAAGTTTCTGCGATTGGGACTTCTGATGTGGCCACATCTGGTAGGATGCAGAGGGCACAAAGAGCCTCCTGGGTTCGAGCCCTGCTGCAAAGAGCCCTGTGAAGAACGAGGACTTCTCCGAGAGGCATTGACAGAATTGAGCAAGTTTTGAATCCGTGGGATTCCTTCTCAGGAGCACATTAACTGTTTTGGCTAGAGCTCCCCAGAACCATTTAGCTTGAGGCAGACACCGACATGGAAAATTTCATCTCCAACAATTAAAGTTTGGCAGAGCTGTAAGCAACTGAAAATGCGGGCTTGTAACGTGCAGACTGGGGTGAGCCGAGTAACAAGCATTGCACCCAGTGCCCCGTTTACTAATCTATTTCTGTAATTATTTTGGTAATCACAGAACACTTTCAATAGCGTAAGCATAATTAATGCACTATTAAGAGCTGATATGCAGGCCATCAACCTCCACGTGTCATGAGCAGAATAATTTGCGCTTGCACACATTTTTTCATCCGAAGATCTTGAAGCTTTTTCCTTAAGTAGACTTCATTAACCCCGGGTTGCAGATGGTGAAATGAGACACGGCAAACGCGAAGCCGTCGCCTCCTTCGTTGCTCATGTCCCCTCCTGACAGGTGGCTTGGCACCGGAGCTCCTCCTTGAAGGTCGGTTCTCCATGTGCTTGCCTGGCACGGGGAAAATCCGCCTTTCATGCCCGTTTGTGGTTATGCAGCCGGCACAGGCTCCTTCCTGCCGGCCTCCCAAACTGCGGAGCTGCTCCGTGCCTCTCCGCTGCCCTTTCCCTGCGGCACAGGGAGGTTTGGGGCCCTCCAGGAGCGGGAGCTTCCCGGTGTCACTGCAGGGAGGTCCTCGCGTGCCAGACTCATGGCACGTGCAGCATTCCCACCCCGAGTCTGCCGGACTTGTGCGGCATTCCCATCCCAAGTGAGATCCAGCTCACCTCCTGGCAGAGATTGGGCTGCTTGGCGTCCGCACCCCTCCTTCCCAGGCCCCAGATCCATTGCCGAAGGATGCTAGCAGGTGGAATGGATTCGTTTCTGTTGATGCAGGTGCTAGCTGGAGAAGCCAGTGTTATTGCTTGGAAAATGCCTTGTGATTCCTTTCCTGGAAGAGCAGCATGGCCCTGCCTGACCACAGGAGTTCTGCTTCCTGGTCAACTCTGGCTCAGGATTTTCCAAGGGATATTCATCTAAAGACAAGCACTGTGCTTGCCTATGGGCACAAGAAAGCAACAGGAAAATGCTGCTTTTTTCCTGGAGTTTCTCCAGGACCTTTGTCCTTGGAAGGGTGCTGGTGCTCTCAGGTGTTCAGCAGGCCAGGAGGTGCCAACCACAATGGTGGAGCTGCAGCAGCTCCCATTGCCCCGGCAAACACTTTATTTAGCATTAATTGGTGGTTTATTTCCTGGCTGCTAAGAAGTGTCATCTACCTGAATCCTCCTTCACTTTTCCCACGCTTTTTACCTAAGTGCAACTTGAGGCCTCCAGTTGGAAGCCCCTCCAGGACCCCATGCTCCCATCTCCTCCTGCACCCTTCTATGGGGCTTCTCTGCCTCTGGTTCCAAGAGGTGAGAGTCTGGAGCCTCCATCAGCTTCGCTGTGAGAGGAGCAGGATCGACGGCATTCCCGAATGCTCCAGGCCAGAGCAGTGGAGAGCTGGGATCTCACCCTGGAGGGTGCTGCAGCACCGGGACGTTACATGCAGCAGCAAAAGGAAATATGAGAAAGCGGGAGAGGACAGTGGCGGCTTGCGGGGAAGATGCTTGAGCTTTTCCACTCCCAGCTAAAGGCTGGAAAAACTGCTAAGCCGGGACAAATCCGTGTATATGGTGTGAGGTTTTGCACCCTTTCCCTCTGAAGGGCCCCGTGACCGCGGGACCGATCCCGGCACGTGCGGCCAAGGGGCACGTGGGACACGTGGGGCTCTGCGCCCTGGCACACGAGACCCGTCCCGGCTCTGGGACGGGCAAGGGGCTGCGCACGGAGCTCCCCGGCACCGGAGCAACGTGCCGGCTGTGGCCTGAGAGGGATGCCTTTGGGATACCGCAGTTTGGCAAAGGAGGCCCAGGACACGGCCGTGCCAGCCTTAGGGAACTGCCGAGATAGGGAGGGAGGGAGGCGGCTTCTCTGCAAAGGTCTTCCTGGCTTCACGGAATATCGCCAGCCTGCAGAACAGCTGAGCGCTAAATGCTGCACTAATCCGTTCGTTAGAGCCCAGCGAGGAGCGCGGCACCCCTGGGTGTGGGGCTGTCTGCACGTGGTGCGCTCGGGGCGGTGGCAGAGCAGGGGGTGGCTGCGCGCGCAGGAAGCCCCGAGGGAGCAGCAGATCTGCAGGTCAGAACCGCCGGGTGCGGGCCCCGGGGGAGCGCGGCGGGGATATTTTAAAGCACTTGTGTCCAGCAGGGCACTCATGGACTCGTTTGCTCCTGCGTCTGCAAAAATGGGCAATGCTGGATGCAAGTTCTTTAAATTCAGTGGCTGGGGAGGCCTCTCCGTTACCTCTGTTCTCTTCTTTCAGCCCTTCCCAGCAAGAAGGGGGAAAGCCCATGAAATTGCCTTTGAACTTGTCCCCCCGCACTGTCCCCATCATCGTCCCAGCCAGCTGGCACAGAGCGTCGTTGGGTCCGGGGCTGCCCTGCGCTCTCGTCCCTCTGCTCCACGACATTCCCATTTCCAGGGCCCCCCAGGCCGACCTGTCAGGGAGGAACATGGGGGACGCCGGGGCCCCGCACGAGCCCGTGGGCCCCCCGCCACCGGCCCTGCCGCCCCGCGCCTTTCATCCCCCGCCTCACTCCCACCACACATTTATTTCTGCAGCGACGTGGCAGAAAAGGGGGAATAAATAATTGCAAAGATCTGAAAAACATTTTTGTGGTGGGAAATACATTCGGGGAAAGAGTGAAAAATAAATACGAAGGAAAGGTTTTGAACTGATGAAGAAAACAGGGTCTCGTCAGCAGGTCCCAGAGAGACCCCCTTCCCCATTAATGGAGAAAGCAAATTGGAGGCTAATTGCTGGATTTGTAGAGGGGTTTTTTACGATATATGAAACAGGATCCGTGTTATGATTCATGCTTTCTGTGGAACAGGAGAGCAGGGTAAAGAGACGAGCTGCTTTAGCAATCAGGCTCAGGGGGTCAGCGGCAGCAGTGGCTTCCTCGGTGCACGGTGCCCTGGAGCCCCGGCCGGACACTCTCGTTCCGACATTTGTAGCCCAGAGTTGACCAAACCTGCCCTGCGCAGCCCTGCAAGGAGCCAGGCTCATCCCAGGGGCTGGCTGCTCACGCCAGGGGGCTTGGAGGCTGGGATGATGCCTGGCTCCGGTGGGATCCCTTTGTCCACATCCCTGCTCCACATGCCATGGCAGGAAGCTCCTCCATAGGGAGGGGGGGAGATGAAAGGGGATCTGGTAACGTAGAGGGAGCCCGAGGCAGCACGGAGAGGATGTGGCCAGTGCATGTATTGCTCTACCTGCCCAAAGAGAGGAAGAAACAGAAGAAGATGAAGGACAGGGTAGGATGAAAATAAATACCAAAAGAGGAAAGAAGCCCCGTGTTGTCTGCTATGCTCCCCAAAACAGTTCCTCTTCTTAAAATAATTGTGTGTATATATATATGTGTTAAACGCTGCTTAATAAATGTGCACGTATTTAGGGAAGGATTAACAGCAATGTAATCAATGCAGGTCTATTATGGCTAATTATGTATGTGTATCTATTACATACGTCCTAATCTTCTATAAATATGTTTTTTATAATCACTTCGTTAGCAGGTATCCAAAGTAATGCAAAGAATTTGCAATACAAGTTAGATCCTGGCTCCGTTCCAGCTCAGGTAATTACAGTCTGGCCTCACTCAATACTCCCGCAGCTTCCATTGGGAATATTTTTATTTTTAACTTTCAATCCTAAAATGTCTAATAGCATCACTGATAAGCGTGCATCGTGTTGCACCCCAAAGGGCACTTTGGCATCTCAGCCGAGGATGGGAGTGAGTGAAGCTCAAAACACGCTGTGTATGTTTAGTCCATCAAAAATTGAGATTAGGTTATTATTAGTCCCCACAGAATATCAGTAACAGCTTTCTAGTCTGGGGAAAAAGACACAGTTAAATAACGAGAAGGATCTGAGAAGCTCATTGGATTAAATCTATCAATCTGTCTGTCTCGGCTCGTACCCCACACTCATCACGGCGCCCCGCGTCCCTGGGGGAGCGCGGCTGCAAGGCCGCTCGCGGTGCAGCCCGAGCGCGCTCCGATCGCGGCATCGCGAGCGCCCGGGACAGGGGCTGCGGCTGGGGCTGGGGCTGCGGCTGGGGCTGGGGCCGGGGCTGCCTGGGCGCTGGGCTGGCGGGCAGGGCAGCCTCGGACACCAGGGCTTGCTGAGCGCTGCCCAAGGCACGGGCCGGACGGGGCCGGCGAGCGCGCAGCCGCACGCCACGACTTCCCTCCACGCCTCCTCCGCAGCGGTGCTGCCGGCTCTGCAGTTTGCAAACACCGGGTCCTGTTACTTCCATTTTTCCTTTTTTTTTTTTTTTTTGAGAAAATGACCTTGGGAAGAACGTGATGGGGTGAGATCTGTCACGCACGGTGAATGGTAAAGAGGTGGCAGCTGCATAAACGTCAGGCTGTCCAGAGGGCTCAGGAAGCAAAAAACAACATACATGTTTCACCACAATTCCAATTACATTGGGGTTAAGTTTGGCACTTCAGTAGTCAAAACATCTTTCAAACGTCTCCCCGGGCTGGAAAACCCCTGCGATAGCCACAGAAAGGGGGAGCGTAACCCAATCTGCCGCTCCAGATTATTCAGTGTTCAACCATGTAATTGAGATTAATCACTTCTTCCTGTGATGCCCAGAAATACCTTTCATGTGTGGAGCGCTCTTCCCTGCTCTCGGCGACGGGAGCTTCGGCGCTGGCCGGGCGAGCAGCGCGGATCGGGGAGAGGTCGGCACGGATCCGGATCCGGGAGGCACCGGCGCACGAGCCCTGGCCACGCAGGTCCTGCTTCCTCCTTCAGGCAGAGAGCTCGTGGAAGGGCCTTGGCTGAAGGGCTTCTTGGCTGACATCTTGTCGTCTTTTGGTGCCACGCGGACCCCAGGTCCCCGTTGTGAGAGCCGGGCATGGCGCTTCCTGCAGTGCCCAGCCGGGTTGGGGAGGCCGACCGGAGAGGTGCTCATGGGTGAAACCCTCCGTCCCCCGTTTGTCCTCCGCGGCGAGAGGCAGGGGGACCCAGGTGCCCACCTCCCTGCGGCGGTTCTGCACGTCGGGCTCGGATGGGAGCTGGGTACTTGCTGCTTCTCCCAAAGGCACCGTCACAGCTTCTTCTCTAGAAGCAGCTATGTGTATTGTATATGAAGTACATATATGTGTAAGAAGCTGTCTGTTGTGTATGTGACTCATACGCAATGCACAGTGACCATTAGAGAGGTGTTTAACTGCCCTTCCCTGCGCCTATGATCCCTCTCTGGGAATTGCTTGGCTGCCTAATGGGAAAGCCCATCCCGTGACAGCCTTCCCGGTCCTGCAGGGGCTTCACACCGACACAGACCATCCCTCCCTGCTCCAGCACAAGGATCACATCATCAAAACATGCCTGCTTTTTGGCATCCCCTGGGCAGCTCTGTGAAGCTGCCATGAGAAGTAGCGTAGGGAAGTGCGAGGCTACAGACAGGTACCTTTTCTGCAGAGAGGTACGAACTCTCCGGGATCTGGAAATGTTAATGTGCAATAGTGTGAAAAACTCCTGTAATTTCCCAGCTTGGAAGAGGTGGGAATTTTCCTTTGCTCTTCCTAAGAAAATAGACATGGGCTTGTGTCTCTCCTGCCTTTTATGAGCACCTCCTGGGGATCGTGGAGCTAAGCCATGCCCAGCAGGGCAGGACAGGAGGATGCCCTTCCCACAGGCAGTATGGGCCAGTGTGGAGAACACGGCACCTCATGGAGAGCATGTCCTGGGAGGCCGAGAGGCAGTAGCATGGAAGCAGCTGAGGAGGAGGGAAGAGCCAAGGGGATGAGCTCGGCCGGCGCCGAGCCCTGCTTGGCACGGGCAGCACACGCTCCTCTGCGCTCCGCAGGCTGCAGGCTGAGCACGTGTGTGTTCACACGAGCAAAGCCTCGCAAGACCAGCACCGTGAGTGATGTGAGCGGAGACGACCCACCGCGTAGACGTGTGCCCCTTACGCTTTGCAAATAAACTGTGGTGGAGGAAATCGCACCCCGTCCCCCGACCCCCCTGCCACCCCTGGCTGATGTTGACAGGAGAGCTGGGAAAAGGCCGTTCGGAGAGGAAGGGAAGCACCCGTGGGAGCTGGGCGGTCACGGCGTGTTTCCCTACCATGGACACCTGCCACGGTCTCATTCTGCCGTGCGATGGAGCCGGGGCCGTGCGGCAGCGGACTCGGCTGCATCTACCGTGGAGAAGAACGCGGAACACCAGGCGGGCGAGGAAAGGCAAACAGGAGCAGCGTGCGGCGAGGAAATGAGTAAAGGCCCTGCAGGACTCACTAATGGCTTCCACCGTGCGCCTCTGTCTCCAACGAGATCTTCTCCGTGCCAGCCTGGACGCATCCCGTATCCCACAGACCCTCATTATCCTACTCGTGTTCACCACCATCCTCCATAAATATTTTATGAGCATCCTCTTTGCAAGACTTACCTTGCAGTTGTCTGGCAGAAGCAGCTGCACTGAAAGGAGAAAAAGTGAGAGGAAGGGAATGAGCAGAGCGATCTTGGGAAGGACGGCGGGAGGGAAGCGAGAGAAGCCCCTTCGTGTCCGCGCTGTCCCGCTCCCTTGCCGCTGGTGCGGTTGGAGAGCAGCGATGCGGCCGCTGCCCCGGCTGCGGCATCGCTCTGTTGGGCTGGCGGTGGCTGCTTGGCTTCCTCCCGCTCTCCTGCACATCTCGCCCATGGGACACATCCCCGCATGTCACACGGTCCCGTAGCCCGGGACTCACTGCATTTGGTCCTGGTGTCCCGCAGGGGACACGGGGACACGAGCTCCAGCACCAGCCTTGGGCTACAGCACATTCGGGGCTCCCAGTTACTGGGTTTGGAGGAAGCTCCTGGGCAAGGAGATACCTGCAAGTGGAGGGGGAATATTGAGCTCCTCGGCTAACACCGAGCAGTGTGTCCCCAACTTTGTCCCCAAAAAGCGTCCCTGGGGTTGCCTGGCCGTCATGGTACCAAGTCCATGGCCAAGCCCCAGGGCTCAAGGCCAGCCCAGGTTTCCCTGTGGCTGAAGGCCACGTCTAGTGAAGGAGGTGATGGCAATAGGAGTCCTGCAGAAAAGGGACACGGGGAATGTTGTCCGTGGTCCTTAGCAGTGAGCGCTTCCCTCCCGTGGCCGTGGAGGCTGCAGTCACACAGACCTGCAGGGAGACTCCCACTTCCCTGCCTCATGTTTGTAGGAAGCTCTGCTGAGGTTTGTGCTTAATGGATCGGGAGCTGGGCTCCACGTTCCTGTGCAGCACGTTGGGCGGCCTCCTGGAGCTGTTGGGGAATGTTTCCTGCTGAGGTACATTCCTAAATAAATAAATAAAGCAGTTAAATAATTTCCTGCCTAATTGGTAAGAGGATGAAATGAATGACCTAATCAGCTTCTTCTGTCTCTAATTTCTGTCTACCTAATTCTGATGGTACTTGCCCCAACTGTACAGTACAGTGTTTGTGGAGGACTTACTCCTGGTTTACACTGGAGCAATCCAGAGGAGCATCAGGCCCTTACAATATAATTTTTCCTCGGCTCATTTTAATCCTGTTAAACCTTGGGCCTTACCTGGGACTGCGGAGGCTGTACAGCATTTCCCAGCACCCTTGTTCTCACTGCTGCTACCGTGCTGCAGCTGTCGGGAACCCGGCCAGCCCACGCTTCTTGTCAGGGTGCCACGGAGCGAGGCGGTATCGGGCTGCCCCCAAGCCCCGCGTCTCGTGTGACCCTCTGCACTTCACACTTGCTGCCAAGCAGCATGGTCAGAATCCCACCGCAGCCTGGAGGAAAGAAAACCACTCCAAGATTTATTTGTTACTAGGAGAGATGAAAAAGTCAGGAATGGCCTTCGAGGGAGAGGGCTGGATCCCGTCGCCTAGTAAATCTCAAGGAGCGGAGCTCAATCTGGAATGGGCTTCCTGCCCCTCTGGAGAGGACTTGGTGTTTCACAACTTGCTGCCCTGTCCCGGGGCTGCAGGACACGTGGCTGCTCTCGAGGCTCTCCAGCGAGGAGGACACTTACACATGGCTCTGCATGAGCAGCACGGAGCAGGAGTGATGCGTCTGCTCTGGGACTGGCCTGGCAACGTGAAGCAAATGCCTCGTATTTCAGCGTGGCAGCCCCTTCGTGGCACAGATTGGCTGGAGTCTGCACCAGCTCTAGGTGCAGGGCTGCGGTCGCCACGTTTCCCCTCGGCTCTGTTTTCTCGTGCAGTTCTTAATGCAGTTCTGAATTATCCTCCTGGTTTGCACATTGCTGCTGCATTTCCTGCCCCTCTCCCAGGCCTCCTCTGGCCAAGCTTGCACACCTGCACACTGCATCCGAGCAGAGACACCAGCGAGGTGGCACTGAATCCTGGCTGACCTTCCCGGGGGAGAAGCGAGAGAGGACGGGTGGGAGGAACACGGAAGATCAGAGTCAAGAACATCTCCCAGATCTTTTGGCATGAGGAGCGAAGAAAGGATCTGAGCTAAGGAGGAAGAGATAGTAGAGCCAGAAATAGATTCCCCAAGGGAAAGACCCTGAGATAATTCCTACATCAGGTCATGCCACCCTTTCCCCGTGCTGTCTCCCACCACAGCCAGTGAAGGGCTGCACCTTTGCAGTCCATTTTTTATCAGTTTAAGATTACTTCATAGTCCTGTGGAAAAACGTTCTCAACAACTTGATGACAATTTCTACTACTGTGCTTCTCTCTGCTGGATTAATTCCCTGAAATTTATCACCTATTTTCCTTTCCTTAATCCCATCCTCCTAATTGCACATTCCTCTGCCTTTCTAAATCATTCCCCTCCCTCCTGTTTGCTGACACCCTTGAAGCTATTTGGAGGTCAGTGGCACCTCTCCCTGGCTTTTCGCCCTCCTCCGCCCCGGCACAGGTAGGTTGTGGGCTGTACGATTTCCTCATGCTCTCTTCTCCTCCCAGATCTGACTCTTTCCCTCCTGATTTCATGCCCCAATAATTGCTTTTCTATCACCCACTTGGCAGACAGCAACTGAAAAGCCATGGGGTGAATCACTCCCTCACGTTTCCCAAAGAAGAGCGCGTTGGGTTTGCTCCTGTGTCCAGGGGTGCTAGCTCCTGCCTCATGCTTGCACCAGGGCGCAGGGTTTGAGCTAATCCTGCCCTGTCTCAGCGTTGCTCTAGGGAAGATGCTTTCATTGCAGCCTTAATGCCTGCTCACCAGACAGGTGCTGTGTCCGGCCTCAGGGCACCTCCCCAGGAGCAGGGACAGCCTCGTGGCCACCTCCCTGGAGCAGAGAGGTTCCTGTGGCCTCGTGTCAGGTCCATTGAGGAGTGACAGCCCTTGGCACCTGGGCCGACGTGGGTGGGATGCCCGGGGCAGGTCCTTCCTCTGCCCGCCTTGTTCTGCACGTACCCGGAGCTGTGGAGGCTGCGACCCAAACTGCAGCTGCACGGGGGCAGGACGGGGGCGCGGGGCTCCAGCCCCGCACGGACGGGGAGTTTCCCCTCTTGCTCCCAGCTTTGTGCTCTGCAGACGCTGGGAGGTGCTGGGTGAGCAGAGCGCGGAGGATGCTCTGGGAGGCTCTGCGGGTTAGTCGTGGTGAGGGCTTGTCCTGGACAGCCCCAGCCGCTAGAGCGTCTGCCACGTGATGCAGGTGGCCTTCCTCCTCCTCCTCCTCCTCCTCCTCCTCCTCGGCAGGCTGCCTCCCTCCCACAGGCCTCGGCGGGCTCTGCTGCCTCGTGCCTCCGAGCTCATTCCCAGATTTTAGTGGCCCCTCTCTCCCGCTCTTTTTATGTGCTTGGGATATAAATTCCTGTGTGCCTGTTTGTTTTTTTGTGGCGTGTTGACTTGTGTGCTTAAAAGCGGAGCGGTTCAGTTCCTGGCGGATCACCCCGGAGTGGATCCGGGAAGGGAGCGCACTCCGTCGTGGCTGCAGGCTGCCCGCCGACGCCTCGGTCCCATGGAAATTCATCAAATTCATCCAATTAGGACGTTTCTTCCTTTGAGTCTCCCTCCACCGCCGCCCTTGCCCTGTGTGGTGCCTGACGCTGTGGCTCCCCCAGACAGTCGCCTTATCTCCGGGCTGGTTGTTATTCGTCCTGCGTCCACGGTCTGTTTGTTGCCGCATGAGGCAGGAGAATAAAGTCACTTCTGGCCTCAGGGGACCTCGCGCTCCGAAATGAGAGGTACACGGCAGCAGAGAGAGGCTGGGAACTCAGGAACGGGGACAACTCGGGATGTTTTAACCATGGTTTATTTATTAGCAGCTCATTTCCTATGGATTTGATGGAAGGAATAAAAGCAGGAAGAGGTGGCAGGAGCGTGGCGGGTGCAGAGGAGGACATTGCACAGGGGAGAGCGCAGTCCCACTCACTGCTCGTGGTGGCCGCACACCGGGATGGGGCAGCAGACCAAGGAGAACCTTCTGCCCTGGGTTTCGAGGACACGTTTCTGGTCTCGCCGCTCCAGGGCCATGGGAAATGCTCCCTCCTGGCGCCGTGTCTGGCCCGGGGCTGCTGCCCACGGCAGGCTCAGCCAGCCGGGAAGGGAACCAATGCTGAGGAAAAATATCCTGAGTCGTGTGAGGCAGCGCCGAGGAATCCAGCGGAATTCAGAGGAATCCAGAGGCACAGAGCTGTGGCGAGAATCTGGCTTGGGCTCTGGATACTCTATTAGTTTGATTAAAACTTTCCCAGGACCCAGCTAGTATGGCTTCCTAGAATGGATTACTCTGCTTCTTCGAAGAATCCCCCAAAGGAATCAAATCACCGACCTTCTTGGTGGTGGGATGAGTGCGAGGAGAGATTCCTTTCTGGTCCACGCCAGAGACCAAAGTTCATGCTGCTTGTTTTCCACCACGTGTATAGCCAGGTTCACCAAGAAGTTGCTCCCCAGTGCCCCAGGCCACCTTCTTTTGGTGGTGGCTCCAAGAGCGGGATCTCCATGGGCTGCGGAGCAAGGGCGAGACACGGCAGGGTGCCCCGCTGAGCAGGGGGTCCCTGGGGGAGCAGCTGGTCCTTGGGGGAGCTCCTGAAGAGCCCGAAATGCCACCCAGCCTGGCTGCGTGCGCGAGGGACGGAGCAGGAGCGGGTCCAGGGGCTGCCCAGCAGCCAGGGTGCAGAGCTCTCAGCAG
This sequence comes from Nothoprocta pentlandii, assembly GCA_013398315.1. NCBI lineage: Eukaryota > Metazoa > Chordata > Aves > Tinamiformes > Tinamidae > Nothoprocta > Nothoprocta pentlandii. The sequence continues at coordinate 778,481 of VZSG01000253.1, read as the reverse complement.
GGATCTCACACATCCCACCGGCCAGATCCTTGTTTCTCCTCGCAGGCAGACCCCCCGGAGCACAGGGACAAGCGTCTCCGCTGCGGATGCTCTGCGCAGACCCTGTCACTGCTGAGCATGGCCTGGACGAGCTCCTTGCGGCTGCTCCGGTGCTTGTGAGTTTCTGTCTCCCACGAAGATGAATTTCAGAGGAGGGACCATCCATCACACATTATACATATATTTGTTTTTGTTGGGTCTTTAAGCATTTTGGGTTTTGACGACTTGCTTTGCGCCAGGGAAAGATCAGAGCGGGGATGAAGGTGGCGGGCAGGCTGAGGGACCCATCCGTCACGCTGCACGGCTGCCTCCAGCCTTGCACGGTGCAGGGAAAGGAAGAAAAAGGAGGAAAAGTGATTTGGGAATCCAGCCCTTGTGGGAGCAATGCTGCGACACGGACCTTGGTGACACTCGGTGGTCCCAGGGTCCACACCAGCATGTGCCACCGCTCCGTGCCCGGCACGGCTGCGGAGCCAGGGCTGCGTTCCTGCTGCCCAGTGTCTTCCTTTTGGGGAGAGATTAAAACCCAAGGAGGACTGCGACTTGCAAAACAAATCCCGCGAAAATAGGACAAGCCACAGAGACAAAATAAGCAAATCTTATTTTTTTTTCTCCCCTTTAAGAAGTTCACATTCTTTTCAACAAAAGTAAAGCAAACAAATGTTGAGGCTTTTGTTCAGTCAGATTTTGTTACAGCTGTTGTGTGTATGTATGTGTGCTTGTATATATGTGTGTATATGTGTGTGTGTATATGTATGTGCATATGGAATCTTTCTCTCTCCTGCTTTTTTACTCCCAAGGGAAGATAAAGCAGGGAAATAAAACCCAAAGTGATTTTTTATCGTTCTTGTTGAGAAACCAAACCTCTCCAGCTATGCAAGAATCCTTACATAAAGAAAAAGGAAACTGGGATCACAGAGGTTTTCTCCCTGCACAGGCATTTGGTTGAATATTTTTCTACTCACCAATTTAAGGAACTTTCTTTAATATATTTTAGTCCCGGTGCAAGAGATTTTCCCCCAAAACAGAGTTCAGCGACGCCGGTTCGAGGCTGGGAGCTGCGGTGGGAGAGGATGCGCTGAAGCCACCGATTCAAGTGGCATCGTGTGGCTTGCGATGGGACTGCCGGGGGAGAGGAAAAGAAAGCGAGCTTGGCCAAAAAGTGTAAATAAACAAAGACATATGGTTCCCGGGACCCGGGCGGGGAAACCTCTAATCAGCTTTTATTTAGCAAATTTTCTAAGTAACACCATGAGCTTCTGCCTCGGAGAGCCGGCTGCCGCCCGCGGGAGCCGCAGGCAGCCCCGCAGCTTGACGAGCTGGGAGTCACGGACCACCAAGTGCGTCCTCCCACGAGCCCGAGCAGAAGGGCGAAGGAAAAGGTGCTTTGGGGGGAAATATTGCACTTTGGGGGCAAATATTGCACTTTGCTGAGCCCCGTCCATGGGGATGGGGCTGCTTTTGGGTGGCCGCTGCTCTGCTCACCATGGCACTGCTGCCCGAATCCACCCGGCAGGCAGGAGGGCAGTTTCCGTGCAGCAAGGCTAGCAGATGCAAAGGGCGAAATGGGAATTTAGGCCAATTTAAGACTGAGAAGTTTTTAGGAAACGTTAGCATCAAGGAAGTGCAGACTCAGACCAAGCCCACCATGCTCTACAGCCCAAGGGTGAAATGAGCTGGGCGCGCACGGCCGCGCTCCTCGCTTCGCTCCACGCCTGGCCCGGCTCCAAGGCTCGTTGCTTCTTGAGACCTTCAGGGACAAGGACACCCCAGGAGACAAGCGTGCGCCTACGTGCTGGTGCAGACGGGTCCACCACAGCCCTGAACCCTTTTTCTGCAACACCCCGGTCCTGTGGCATGGGGCTTGCCTTCCTCCCACCAAGTTGGGTGCTCATGGGAGCCCCTGGATATCTGGATCTCTCCCAGCACCTACGGACTGGGCTGTTTCTGCCCGTGCCAAGGCTGCCCAAGCCCCTCCTGTAATAAGTGGGGCAGGATTTGAGCCTGCGCCCGTGGCAAGGGGGAAGGGCAGAGCCAGAGCCCTAATCCCTCCACGCCGTCCAGCTCCTGACACGTTTTTTATGTATCCTGCCTATACCTGGCCACATGACATGACTGGAGATAAGCATCTTCTCACATTACCTGAAACCGCCTTTCTGTGACTCGATAGCATTAATAATGACTTATTCTGATATAAAAGAAACCCTTCAGAAGGTTTTTCGCTGCTTTGCCTCTATCCCCCAGTCCGTCGTGAGCAAACCCCCAGCCCTGCCGGCTCCCCTTGCCTAAGCCCACAGGACTTCCCAGTTTTCAGCAATATGAGATACAGGAGTTTCTTTCAAAACGCTGCACGCTGGCAAGTTTCCCACCAAAGTCTCAAATCTCACTGGATAATATTCTCCATATTCCTTTATGGAAACCAGAAATTCTGTCTTTTCCTGGGCCTGCTGCAGCTCTGCACACGAGCGCCTGGCATCCACGCACATCCAGGGACCGGGCAGGGCAAGGCGCAAGGAAAAGAAGCTGCTGTGATGATGAGCGAAACTTTTTCCGATGAATATTTTGCTTGCCAGAAAGTACAGTTTCAGGTCAAGCAAGATGATTTGCTAAATGGCAAGTCATACTGTGCACAAAAAAAAAAGAATAACAAAAAAAAATCAGATAAAATCAGTGGAGTTGAAACATTTTGTTTTGATGGTTTTGCAGGAAAGCATTCTGACTTCTTTTGTTTTGCTCTGAAATGATGTTTTCAGAAAAAATTTGCCTATGTTTAATTCAAACCCACTTAAGAAGACTTAAAAAAAGAGGAAGGCTTGCAAAAGCAAATGGGCTGTTTGTTTTGCGATGGAACAAAACATTTCGCTTTACTTGAAGCAGGTTTGGGGGAGATTTTTCATTTTGTTTTTGCTTTTCCCGAGTGCGAGCTTGTTTTTGTCAACATCTCCAAAGTTTCCTACGAGCCCTGTGGAAGGAGGGGCTGGCAGGGCTGCTGGAGCTGCCTGCTTCAGCACTGGCACCATTATTGCAATCACAGAGCCCCAGACTGGGTACATGTCTGCAAATAATAACCCGTTCTCCAGCTCGCAGAATTTCCAGCCTAAGCAATAGAGGGTTATCCCAAAGGGAGGTGATGGCGAGGAGGGCTCTGGCGAGGCAGGAGGGGAGCAATCCTTGCAGGTGGCATCAGCCCCTGCTCCATCTCTCTGCTAAGGCCACTTTGCACACTGGGACCAGGACATGCAACGCTTGAGCAAGTAGAGCGGGGAAAGAAGAAATAACCTCTTAAAGTGGGAGAGTGGCTGTCACGGCCTCTTGACCCAGCCTCCGAAGGCCGGAGACGGGAGTCCACAATATTTATCCTTTAATGGAGCAGTTTAAGACTGCATCGCTGGTTTATGTGCCAGCAATAAAAGTGAAAAGCCAGGCGCAGGGCTGCTGCCCGGCTGAGCGTGACATGAGCTCCTCCGTTTCCATATAATTTATAAACAGTGCATGTGTCAAGATAACGGGGTGCTCTGCAGCCAGCCCAAACTCGCCCGCTCAAGGGTGCTGCCCACCATGGGGAATTGTGAGATGATAACCTGGAGGGATGCAGGCGCAGGGCCCCGGCGTCCGGGCCGAGGAGCAGGGCAGGCGGGCGCCAGCGCCGCCGAACAAGCACATTCCCTCCCAGCCCCGCAGTGTCACTGCCAGCCTTCCTGCTGCTCTCCATCTACATCACATTGAGTAGCTAAATATATCCGCAGCATAATACAGCAGGGCCGGACTAATCTGCCCTTCATCATTTGGACACACAAAAACGGCTCTTTCCACATCTCAGCGCAGGTTTAATAGCGGAGCCATCACGCTCAAGGTCTCCTATTACCAAGACTTCATCGTTTTGGCAAGGATGACTAGAGCATGCTCCCTAGGACGTTGCAGAGGATGTGGACCAGTAATTGAAACAAAACTGCAGTTGTCAAAATGAATGAGCAAAGTGTATTTCCTGCTGTCCTAACCTTGCCCTTTCCCGATTGCATTTGTTTGGGAAACAAATTACATTTGTTAATTTGCAAAACAATTCTCCTCGCCACCAGTGCCACCAGGTCCCGGTCCCTGGGGTGTTTTTGCTGCGGGAAAGCGGAGCTGGGGCTGTACTGGCTCCATCCGCTGGGCCGTGGCTCCTGGATCCGTCACGGATCCTGTCCTGGGTGGGGAGCAGTGGGGTGTCCATCAGCCACGGAGCGAGTTTGCCTGGATGCAGGCAATAAAAGGGATGTTTCTGGGACAGCTGTCCTGACCCCATCACAGCTGGGCTGGAAAATAACTCCAAGTGGCAAAGCTGGACAAGAGTTTTTCCTATGTGTAAAGGGCAGGAGGAGGCGGCGGGATTCCTCCCTCGTCCCCAAGAAGAGCCCCCCGGACACAGAGCAGGAACGCGGGTCCCACGGGCCGGGCTCGGCCGCGCTCCGTCATGCGTAGCCAGCCGGCCCGCGGCCCCCGCTCCCGTCTCCGCATTAGCATTCCCCAAATCCTTTTAATGCACTGAATCTGATAAGAGATCTGCCGGTATTGGATTTTTTTTTTCCCTTTGACACATAACCCAGCTGGCTGGGTGGCAGTTCAAGGAAGAATCAAACGTTCAGTAACAAATGAGTAAATCAAGTTACCATTTTACATCTCTTTAAGTTGTTTCCCTCTAAAAGCTCCCCAGATTTTATCTCAGGTGGCTGGAGCTGGAGGAGGACAGGGTGGGCTCCTCGGGTGCAGCGCCTGGCCAGGGGAAGGGAAGCCCCAGCTGTGCTGGAGGTGCCAGCAGCAGGGCAGGGAAAGGTCCCTGTATCCCACCGCATCCTGCAGGGAACGGCCAGGAATCCTGGCACCAGCAGCGGGGAAGCTGCAGTTGGTGGCACAAGGGGAGCATGGGCAGGCGGCCGCTTTGCACTTCCAGCTGCTCCCGGGAATGTGCAGTGCACACCCCACGCTCGGGCTTTACTAATCTGCAGTGCACACCCCACGCTCGGGCTTTGCTAATCTGCAGTGCACACCCCACGCTCGGGCTTTGCTAGGGGCTTTTGCTCCTCCATCGAGGGTGCACTGAGGGGAAACGGTAACTTTCTGCAGGATTTCACCTTCTTCACTTCCATCTCCAGCTCCTCTGCTCCCCAGCACCCAACTGTCTCTAGACTGCAAAGCCGGGATGGATTCAGGACTTGCTTCCTGAAAGCAGAGGCTTGCTCATCCCAGCAAACTGTCCATTCGTCCCCATGCAAGGAGGACCTGTGGGCATGGGGCCGTTCCTGGTGTCGTGTCCCGGGCTCCATGCCCACCACAGCCCTGGAAAAGCTCCCAGCCTTCCCTGCGCTGGGAGCTGTGCAGAGCATCCAAGAGCTCCTGTTTGCATGTACTGATCCGAGCAAGGGGCCTTCCTCCCATGCAGGGCCTCCCCTGTCCCGCTGGGCACTTCAGCAGGAGAACCAGGGAGCTCTCTCTGCGCTTTGGCATTTTTTCCCTGCTGAAGTCTCTTTTTATAGACATTCACCAAGATTTCCCTAATCTAAGAGATAATAACCTGAGGAATTTCCAGTCAGGCTTCATTGGCCATGGCATTTCATTGCTCTTTCAAAAGACCCTGATGTTTTCCTATCCCAAAACACAGAAGAAGCAGAAAACAAATCAATCCACATAACAACAGCATGATCAGCTCTTCCACAGTGCTGAAGAGGGGGAGCAAGAAAGGGAGGAGAGGAGAGATGGAGCGATAGGGAAAGAAGGGAGAGAAAGCACAGGGATAAGGAGTGGCAGCATTTGTGGACTCATTGGAAACCATCAATCACTGTTAGAGCAATAGGCTATTTAGAGCTGGTGAGTATTAAATTCCATCAGAATTTGATGAATAACAGGAGGAAAAACATTCCCACTGCAGAAGAATAAAAACAAGAGTTCCCCCTACCCCCATGCTGCCGCCCTGAGCCAAACATTCCCAACCTGGGAGAAAGTCCTGGGAGATGCCGGGAAGCCGGGGAGGAGGAGCAGGGAAAGTGCGAGGAGGCAGCGCGGGATCCGCAGCCCTAATGCGAACCGTAAGGACCTCGTTTTCACCACCCCAACTTCCATCCGGGGCGGGAGGCATGGGGGGATGCCTCATTTTGCCTTAATTATAATTCCAGCCCCTCGCTAATTATTAGCAACTGGAGCAAGTCTGCTCAGATAAGATAAGGCTGCAAACTTCCTCGGCGCTGCAGCCCCTTCGGAGGTTCAAACACATTCCACACAGGGATGCGGCCGCGGGCGCCCGCAGAGGGTCCCGAGCATCTTCCCAGGCTCTGCCCATGGAAAAGCCTTCCCAGGAGCAGGAGCTGCGGGGCAATCCTGGCCCATGGTGCAATGGCAAGAGTGATACCAGGGAGGCTCCTGCTTCCCCTGCGCTGCCGGCAAAGCCCCGGCTCCAGCCCTAAAAGGGCAGACCTTGGTCCTCTCCAAGGGGTGACGGGGATCTGCATTTCTTGTATTCCTCCCACCGCTCATCCAAGGAATTCAGCAGCAGCATCTCTCCTTAATTAGGCAGGCTGGTAATAGGAGCTGAGGGCCCTAGAGGCTTGTCTGACATCACCAGGTATTGCTGTCAAGCAGATGCACAAAAATGTACTGAGATTCAGCCAGAACATCCCCAGAATTGAGGAATTTGTCCTAAAAGCAAGGTCTGAGAGCAAAACCTGATGCTTTTTTTTTCTTCCCAGTATCTCTCAATATGGATGAGAGAGATGGGAAGGGAGAAAGGGAGGGCTCTTAAACAGGCCATATTCAGAAAAGATCAAATAATTGCATTTGGGTTATTCAGCTTTATGAAGAAGAATTAATTTGGCAGGAGGATAAATTTGGAAGAGAAGGGCTGGTAGAGCTCGGGTGACCTTTCCCCGGCGCGCTGGGGCTCGTGGAGCCGATGCAGGGGACACACGAGCGCTGACATGAGCGGGAGCCACCCAAAGGTCACCCCCGTTTGCCGAGCGGGAAGGGGCTGTCCTCAGCAGCAAAGCCTGGGGAGACTGGAGCCAGCCCAGGACCAGGGGCCGTGGTGTCCCCACGTCCTGAGGATGCTCTGGATCCTGCTCCTCTTTGGGGCATCTGGAAGCCTCTTCCCGTGTTATGGGTCCGGCCCTCAGGAGACAGGAGCGTTGGTGGCAGAGGAGCAGCCAAGGTGCCCCAAGGTGTGGAGCACCCGTGGGAGAGGCCGGGGCTCGCCGCGCTCCGGGGGCGCCCGGGAGCCCGTCCCGCGGCTGGGAGTGGGGTCTCCGCGGGGGACGAGCGGCCCCAAAGAGGTCCCCGGCGCGGGGACCCGTGCGAGGGTGGCTGGGGCGCGCTCCGCCGCCGGCGTGTTTCCTATTAGGGCCGTTAAAGTCTCCGCAATTAGGAATGCGGCTCAACCAGAGTGTGAATCCTTAATAGGAAACATGCCCCAGATGCGCCCGAGAGGGCCCTGCGGAAGATGCCAGCCCTGGGATGGCCGGGCTGGTGCCGGGATGGCTCCCACATGACGCGGCATCAAAGCGGGAGGCTGCGCTCCCGGCCGCTCTCCGGCCGCTGCTGCCAGCTTTGATCAGGGCTCCTCTGCTGCCTCCAAAACGCCTTTTTCGCACTCGTTTCCCAAGTGTGAAGCGCCCGAAGCCAGGCTGGAAACTCTGACACAACTTGGCTGCCTTTGCACCAAAGCCAAGGCAGGACAATGGGACTTTGATGTTATTGACATATTGGTTCAGAGTTTCCTTGTTTCCATTTCCCAGCACCGGGACAGAGCATAGGGCTGCTTCTTTGCTCTGTTTAATTAGTTAATGTTTGTACAGTGCTTGGAGAATATAAAGTGCTCAGTAAGTGGAAAGCGTTATCCTTATTATTATGCCTTCCCATATTCACTGGCTGCATTCAGTGGAGCTGCAAAAGCTTCAAAAGAAAAACAAAATAAAAAGGTCAGATGAGTTTATTTTATTTTATTTAAATGGAAAATAAAATTTCAGTGCTGAGCAGAGGTAATGGACTGACAGTGCTGGGGAGCAAAGGCTTCTCTTCATCTCCAGAGCAGGGACAGCAAAGACGGTGCCGGGCTGGGTCTCCGCGCGCCTCTGACCAGCACAGGTCCTTCCTTGGGGACAAAAGGGCCCTATTCAGCCCTCGGAGGCCCGGTCTCCATATGGGCCATTGGGGACTGTTCCGGCATGCGGGAATGCCCAGGGAGAGCCGGACACGCAGCCACCCCTGCAGCCGGGCAAGGGCTGCGCTTTGCAAGGTCCCGCGCAGGGCTGCTTGCTGCTGGGGAGCACAGCGAGATTCACCCTCGCTGTGACTGCACTCCTTGCTGGGGATAAAACGTTTGATGAGAGGCACTAAAGGCCCAGACTTCAGCAGCCCGGCCCGGCCCTCCCACCCCAACCTCTCCCCCGCCAAATATGTTTGTATTTTTAACGTTTTAGGCAACAATCTTAAACCAAAACAGATGTGACAATGAATATTTATCTGCAGCATCTCAGTATGGGATTTTCTCTTAAACTCGATAAAATAAACTGCTCATGATACAGAACAACATTTCTCCTAATATACAATACACAAGGGGCAGGAGGGGAATTAGCAGATGAACTCAGCATTAAAGCCATTTAAAATCAAAAGAGCAGCAGCATTTACATGCGAGGAGAACAGTTGGTTGCTTTCAGTGAGATTCTGTGGTATTTTTTTCCTGTTCTGTTTTTTTAAGGCATGCAAGCTCTGTGCAGAAAGGTTGTGGTGAGTGTTGAGGGGCAGATAGATGGTGGGAGAGCAGGACGGTGTGGAGCAGGTATTGCCTGCAGCTGGGCAAGGGGAGCAAGGGACACGAGGCCAGGAGCACCCAGGGAGATGAGGAGCCAAAGGGGAAGCAAACAGGGAAGCTGGGATGAGTGGAGGGCAGGTTAACACATCGAGCTTCCTCCCAGAGCCTTTTCCCTGGGCTGTGCTAAGGGCTCCCTCCACAGCTGCACCGCTCCTTGGGCACTGCATTAGGGACAAAGCAGCCCCACCTGAGCTCAGCACTGGTCTTATTGGCTTTGGTGGCTGTTCAGGTGGGAACCAGGCTGCAATATTTCCACCCATGCAGTTTCTGCTCTTGATGGATGTGTGATTTACCCTTTGGGCCCTAAGGCAGGCCAGGTGAGGTGCTGGGGGGAGCTGCGTGGTGGTGGTCGCTTCTTGCAAGCGGCCCAAGAGCCACGACCGACAGCAAGCTCTACCCCGGGTGCATGGTCTGCTTGTAAGCAGCATCTCCTGGCTCTGCTTTGATGTGTGTAGGACACAGAAAAGTGAGTGTCAGGGAGTTGCTGTGGTGCAGGAAATTGTGCCTTTAAGCGCTCGGCTTTCTGGACTCAGCATTTGGGCAGGATGCAGTGAAATTTGTGTGATTCTCATGACCACCCAGCTGGAGCTGTGGAGGAAAATGCCAAGCGTCTGCCAGCGCCTTGGGCACTGCACGGTCCCTGAGCACCAGCACTAAAATGAGCTCAGAAAACACCCCGAGCGCAGAAACACCCCACGAGCACGGAGAGCGCGCAGGAATGCGCAGCGCGGGCGGCGAGCGCCAACGTGCCCCATCTGCCATCGGCGAGGGGCAGCGCGCGGAGCGGCACGCACCCAGGGGCCTCGAGCCCAGCACCCGCCGCTGCACCGCTCCCTGTCCTGCTCCTTCTTCCTCCCCTTGGGACCGGATGGCATCCCGAGTGCCGCCTGGAAAGGGGCATCTCTGCGGGGCACCAGCGCGGTTTGCGGGGATTGCTAAATAACGAGGGACAAGAGCTCTTTTGTTCTGGAGAGGCCACAAATGGGAGCCACAGGCACCGCCTGCCCAGAGAGCCTGGTGGCTTCCAGAGCGGAGGAGGAGACCGGGGCCGCTCGCTGCCGTCGTGCAGCGTCAGCAAAGGGCCACGGACCGTTACTGTCCCGGTGCGGACACCACAGGCACCAGTGGTGGGTAAGCAGGAAGATCCAGCCTTTGAAGGGTGTGTGCAAGGTGACGACTCGTGCAAGGACGGCGCGTGCACCGCGTGGGTCTGAGCCAGCCCTGGCAGCACCGCGGGAGCACCATGACGTTACCAGCCACGAGCGCTCCAGCGTCCCAAGATAAGTTTGCTTCATTCCCCAAACTATATAAAAGTTGCCTGATGTTATGCTGTAGCTGCATAGCATTCCTTTGTAAGGAAATAAAGTGTCAGTGCCACAGCTGTGAAATATATGCACTGCTCTCTCTAATTCAGTAGCATGCACTGGGCAGAGAGAAGCAGCGGGTTCCTGTTTAGGTTTTCGGTTACTGTGTTTGTAAAATATTTATTTTTCTTGGTGTTTCTATCCGAGCCTTTTTAGAGTCTAAATATTTGGATGGTGGAGGAGCTGTGGCCGGATTGAGCAGGCGGCCGGGGGGCTGCGCGGAGCCGCGGCCGTGCCAGGCTGCCCGTGCTCCCCTGCCCGCCGCCGCGGCATCCCGGCCTGAGAGGAGACGGGGCCAAACGCGGCCTCTGCGCTGCAGAGGGCGGTGCAAGGCGTTGAGCGGGGGGGAAATAAAGGAAAGAAAAGCAGCAGTGTATAAATGAATAAATAATAGCAATAAAAAAGATCATTGGGAAGCAAAGACATTCTTTATGTTGCATTAATGTGTTTTCTCAGCTGCTCCCTCGCCGCTCGCTCAGTTCCTGTCCCCAGGACAGTCGTGGCGGTGGGTGCAGGAAGGGCCGCGCCGCCTCCTCGCGCTGGCCCGTCCCCGGGGCCCTGCAGAGGCCGCTGCCCGCGGCGGCCGGACGAGGCCCGGGCTCCGGGGAAGGACCTCGGCCTCTGCGCCCCCGCGCTCCGGCAGCGCGGGCTCTGCTGCGGCACCCCGCACGGCTGCAATGGGGGCTGCTCCGGCTGGATAAAGACGGATAACGGGATAAGGGATCAGCTCTGCCCGTTGGGAGAACCTGCTCCCTGCACCTGGAGAGGGCTCCGGGTGGGAAGCGCAGGGCACGCAGCGTGTCCCAGCCCCTCCGTCCCCCTCCTGGTCCTGCCGCATCCTTCTCCCGCAGCTGCGGGAACAGCGAGCGCCTCTCCTGCCTCCTGCCATTGCCGCTGGCATCGTCGGGAGGGATCCGGGCCAGGAGCGTGCGCCGGAATATCAGACACGCGAGGAGGAGCTGCTTATCTGCCTGCTGACAGCAGTGTCACCATGCTGTGATGAGTGACGCGCACGTGGTGCCACCTGCTCCCAGCATTGATCGCGGGTGTTGCTGCTGCCTCAGAACCTCCCCAGCTCTCACAGCCGCCTCCTTTCTTCTTGCTTTCCCTTTGGCGCCTCAGAAGCACTTCCCAGCTCGCTTGCATTGCGAGCCAGGAGCCGGAGGGCTCTTCAGTGCCGCAGGCTCCTCCGAGCCCCCGCGCCCGCTCGCGGGGACAGGGGCGTCCTGGGGACACGTGCCGCTCGTGGCACGGCGAGCGGGATCCGTCCCCAGCGCCCGCGATGCTGCACGAGCTTATCAGCTGCTCCAGCAAAGCAAGACAAAGCACTGTGGTGATTTTGTTTTGCTGGCTGCTCATCACCCATCTGCTTATTTCCTTGAGATTTTCTTCTCCTAACCCATTTTGACACCTGCAGCTCCGCTGATGAATCAACTTAAATGCTAAGCTAACTTTGCAAATCTCTTTTATGCACGACCGTGGGGGGAGCAGATGCTTCTTGCTTCCCGGGGCTGCTGGGTCCCACGCGAGGAGGGCAGGACGAGCCCCACGTCTCTCTGGCAAAGCAGAGGCCCCGGTGGGGAGGCCAGAGGGGCCTGGCCTCCCCCGGCACCATCGTGGGTCATTTGCTCATCTTGCTCGGCTGGAGCGTCCTGGGAGGGGCGATGAGACCAGCAGGGCCTCCCTGCCTCCCTGCCTCCCTCCGCAGCCTCCGCAGCCTCCGCAGCCTCTGCAGCCTCTGCAGCCCGGCCCGAGAGCAGCGGTGCCACCGGGCACAGCCGGAGCTGCCTCCTACCCTCGGCCCCGCATCCCCATCCAGCCGGACACACGGGCACTGTAGTTCATTAGGCTGAGGCCTCGCAACTCATGTCACAAGTGCCACAGATCACACTTGCCTGTCAGCAGCTCTCTGGGACTTCAGATGAGGGAGAAGAGCCAGGCAAGGGGACTGGAAGGGGATGGAAAACTGCAGGGCTGGTGGCTGTGGAGAAGCTCTGCTCCTCAGGACCAGGGACTTGTTGAAGAAACCAGCACCCCTTTCTGATCACCAGCACCCATCACTGACGCCTCAGATGCACTGGAGCCCCCAGACCCACAGGCTGGCCGTGGAGCACCCTGGCAGTGTTTTCATGGGGCATTCGAGCTCATTTTCTGTATGCGCTCTGCAAATCAAAGCAGCTCCGCAGTAGAACTGAGGAGACATTTATTAATGGGATTTGAACTGTAATTCAACCCTTTCCCCAAATATATGTATGTATATGTTCTTGAAATTGAAAAGTTCTAAACAACCCGACTTGAGAGTCATTTAATCCCCGCGAGCTTCCCGTTGCTCTGCTCGGGGCTGCAGCAGCAGCGGAGGCGCCGGCGCCGCGTGGGACCCTGTCCCCGCTGCTGCTTTACCTGCTCCGCAAGTGCAAACCAGATCTGAGCCGCACATGCCGGAGCCGCTGACCCAGAAACATCCTTCTGGAGCGCAGCTTTGTCTCGGATCCTGGTCGCATGCCAGCCCGGGTCAGTTCACAATCCACTCGCTTTGATTTCCATTGGCTCTGTTATGTTTTTCACTTCCTGTCTTAAATTGCCCAGCAGCTGTGCAATAGCTGCCACCTTGCACCCTGGAGGTGGCTGCAGTGCGGGTGAGGGAGAGCGGCTGGATGGAGGGGACGGAGGCGGGAGAGGGGCTGTCCTGGCTGCTCCGCACCGGGATTGATCCCTTCCCGCACCCCGTGGCCAGGGAGCCGGTGACCAGCACGGGGCAGGGCCACCCCACAGGGAGCCCTGCTCCCCATTCCGACGCGGGAGCGCCGCCCTGGCACCTCCCCGTCCCGCTGGCCCTGGGCACGTCAGCGCGGGGCAGGCTGCTCTGAGCGTGGGCCAAGCCGCCGCGCTGCTCCCTGCCCGTGTCCTCCTCTCTGTAGGGCTGCTTTAGTCATCTACCCGTGACTCAGGGGCTGCGGGAGCTGCTGGGGAGCTGCCCCGTGCCAAAGGCCCTGCCTGGTTTTCCCAGGCAGACTGCATTCCCGAACCCCGCCAGCCGAGCCCTCCCTCTCCTTCCTTCCCTTGCCTCTCCTTCCTTCCCTCTCCTTTTCCCGACCAGCTCCGCTGGACGTGCTCTCCTTAGGCTCGATCTACACCTAGTGGCTGCCGGGCGCCATGGGCTGCGCCTCCAGCTCGGCTGGTCGCGGAGCGGCTCCTGCCTCCGGGACCCGCTCCTGCATTCCCAGTGGGAATGGCAGGAGCAGGAATGTGGCTCTGAGCCAGCTGTGCTGAGCCATCCCGGCTGCTGCGCTCGTTCCCTCGCACATCCCTCCAGCCCCGACCTCACCGCCTTCCATGGCTCCAGCTCTGCTCATCCCCAGCACTGTGGTCTGCCCTGCCCTGGGTCTCCTTTTCCATTTTATTTTATTTTATTTTATTTTATTTTATTTTATTTTATTTTATTTTATTTTATTTTATTTTATTTTATTTTATTTTATTTTATTTATTTTATTTTATTTTTCCGCCTGCAGAGCGTGAGCAGAGGTTCCTGCCTGCAGGAAATCTCTGTGACACTTAGCAAGAAAACAACTGGCTCTTAACAATTTTGCAAGCGCCAACAAAGACGCAGCGCTGAAGCTTTCACCCCCGAAGTGATTTGCAGCTACGAAGCTGCATCTCTGGAGCACCCCATGATCCAACGTGTCCAGAGCGCAGGCAGAATTTACCCCAACTCGTGCACAGGGAATAGCCAGGTGACAGCATCTCCCTCCTGCAGCATAGCCGAGGAGACTTCCCATTTGCAGTGCACTTCCCAGCAACGCGGGCTGAGGAGGAAGCTCTTGCAAAAATAAAGGCGCAAGAAGAGTTTCCTGCGTGCAGCGGAGAGGGGAGCGCGCGGAGCAGCTTCCCAGCGCGAGCCCGGGGAGGGAGAGGGGCTGCATGGGGAGCAGAGGCAGACGCAGAGGCAAATAGAGAAAACGGCTTAAAAAGAAATGTTATAAATGAGGGAAAACACCCTGGCAGGGTTTCCCTCCAGGTTTTATTTCGCTGCTCAGGAGCTTGAAAGGCATCGAACTCCCAAGCCCTTGTGGAGCAAGCCTAGATTTCACGTTATAAAATATAAATAACCTGCTTTTGCTGCCTGGTCCGAGCATTTGAAACCTCTTCAGCTTTCTGTCTGTGGTGAGTTGTTACAAGGCAGCCCATAGCACACAGCTTAACCACCCGAGTCCCCGGCCCGGGAGGTGGGGCCGGGGTGCCGGGGAGCAGCGGGAGCCGCTGCGGGTGCGGGCTGAGCTCCCCCTTGTCCCCGCCGGCGGAAGGGGCGCGCGGGGGGCTCGGGGCAGGGCCGGGGCCCTGGCGCCGTCACCGCCAGCCTGCTGGAAACGCTCCCACGTTCCCGCACCTCCAGGGACTGCGGGGTTCTGCGTTCTCACCATTTGCGGGAGGAAGTGCATTATCTGCCGCTCGGCGTTCATCTCCTTTATGATGCTTCGGCTCCCCGGCAAAGCAGCACGAGCAGGATCATGTAACCAGTTATGCAACACGTGCACGAGGACATCTGTATTCCGAGCGGGAATGAGGCGCGATCGTGAGCGGCGCTTCCCGGTGCGGCCGGCTGCGCGTTCCAGGCTGCCTCCTCTCCCCGTGGCCCCTTCTCCCCAGGGCGGGTGGGATGTCCCCCCTGCTGCATTTCTGCATCATACACAACGTGTCGCACTGTGGGGCTCAGCCTGTGGCCCAGCGGAACCCTAAGATGATGCCGTGTAGGAGGAAGCGAGGCGAGTCGTGGGGCACAGGGTGCAGCCCTGCGCGTGTCCGTGGTGGCACCCAGCGTGGCACGATGGCACCACCGTGCAGAGCTGCTCTTGTGGGCTGGACCGGCCCCGACTCTGCTCTCCCTCCCGCCTGCAGCAGCCTCCTCTCTCTGCCGGCAACAAGTATTAGAAAACACCTAGATGGAGCATTGCGGGAAGCCCTTAGGGATGTTTTACCCCGCAGGTTGGTGCCTGGCTGCGTCCCCCTCCGGAGGCCGGGCTGGGGACTGCTCCGCTCCGGCACGGGGGACACCCCCAGGTCCCCGCCCCGCGGGTCTGGGCGCAGGGCCGCACTCGGGACCCGGGTTCATCCATCTCTGCCGTTACCTCTCAGCTGTATCAGGACCAAGGGCCAGGCCTGCGCCGGGGCTGGAGGGGGATGGAGATGTGGGACATGATGTGTGGGAAGGACAGACCGGAGCCGGGAAAGGGCTGCTCCGCAGTGCGTTCCAGCAGAAAACAGTCTTTTCCCCCCTTTTTCTTCTTTTTTTTTCCTTCCAGGCCCTGTTTTCCATTTCAAATCTGCTCTAGCACTTTAGCTAAGCTTTTTTTAATACGCCAGGTTTGTTCATTAGAATCCATTCATGTGGAGTGTCACAACCAGTGTCGAGGCAGAAGAGCACCCGTGCCGCGGTGCCCCCGAGCCGCCCGCGGGCCGCCGTCCCCAGGGTCCCAAACCCAGCGCGGGGACCCGCGGCTCCCCGGCGGGCCCAGCCGGGAGACGGGAGAGCGGGCATGTGGAGCGGGGCTCCACCGGCAAGGAAGGAAGTCACCGAAACACCGGGAAAAATGGTAGAAAGTGGCAGAGGTGGCGGCGGGTGGGAGAGGGAGGGAGCTAAAACTGCCCCGGCCGGGGCTGCGAGGGGAGGATCTGCCCCCTCCGTCCCCTTTGCTTCCCAGCTGAGGAGGCCCCTGTGCTCTGCCCAGGGACGGCACTGCTAGTAACAGACCGGGTTAAGCAGCCGCCTTCATTTGCTTTCGCAGTGGAAACACAACAGTTTCTGTCGCCCTACACAGGACTTCCCACAACAGGCGGTGCCGGGAGCTGCAGGATAAAGAGCGGGAGGGCCGGGCGCCGGGAAGCCACGTGCACATCCCGCAGGAAGCAGCACGGTCCCGCTCGGGGCTTTATGAGGCAGCTGTGGGGCTCTGCGAGGAGCCGGGAGGACTCGTCCAGATGGAGGGATGCAGGAGGAGCAGGAATGGGAGAGAGAGAAGGTGTAAGATGACGCCGGGAGCAGCTAATCTGAGTAAAACAATAGTTGGATGCATCAGCAAGGGAAAAAAAAAGAGACTTCAATAAAACAAATCTAATTTGAATCCTTCAGCAAAGCTGGTTCCTGCAAACGAGCAGGGGAAGGGACGGCTCCTGTTCCACTTGTGCAACCACGCGGCTCCCGGAGCTGCTCGGCCAGGGCGGGCGAGGGGGCCGAGGGGGCAGCGGCAGTTGGCAGCCCCACTTAGTGCCCTGCTCGCGGGCCCCACATGGGCATCACCCCCTGGCACATGAGGAGCCCCCAAGGCTGCGGGGCGACCAGTGCCTCCTTTTCCTACCCCGGCCCCCGAGCATCCCCGCTGCTGGGCCAGTCTCTGCCCTTGCGGATCGCTGTCCTGTTTCAGCTCATCCCGCAGCCTGCTCCTTTGCCCCTTTTAGCAGACCTGCAGGTGAAAAGCGAAGCTTTGGGGCTGCAGGAGGGGCCGTGCGGGGCTGCCCTGAGCAAACCGCCCCTTGGCACCTCCGCGCTCGTGTCCCGGCGCCAGCAGCAGCCGTGGGCGCAGAGCCGGGCGGCCCGTCCGGCCTCGGCGCGTGATGATCCGTGGAGGTCGATGGACGAGGAGCAGAAACCTCCATGCTCATTTTCACTTGTCATAAATGGGGCTTGGTGTCAGGTCTCTGGAGAGGTGGAAGCCTCTTGCATTATCTCCACCACTGCCAAGTTAACTACCCATAACATTAAAGATACAATCAGCAATAAAGCCTAAAAATAGCCCAAAGCGATTGTCAGCAGTGTAAATAAGGATTGCTGAGCACTGTGGAAAAGGGATAAATACATAAGATTCACGGTTCGTCTCTCAGCACGGTGAGCTGCTCCCGCTTCCAGGGCGCTTGCGTGGGAGCGGCCGTCGCTTCTGCTTCGGCGAGCTGTCTGGAGACCCTCCACGGCACCTGCGAGGCCCCTTACGCTGCATTTCGACTGCATCTCCCTGCTCTGGGGGGAAAACCAAGCGATTGCCCGGCAAAGACTGGCCTGCCTGAGGACGGCTCTAAAAGGAGCGTGTGCTCCTTGGTGTGGGCCTGGGCGAGTGCAAAGCGACCCGTGAAGGACAATCCCCTCCCTTAGCAGCTCCCAAGCACACGGGGCAGGGGCCGCTTCTCTGGATGCAGGATGGGGACCTGTCTGGTCCCAAGAGGGAGGGAGTCAAACCTTAGTGGAGACTTGGCAGACTGTGTTGGCAAGAAGCAGCTCTCGGAGGCTGCATCCACTTGCTGCGCAGTTCAATGAGGTGAATCAATACAGTGTCGCTGCCCTTCTTGACTCGGAGGAGGAATGTGCTCGAGGAAAGAGCATGAGTTGTTGCAGCCAACCACAATTACCCCCGAAACAGGAGCTGCAGCACAAGGGACGTGGAGGAGGTGGCTGCTTGGGTACAAGTGCGAGAGCTGCACACGCTCATCCAGAGCCAAGAGCCTTGGACCTCCAAGGACCGAAAAGCTCCATGGAACGAGCGGCTCCAAGGACCGAGCAGCTCCAAGGACCGAGCGGCTGCAAGGACTGAGCTGCTCCAAGGACTGAGCGGCTCCAAGGACTGAGCAGCTCCATGGTCCAAGCAGCTCCAAGGACCGAGCGGCTCCATGGACCGAGCGGCTCCAAGGACCGAGTGGCTCCACGGTGCAGGAGGCACTGGCCGTGCCGGGAGGACGCAGGCCCCTCCGAGGCCTTTGAAGTTGTCCGTGAGCAGCATGTGTGCAGCACCCTGCGCGTCCTCCCCCTGCGCCGCGGCCGGCCCCGCGCGCAACGGGATCTTCTGGGTTTTAGTGGCATGAAGAAAAATCTGGAAGCTATTGCGCCGGTGCGCTTCTCAAATGGGAACGCCATGCCCAGTTCATTTCCTTTAAGGAAACACAACCCGAGGGGATAATTAGAGCTTCTCTGCGTACACAATCCCATATTGTTTATCCAACACAAATTAAAAAACGTGGTCCTCTAGAACACAGAGCTGGGGAGATAAAGGAGCCATCGGCTCCAGCCGGGTTTCATTAGCGTCCCAGCACCCCGGGCCCCCGGCCTGCTGCTCTGCTGCAGCACAGGGACGCGGCAAGGGAACCCAGCCCTTCCCATTGGGTGCTGCGGTGGCACCGAGATCCAGTGGCTCTTCGCACCAGCACACGTCGGGTGTCGTGTCCTGCCGGCCGGCTGTTGTGTTCGGGTCTGAGCCTCATAGAAACGGAAGGAAAGAGCAGAAATCGCTGCGGGCTTTGTGGTGGTTCGGGCAGGATGCCGCGGAGGGTTGTGCCAACACCCGGGGGGATCCGAGAGCCCCGGCTGGGCGCTGGGAGCCGGTGAAGCGGCTCTGCCCGGGACCCGGCCTGCAGGGAAGGGAAGAGGGAGCCGAGCCCGGCTCTCAGCAGGCTCCTCGCTGCGCCACGCTCAATTCCAGCAGGTTTTGCCCTGTCAGTATGCTGGGCGGAGGCTAAAGAGGGAAGAAATGCCATCTCGGGTCTCGCTTAAAAATGCTTTTACAAGCAATCAGATTTTATTGCAGGCAATCTCGTAATGATGTGATTTCTGCATTGATTTATGGTGGAAGGACACGAGGCTGCTGCAGCCAAGCAGCCGGATGGCAAAGGGCCCGTGGCAGCCCGGGCAGCGGCCGCTGCAGAGCCGTCGGGATGCAGTGCCAGCATGGGGGGAATCCTCTGCTCCCGCTGCAAATCCCTCCTGGTGAAACACGCATCTCTGAGGGACACGGGCTCCATGGAAACATTTGGCCATGCATTAGAGCAGTGGGAATGTGAGAGACCAAAACATCTGGCAGCATCTCCATCATCCACGGGCCACATTCAAGGGCTGAGACAAGATGAGCCTGGCATGGGGCAGGGGCGCGAGCAGGGCATGGGCACAGGCTGTTGCAGGGCGTGGGGCCTGAAAAACACGGCCATGGTGGCATCCTGTTTCAATCACATTCCTCCCTGCGCCAAGCCGGAGCTCGTTATGGGCAAGGCTGTTTGTTTGTTTTGCTAATCGACACCAAGAGGCCCGCGTCGCAGTTTGCATCCCTTAGCATCACTATTCAGAGCCCCATCTCTGGCCCTGGCAGCAAGTAATTCGAAGCGAATTTTCCAGTGTGGTTTCTGTGGCCTGGAAATGTATTTCAGGATCCTCATTTAAAAATTTCTACCAAACCTCTTCCATCTCCCTCTTTTCCTCTGTCTCCTGTCCCCCTTTTGGCTGTGGCAGGACTGCTCTCCCTGGGCACCCTTGGGCTACGCTCTCCCCCCAGGCACTCGCAGAGTCCCAGAATGGCTGAGGTTGGAAGGGACCTCTAGAGATCATCCAGTCCAACCCCTGCTCCAGCAGGGACACACGGAGCACCTGCACGGGATCCCATCCCAGCAGGATTTGAAGGTCTCCAGAGAAGGCACTTCCGCAGCCTCTCTGGGCAGCCTGTCTCCGTGCTCTCCGTGGGCCTGCACCATCCCGGGGAGGAAGGAGAGCATCCTTGGGAGACCTGGCGGTACTTGGGGGATGATGTTAGGTGAGGGGTGACCAACACTTGCTGAGGGCCCCAAGCAGCAGCCGTTCTTCTGTCTCCCTTCGTGCTGCCCTTGCCATGGCAGGGCAAAAAGGGGCTCCTTCCCCTGGCGTGTGGCTCAAACCCCACAGCTGCTCCCCTGCCACAGTGATGCATTTGCTGGAATTCCCTGGGGAATGGCCGTGTTGGGAGCCTAGGTCAGGAACAGCTACGTGTCAGCAGCCCACGGCATCCCCTGGGGATCTCTTGCGGGGACCAAGGGGAAATGGTTGTTGAAGTCATCGTCCTGGTGACTCTGCACCCTTGTGTGGGAGGCAGCTCCCGCCGCGGCCCTCGCGCCGCCCGCGGCGCCTCCTTCCCGCGCGGGCACTGAAGCGCTTCCGCAGCCAAGAGAGGAGCACGTTTGGCTGAGAAAAACGCCTTTTAAACAAAAGCCACTGCTGCTCCTTTTGGCTGATTTGTGACGGCTCCAAACACGCATCCAGCGACGGGCTGGTCCCGTTGACCATGTCTTCGTGTAACCCTGCACTCTTGCACATGTGGATGCTGTGGGAAGGAAAATAAAGGCCAATGAAATCTATCAGGTGAGAAAATCTTTCTGGAGGAGAAGAATGGAAAGAAAAGGCTGTGCTCAGCCCCCCGGCTCCCTCCACACGCACAGCCAAGGAGCATCTGTCCTGCTCTACGTGATTTAGCAAGTGAGATGGAAAAAGCAAACATGCCCCACAAAGGAAGAAAAGCCATTGGCATGTTTTGCATTCTTTCCATTTTAGCAACCTTGGCTGGGGTTGGAAACACAGGTAAAGAGCGTCAGGGTCTGGCTGTGGCCTCACGGCCGCGTCTGTGGGGTGCATGGGTGACCAGAAGCGCCCGGCGCCCCCAGGGCGCCTGCGGCAGCTCGAGGGCGGCCCCGGACGCGCCGCTCCTGCCAGAGCCCTGCTGCCCTTGCAGGGCGGGCTGCTCCCTGTCCACGAGCTCCACGAGCCCGGAGCACATTCCCGCTCCGTCCTGCGGCTCCACAAAGCCGCGGCCCGGCTCTCCCTCTCCTGCTCCGTGCGCTCAGGGAACATGTGTCTCGCAGATTTTTATTAACTGCGCGGCCTTCCCGTGCTCGCTTTCCATCTCCCGCCTTTCTCCCTCTGCCTGCTTGCTTGACAGAATTCAGATTAGACAAAACATGAGATCATTTCTGCTTGCAAAATCAAAATGGAAAAAAAAAAAAAAAGGAGAAGAAGAAATTGAGAAATTGCCTCTCCAGCCCTGCATGCCCATCTACCTCCATCATCACCCCCACTCCACTCTTGTCCTTCTCACACAGTGGGCACGTTTTGTCCTTCTGGGCATCCTGGAGACTAAGGGCAGATTAAGCACCTTGTTCTGGAGAGACTCCATACATACATGCCCGAATTCCCTGGGCATGGGGCTCGCGGCACCGATGGCACCGTGCCCTTGCAGGGCCATTGCCACCGCACGGCGCCTGCTGCAGCCCCGGCTGTGTCCCGGCCACCACGGAGCCCCGGGAGCTGCCTGGGAAGGAGGTTTCCATTAACGGAGACTCTGCTGCTGCAGCCTGGGAGCCGGGCAGTGCGCGGCCGCCTGCGGCTCCTAGCTCCAGCCCTAAGGAAGAGGAGCCAATATCCGTGTCGAGCCTCTGCAGCATCCAGCAGCGCGGCGGGAGCCAGGGCTTGGCAGAGCGCCGGCACTCGGATTCGGTCATGGAGAGATCCCTCCTTGGAGAGCCGGGAGGCTGTGCGGGGCTCGGCGCGGACGCGAGGGATGAGCTGGGGCTGATCCCGCGTTGTGGTGCCAGGCGGCTCCCGGGAGGAACAGGAGGCAGCAAGCGTGGAGAGGACGGACACGGCCATGGCAGGACGCCCCATTCCCGATCAGTGCGGGAGCATCCGCCAACGTGGTGGGAATTCCAGGCAGGCTCAGGGCCAGGCAGGAGGCTCCTGGAGCAGCACTAGGCCGGAGTGCAGCTGAAATGGGGCAGAGGAGCCGCGCACATTCCCAGGCTCACACCAAGGGAACAGAACAGAAGCCATAAGGTTTTGGCCTCGAGTTCAGGTTGCTGAGGAAAGAACGGCTTCGAGCTCTCAGGCTTTTATCCGAGAGCTCTGCTGAACCGTTCGTGTCCTCTCTCGGTGCCGGTCCCGCTCCTGACGCACGCACGTCCGCATGCTGAGCTTGTGAAACCGGGGCGGCAGGACAAGCGTGTCTGCATCCCTGCGCACACAAAGGACACATCTGCGTGTCGCATGGCCTGGCTTGAGTTTCTCTTCCATTTCCTCTCCTCTCCCCAACCTTCCTCTTGGATAGGACACCTGTACAAGCCACTGAAATTTAATAAAGACGTTGAGGAGCCAAAGGCAAGGCCAGGTCTGTGAGCCGCAGCAGGACGCCATGCGGCTGCGGCTCTGGAGCTCCGGCCGTGTCCAGGGCTGTCCTCTCCATGAAGGTCATCTGCAGCCGGGAGGCAAGAAAAGGTGCTGCAGAATTTGACCAGTTTGGCAGCACTGGGGCTTGATGAGCAACATCTGATTCACTTGTGAGTCTTATTGCTAGTGCAGGTGACCTCAGCGAGAGGAAATCAAGCATTTGGCCCAGCCTGCAGGAACGGTCTTGCGGAAGCAGGGAGGCTCTGGTTTGGGTTAAACAATTTCGTTTAATAACACCACAAGTACAAAAACACAACACTAGCAAGCTCGGGAGTTTAGAAGTCGGGGCTAATCTGATTGGAAAGAAATCGTAACTTGCAGCTCAGGAGATGCAGCAAGAACAACGGGTTTCTCCCTTGTCTTTTTGGGTGTTTTCAGTAAACCTCACTCATATTCCTCACTTTTTTTTTTTTCCCCCGTGGCCAAGAGGATGGTTTTAAATGCAGGCCTTCATGTTGGGCTCCTGCTTTGGCGAGGCTCTGGAGCTGTAAGAGTCCAGGCAAAGCCTGCAAGGCAGCACAAGGGGTTACGTGACCTGCAGTAGAAACCAGCTCCGTGTCCACAACGGGAAATCCCGATCCCTGCGGCACTCACTGTCTTTGAATCCCATTCTGTGCTTCCCGATGGATTTGCGTGCCGTTCAGAGGGCAGCACCGTGTTGGCACGAATCCCCTGGCTGCCTCCCAAAGCCTCCCGGTGCTGCTGGTGGATTTGCTGCTCAGAGAAACCTCCAGGTGACAGAGCCCACGCCGCCCGGCCCCGGTTCTGGTGGCAGCAGAGCCCTGTGCGGGGCCTGAGCCCGGTTCTCCCGCTGCCCGGGGGAGCCGGCAGGGCAGGACGCCTGGGCCCGGCTGCCCCAGGCACAGGAGAACCGGCCTCGGGGGCTCCTCGCAGCCCCTCTGCCCAGCAGCACAGGGCCTCCCGTTAGAGCTTATCAAAGGGCTCTAATGGACTCACTCATTTAGAGAATTACTCATTTTTGAGGCCTTGCAGGAGCTCTAACGAGTTGTTGTAAGCACGGGCGGCAGCAGCAGCCCTGTGGCCTCGGCACGAGCCGTGCGCAGCGTCCCGTCCCGCGATCCCCGGGCGCAGGCGGCAGGAGGGCAGCGACGCTGCGCGCGGCAGGGCAGGACGGGGCTGCCGCCCTGCCGGCTCCCGGCCCGTCCCGCGGCAGGACCTGCCCCCCAGCCCCACACCGCTCCCCAGTATCTCTCCACGTCTTGCTTGGCTGCGTGAGGACCCCGGCGGGAAATTCCAGGGGAAAAAGAAACGCAGGGAAGGATGTGGGTGCTCAGGGCGCTTGGGGTAGCAAGGCTTTGCACCCCATCCTCCCCGCCGGGGCTCTGCCACAGGGGACCTTCTTTCAGGAAGGAAGCGGATGGTCCCTCGTGCTCAGGATCAAGCGTCCAGCACTGCTCCAGAAGGAAAGCAGGAAGGCTTGGAGAGAGAGAAAGGAGGGTCTGGCACACAATGGGCTGATCAGAGGTGCAAAACACTCGCACGGCACCTTGTTCCCAACCCGCTGCCCAGCTCACGCCATGCCAGGAGCCGCTGCCGAGGACGGAGCTGTAATGTGCTGAGCTGGTGGGAGATGCAGGGCGCTTCCCGGGAGGACAAGAGCCTCCGGCACCTCCCTACCCCCGAATCGCTCCGTCAATGATTTCCTTTCTCCCTTCTCTTGGACAGTCAGGGATGGACTTGCAAAGCCTGGCCCAAATTAGAGCCCGTTACGCGACGGAGCTCGTTGCAGATCCCCTGCATTACTGCAATCAGTGGAGGGGAAGCGAGCTCATCTGGAGCTGCGGCCGAGCAAGCGGCTCTGCCCCGCTGCAGGTTCCCCCCACGCGCAGGATCCTGCTCCTGGCGCAGGACACGGCGGCTCCGCCAGCCCCGCGCTGCAGAGACCCACATGGGCTTCAGTGGAGCAGGAAGGGAAAGGCAGAATCCAGGAAATCTCGAGCTTCGGATGCAGGGGAAACCGTCAGCCTGCTTTGGAATTTATTCAAGCCCCTAGAGATTGCAGGTCGCCTGTGCAAGCCCATTTTGTGTGCACGAGGTGCCCCAAAGGAGGCAAAGCCCCGTTTTGCAGGGCGGTGGGGCCGGGAAAGCGAAAGCAGCCGCATCCCCTCCCCGGGGTGTTTGGTCACAACCACCAACTTTGTTGCAAAAGGGAAATTTTGAGAGACAGAAAGTTGCAAAGGAGAAACTAAAGGGAATACAAAGTAAACACCCAAAAACGGGAAACTCCCAAGACGCGGAGGCTGGAGCGGCCTGTTGGAATCGCCGGGACAGCGAGCAATAAATACATGAGCTGATTAATAAATGCTGATAAATAAGTAAATACATTGGCCTGGAGGGGATCATCAAGCTCTCTCCCCAGGCTGCACCTGCGCCCTCTTTCCGCACCCCCTCTTGTGCTAGGATATTATTTCTCCCCATCTTCCTTCCCCTCCTTCCCGCTTTTCCCATGCCTTTGGACTAGTGAAATAGCTCAAATTAAGTGAGAACTGACCCAGCTAAACGTGGCCTGACTGAACTCAGGAGCTCTCGCAAGGGCTGTTAAATTTTCCCTGTTGCTTTTGGTTTTGCAGCATTTTAACTCGTTTGGCTCATTGCGGGGCAGATAGGGCTTGTGTTGGTGGTGCCAGCAGTGTCCTCGGAGCCTCGGGAGGAGCCGCACGGAGCAGCTGCCCTCGAGAGGAGGAGAGGGATGCGGATGTCAGCGCTGTGGATGAGCGGCCCCGGGGGAAGCCGGTGCCTCGAGTGCGCTGCCCGCCTCGGGGCACGGTGGTGGTGCTGGCAGTCCGCGTAGAAGGGACACCTGCACCCCTGGCACTTGGTGAAGCGCCCGGGTCTCTGCTCCGCACCTGCCGGTTGGGCTCTGGAGCGGCGCCAGGCTCACGTGGAGGTCCAAGCCTCGCTCCAGCTCGGAGCAGCAGCAGCGTTTCCCTGCTGCCCTGGGAGCCGAGGCCGAGCTCCCAACGGGAGCAGTGCAGGAAGGGCGGTGGGTGCCTCCCCTTCCCTCCCAGTGGGGCTGGCAGCTCCCCTGGCTCCTCCCGGTGTCCTTATCCCGCACCAGAGCATGGAGTGGTTTCTATTTCCTAGCACAAAGGCTGCAGCTGGAGGCCTGTGAGTGAATAACGAACACAGAGACAGCAAAGGAGCCGAGCACGGGGTGTAGAAGAAAAACTCACACAACTGAAGGGCTGGTGTGCAGCTAATGGGCGAGAGAGGGAGAACCTGTGTGTATATATATATATGTGTATGTGTATGTGTATGTATATATATATAATGTCATTCCCATGCAGAGAGCGGCCCCCTCATTTGCTCGTTGCGGGGACCACAGCTCCCGCCTTGAGGCTTGCTGCTGCGCTCAGAAATAACCTGCATTTGTGCAGGGCACTGTGCATCCGGGGTGCACTGAGGGGTTGTCCTGCGCCCCCAGGCTCGCACGCCGCTGCAGCCGGTCCGTGCACCTCGTTGTGGCTCCAGCTCTTCCTCCAGCAGGGACTTCATTCCGTCACTTCGTCTTTCAGCAGCCGGAGCCCTTGGTGGGAGTGCATAGACTTACTTTATATCGGTAGCTGCAAAGATAACCTCCTCTCTTTAATCTAATAAACTAATAAATATTGACAATAACATCTGTTCCCAGAGCTTGATATGCATATAGATCAGGAATGCGGTGATCCCAGCAGGAGGAAACAAGAACTCTGATGAAAGAAGATAAGATGGAAGAAATACCATCCGGAAAATGAAGGCAGGAAAGGTTGAGGCCATGACAGTAATGGGAGATTTAAAAAATTAGAGCCCCTAAATCAGATTGATCTGGGATCTTACCTGGGCTCTTTGCCCATCGCACGAGACACCAAGAGTTCTCCTGTGTGCTGCCTGGGGGTCCTGGGCCCTGGCTCTGCTTTGGGGTTTGCTCCCCAGGAATGGCTCTGCTCTGAACAGGGCAGAGAGATCTTTGCAGTCTGTGTGTGCTCCGGTTGTGCTCTGTTCCGAGCAGCAAGGTCAAGGAGAGACGCGATATTTGAGGACCTGTCCAAGACAGTGTTGGGGTTTCACACTAAAACGGGGCACTCTTAAAGTGCTGCCTTAAAGAAAGGAGAAGCAATGGGCAGAAGAAGGGAACAGATTTTGAGACCGGAGTTGCTCACCACTGCTAAAAGCCATGGAGCAGCTTTGTATTTCCATATCTTTGTCCCAGGTGATTTTAAGAGCAGTTTCTTTACCCCTTATTTCATCCTGGATTGCCTTGGAGCTCGGGCAGGGCAGGAGTGTCGTGAGGAGCCTCCTGCCCAGTACTGCTGGGTGGTGGTGGTTGGATACTGGGCTTTGGTCAAGGTGCTGAGCCCCTGTCGTGCAGCATCCCCCTCCTCGGCGTGCCCGGGACAAGGAGACAAGTGCTGGGAATGATGTGGAGCAGGTGGAGGGCCTCTAGGAAGAGCTGGGCAGAGACCGTGTGTCAGCGAGGCCCACAGGGAGGCCCGCAGGCTCCCAGGGAGCTAAACTAGCTGGGCAGAGCAGTCCTGCCTGCCCGCTAGCAACCCGGCTGCTGTTCCGGGAGCCGCCGCTGATCCTGAGCCCCGTCCCAGCGGCCTGAGCCGTGCAGCTCGGAGCCGCTGTCCCTTCCTGCTCCTGCAGGACCTGCTGCTCCTCCTGCCCGTGCCGTGGTAGAGGTTTGTTCAGGGACATGTGGTGTGCTCCAAAGCATGGGACCAGCAGGGATGCCCCTGCTGCACATCCCTTATGGGTCTTGCAGCGTCTGCTGTGGTCAGGGCACTGGGAGGTCTGCGCAATGGGAGCTGCTCGGATGGGGACACAGCTCCCCTATGCACCACGGCTGAGCCCAGGCGACTTCATCACAGGTGCAGTGCAAGGGAGCCTGACAGCCCGTGCTGGCAGGAGCCCGTGGTGGCATCGGTGTCAGGACAGCGGGGCCGTCAGGGCACCAGTGTGGGGCCGGGCGGTGGGCAGCGCCCCAGCAGCAGCAACGCCAGATGAGAGCTGCACAAACATCGCGGTCATTTGCATGCAAATACCCCTAATGAGACAGAGCGAGGGGGGAGAGGAAAAGACAGAGAAAACTGATGTGTCGACAGAAGCCTTTCTCTGTGGAGCGCTTTGCGCGAGGCGGGGAAGGCAGCGCCAACAAAGGAGCGCAGCTGCGGCCCCCCCGGCGAGGGGCCCTCGTGCTGGGGGGGTGGCAGGGACGCACCGGGGAGGTAACGGAAGGATTTTTCCACCGATATTTGCAGGTTTGGCTCGGTTTGCTTTCTCTGCTTCTGCCCCTTTGCCCGTTCTCCCTCCACAAGCATCGGCACTGTCCAAAGTGCTCCGGGGTGTCTGATCATTGCAGCCCGTGCAGGAGCACAAACCCTAGGACACCTTCCTGGCCAACTGCGGCATCACTGAAACATCAGCGGCCTCCCGAGGGGCAGAGACCTCCCGAGGGGCGTCGCAGATGAAGGGGCAGCTCTCAGCGCCGCCCGCCCGCGGTGCCGGTGCCGGGAGCCCCCAGCCCCTGCAGCGCTGGGAGCCGGCTGAGCTGGGCACTGGGCAGGGACCCCCAGGAACCCGGGAGCACGGACATGGTGACAAGCACCAGCTGAGACAGGACAGGACTGCTCGGAGAAGCCTCCCGCGGGTCACAGGACTATCCCAAACCTTTCTGGTCTTGCACTTGCTCTGCAACTTTCACATGGGAGTTTGCCCATGGTGTGAGCACCGCGTGGTGGTTTTGCAGACCCCAAAGCTGGTCCCGTTTCCCAGCACTGTGTCCTCCTTCCTCACCCTGTGCAAGACCGGGACAAATGGGGAAGCTCTGGGGAAGAATATCAGCCAGGATTGCAGCTTTCTCACAACCTCCCCGGCCCAGGGTCGTGCCCAGGTGTGCAGTGGCTCCAGCCAAGGCAGGCGAGTGTCTCACGTGAGGCTTGCCCAGCCTTCCCGCGGGCAGCACTTGGCCCCGAGGCAGGAGAAAGCCGACAGGATTGTGCATCCCCAATTCCTGGGACAGCGCCGGGGTTTTATACCATACACTGCAGCAGTGCGGGGGGCACAGCCCCATGCAGGACACCCGTCCTGCCCCGTTCTTGCATCCGGACCCGTAACGCGTCTCCCTTGGTGCTGGTGCCTCCGCACGGCTGGGAGCCGCAGGAGCCGGCCCCGCGTTGCCCTGCATGTTCTCCCAGCTCTGCCTCCTGCTTCCCTGCTCCTGCTGCACCTTATTTCCCTTTATTCCCCACCAACTTTTCTGCTTCGGAGCTGTTCGAGGCAGAGTTGCAAGGGGGCTGTACTCTCGCTTTCAATTAACCTTCATATCAAAGAGATCGCAGTGTTCGGCAAGTGTTTTTGGAGTAAATGCTAAAAAAACACTATCTTCTTTTTTTCTTCTTCTTCTTCTGTTATGCCTGGTGGCATCAACACCGCCTGTCACAGCTCTTTCATTTATGAAACAGCTCCATCTCTAGCATCTATTTCTTTTCTGTCTCTCTTTTTTTTTTTTCCTTCTTTAATTTTAATTTTCCTGTGCAGACACTTATATTTCTCTGCCTCCTTGTTCCGATTTCTTAGAAATGTTTTCTTTCTCTAACTTGCTGCCCAATGGCAGCAGGAGCCTCTCTGCGCTCGGGGGAAGCGCTGCTGAAATCTCGCCTGGTGCCCTGGAAGCCAAGCGCTCGCTTTGAAGCCGAGACAAAAACTGTGGGTTTTGCTCCTGTGCAATATTTTCTTTTCCCCGGGAAATTTGCGCTGTCCAACATAGGTCCCACTCAGCCGCTAACGTGGGAATCCAGGACCTGCACAGGGAATCAGAGGCGTCAGGGCAAGGGAAGCGGAAGGAAAAGCCCAGGGGCAAAGCCCCGAAACGCGGTTGCAGCAGGGAGCTTAAAGAGCAGCTCAGAGCCATGGGCAGCTTTTAGAGGAGCAAAATTGAAAAATAAAAAGAGACGGACAGGACAGCTGGATTGTGTGCTGGGCACGTGGGGAAAGGCGGGCACGGGCCAAGGAGGAGCTGCTGGTCCCCGGCTGGGGCTGCTCGGGACCCCGTTTGCCCCAGGCTGCTGCATCCCTGCCCCGCGGCACGCGGGAATCCGGGGGAATCGAGGCCGCAGCTGGCAGGGCTCAGGTAAAGCGCTCGCCTTAGGGCAAGCCGCAGTCCCCAGGCCCAGGTTTGCTCCTAGCACACAGCGAAGGAAGCCGAAGCCCCGCACGGAGCCCGCGAGAGCCGCAGTGTCCGGTGCCCTTCCTGGCACGTCCTGTGTCCCGAGCAGGGGACGCCGCAGGGCGCCAGGCTGCCCGGGTCGGCCGCCCCGGAGCAGCTGCCTGGGGCCGAGCAGCCCCAATTAGACTGCTTCAAAGGCCTGCATCTCTGGGCAAATTTCCACAGCCAAATTTGGGGTGTTTTTAATTAAAATGTTCAAAAAGCGGGGCCTGTTGGGTCAAAGGAGCCCTCTATTGCTCTGACCCATCCTCTGCTTGGAAGTTGTTCACCTGGGCATTTCCCCCCCACCCTTTAATTAAGGCTGATTTAAAGCACAGGCTATTTCACAGAGGAGCTAATGAAGTCAAAGCCCTGTTCACCTTTTGCACAGACACACCTGGCCCGTGTGCTCCTGTGTACCCCTGAGCACCCCTATTGCAGCCCTGTGCACCCCATGCTCCCCTGCAGGCTCCATGCACAGCCCTGCATGCCCCTGCACACCCCTGCATTCTCCTGCAAACCCCTGCATGCTCCTGCACAGCCCTGCATGCCCTGCACACCTGTATATACCCCTGTGCCCTCCTGCGGGTCCCCGTGCACCCTTCCCATAAATGCCAGCCCTTGGAGCAGCTCACAGTCCCCGCACAGGGACCCAAAGTGCCGGCCTCCCTCCTGCCCCGGGACGGAGCCCCTGGCAGCCCCTGCCTCCCAGCGCTGCATTTTCAGGAGGGGAATCGCTGCTCGGCCCCCCTCGACAGGACGCTTGTTTGTGCATCCGGCCTGTGCTCCGCTCGTGGTGCAGGATCCCAAGCAGCCTTTGTGAAAGTAATTACTTTATTTGGGGTAAAAGGCGCACGTGAAAGAATGCCAGGAGAGGAGCGAGCGTTTCCGCTGAACGCGGCGCGTCCCCCGGCATGCCGAGCACATCAGCAGCGCCTTTTATTTGCAGCTCTGATCCTGGCGCTTGTGGGAATTAATGGCTGTAGGTTTTGAAACACAATTATAGGCTTTGCAGCGGTAATTTTGTTTTTATTTCCCACAGCGTTTGCTGTTGCTCTGCGCAGAGGAGAGGCTGTAGTTAAAACTCATGTAACACAAGTGTACCTGCACTCGGTTTGCTTTTTCTGGAAACTTTTTTCTCTCCCTTGGTAGATGACTGGTCCACTGGATGCTTTGCTCTGCCTTAACACAAATAAATGCGAGGATCAAGATGTTTTACAATGGTGATAGGATGCAGGAGCTTCCATCTCTAGGTCATATGCCCAGGCCCAGCACAGCCCAGTGAAGACCAGGGGCTCGTGTGCTCACCTAGCTGCTCCAAGGCCAGCAGGAGCAGGAGATGCTCTGGGTGCAGGAGACACTCTAGGTGACGGGAGATGCTCTGGGTGCAGGAGATGCTCTGTGTGGCTTGGGCCAGGCCCCTGGGGCTGGCGGTACTGGTTGACATTGATGTAATACGAGTATGAACCCAGCCGCCCGGGCTCTGCGCACACCCCGTCTGTGCTGGGAGACACCAGCTCTGCTGGGACGGGCAGGCCCCAAAGACAGAGACCTGTCGCCTGCAATGGGCTTCCTGCAGGAAGCTCATCAAGCTGCTTGATTTGGGGGCAAAATTAATCAAAAACAGAACTGGCTGGGCTGCGGGAGCCCCGAGCAGCCACGGCAGCTGCCCCTGTATTTGGGCTTTCGTTTCTCAGCTCTGTTGTTTCAGTTCTTCCTTTCAAGCTCCTCACAGCCCTGCAGCTCCCACTCCCCGCCTTTGCTCTCACAGTTTTCTGAAGGCCGCGGTCACTGGCCACCCTGGAAGGGCCACTGCAAGACCAGCACTGGGCTGCAGGTCCATCTCCACCGCACTCTCCTTTCCAAGGACGAACATTAAAGCTACTATCAAATGGAAGTGAGAAAGGCCTTCAAAGGTCTGGCTGCTCCGCCAGCTGCTCCGTTGCTCCCTTTCTAAAATGCTTCCAAAATTGTCTTGGGATGAAATGACCGGTTTAAATGAAGTAAATGCAGACAGTGTCTAGACAGCTGCAGCTCAGCAGTGACCTGCCAGTCATCCTGTGGTTTAAGAAATTGCCCTTTTAGCCGTTTCCAGTTTTTTCTCCAGGTCCTCTTGGAAGCCCTTGGATCTTGCCTGGCTCAGGCTGGGTGTCCCTTGCCGGGCATCCTCCTGGGCAGCGCAGGGGTCGCGTGCCCAGGGCTGCAGCAGAGTCGGAGCGGAGCTGTCCTAGCACCAGGCTGCAGGCAGCAGCGAGCCGCATTGCTGGGCGAGTGGGGACTACGGGCATCTCGCACCTCTCCAGCATTACAGCCCTATTTGGGAGAACTGGCGTAAGCAAAGAAAAGCATGTCCTAAGGAGGCAGGAAAGTGGGGAAATACAAATTCTGGCACCTAGTAAGACATCCAAGCTTGTGTGGGAACACCTAGATCAGTGCCATCCTGCACCTCCTGCTTGGAGTGCAGGGCAACGGGCGCTTTGGAAGCCTCGCACCATTAGGAGCCGACAGTTGTCCCAGCTGCTGTTGGGTCCCTCTCCTGTCCCTTCCCTGTTGCCACTGCGGGTCCCATCTCTGCCAGCAGCCGCTTTCCCTTGGACCTGGGCATTCCACATCGGGAACAGCGTGTTGGGTGAGGATCCTGCATCCGTTCCCAGCACAGCTCTGCAAACCTCAATAAAACCTTTCCTGTTGCGCTGCCTTCACTGCAGCGCGGTGCCATGGATGTGCATGGGATCAATACTGTACAAAGGAGAAGTGGGGACAGTATGGATTATTCATTAGTGGGACAATGTCAACAAGAGAGGAATACTTAGTTTTTACACACTGGAAAAGCAGAGGTCGGGGGGTAATTGCCCTGTAAAGGGCCTTGCAGCCCCCTCCTCATTGCAAACCCTTCTCGTGCCCGGCCTGAGCTGCCCCGTGTCCCTCCTTGCCAGTCCCGGGGCAGCTGCCGAGCACCTGGCCGGGGTATCGAGCCTGCGTGGAGGCACTAGCCCCTCTGCAGCACACTGAAGTAGCAGCAAAAAAATCTCTCTCTCTGTAGAAACTCATTATGGTAGCGAGTTGCAGCTTGTTACAGCATGAAACAAGTTTCTATAGGATTTTTTTTCTTGTTTTTCCCGCAAGTGCTCAGGCACTGTGAGGCTCCCTCATGGGGCTAAATGCTGCTGTCTTGTTAGCCAGGCTCGGTGAGGGGAAACTGCGTCAGGATGGGGATGGGGATGGGGATGGGGATGGGGATGGGGATGGGGATCATCATGCGCTGCCTCGGCTGCCGGGGCTCCAGGTTCAGAGGCTTCTCCTCCTCCTCTCTGCTGCTTGAAATAAGAGGGTCAATGTATACACGCTCCTCATAATCATGGTAATGGGGCTGCCAGAGAAAGGCAGCCTCCAGATGAACTCGAGCCACAGACAATCAACTGCAACTCAGGGGTAATTTTGGTTTCTGATCAATCTAAAATCATTTTGACCCAAGGTATAATTTAAAATGTTCCTGCCTCGGTTATTATAGCCCCAGGGCACTGTTGATTGTTTTTGCTCACTTGCCCGCTTGTTCTCACTCTCTGCTTATAAGATCCAAGGAGCAGTTTAATGAAAAATGAGCGTGTGGCTGGAGGGGTCAATGGTTAGTCATTTTGGATCCTTAAAAAAAAAGGGCTAGGATCTGGATGTGCACTTTGGAACATGGGTTTTCACCCTGGAACACACTTGCAGAAAGAGGAGGGTATTTATTCCCCACTTGGCTCTTCTGCCCTTTCTTTCCCCCGTCTCCTCGGCTCTTGTGCCGCATCCCTTGGCAGTGCGGGAAGGTGCTGGGAGAGCCAGGCAGGTGAGGGATGTGGGATGCCGGCAGCATCTTCCACCCCTGGCCAGCGTGGAGGCTCCTGGATAGCTGGGAATGGCTCTGGAAATAAAGGAGTGCTCAGACGGGCTGGCTGGTCCCATCCGCTGGGCTCCGGGCTGGCATCTCCCTATGGGAGAGCACATCTGGCCAGGCAGCCCGTGCAATCCCAGGTTCTCCTTCCCGAGGGACCCCAACAGGCCATGGCAAAGCTGGGCTGCCTTGGACTTGCCTCGTCCCCTTACAGCCCCCAAATTTGCAATCTTTCATGCAAAACCATCACACCTTTGAGTCCTTGCCAAAGCATCAGCTGCTTTTCCATCCCTCTCCTCCCTTAGGCCAGTCCTGATTTTCCAGGCCTTTCTTTTCCAAAGGAAAGATGCAGCGTGGTGGGAAAGGGGAAGAAGCAGCGAGGAGGACGTGGCTGGCGGAGAAGCCAATAAAAAATGAATCAGCACGAAGTGCCCCGGCCGGCTGGAGCGAGCAGCCGCCGCGGAGCCTCCGCGACGCTCCGGGTTTGAGGATGTCAGCGAGCGCTTGGCAGGATAATTATTGCAGGCGGAAAACAAAGGAGAGTGACAATTTTCCTGCGGATGGATTCAGCCCTCATGCTTCTTAATTCCCACTGAACAAAGAGCTATAATTGTTCTCAATAGCGAGGAGGGGAAGAACCTAATTTCCAATGTGAGTCAGAGAAGCTTTCAAGCAGAGGGTGGGTGGAAACTATTTATAAAGGACCATTAGGGAAAATCAGATT
Organism: Nothoprocta pentlandii; assembly: GCA_013398315.1. NCBI lineage: Eukaryota > Metazoa > Chordata > Aves > Tinamiformes > Tinamidae > Nothoprocta > Nothoprocta pentlandii. The sequence goes on along the minus strand of VZSG01000253.1, from coordinate 744,448 downwards.
TCTACGCACAGTAAACAGAACACACACACAAAAAAAATCCCTATTTATATTTGAGTCTGGAAAGCATGTCCCATGCACCAAAATATAGCGAGGTTCACAATGAAATCCCGCAAAGCGAGCCCTGAGGTTTTCCCCCTTGGTGATGCTGAAGGTTGTGGTGTATTTCTGTCCTTCAGCCGAGCTGGCAGAACAATTCCTTCTCCCTGCACGCCTCTCAGACAAACAAAAAGTGAATTTGCTCTGTCCTTTCTGTGTCGCCTTGAGAGGGAGAGAGGGGAAAAAAGAACAATTGGCTTCATTTGGCCAAAAAACTGTTGGACGGCAAATACCAAAGAGCTGTGCCAAAGGAGCTGTAGGAGATGAGCTCCTCATTTACCCAGCGCTTGCTTGTGCAGGTAGGTTTGTGCCCTCGTACAGTCTTGCACATGCGGCATCCACAACTGTCCATGCTCAACATAGACGGAAAAACTCACCCTAAATATAAATCCCAGGAGTACTGGAGAAATTGCACTTGGCTTGACGGCTTTTCAGGGTTTCGGAGGGGTTTAGTCCACACAGAACCTTTTCCTTGTGATCATTTGACCACCTGGGTTAAAGTGTGCTGCTGGGGTTGCAAGAGGCCGTGGTGAAAAGGGAACGGGCTCCAGATCAGGCAGAAGGTCCGTGCTGTGGGTCTGCGACGTGGGGCTCTGTGTTCTGTTCCTGGAGGGCAGACGGTCCTGGGCAGGCAGCTCTGCAGGTGTCAGAGGGCTTCCTGTAGGCAAAAGACCATTTCTGATGCAGGGAAAGCTGCATGTGTCAGGTTGTGTTCTGGAGAGGAGAGCTGTGGACCCCAGGTTTGGACCAACACATTTCATGGAGCCCTTTGCTCCCTGTAGAGTTGCTCTCCGGGTGGTTTTCCAGTGGGAAGGCAGCATTGCAGCCCCTCTGAAGGCAAGGGGACGGTGGGTCTCATCAGTGACACAGTAGCTCTGGCCTCTCTGCAGAAGGTGGCTTCCTGTCAATGGGAAGCACGTCAAGCCTGGGAGATTTACCTGCCATGGCCCCCCTGGGTCTCATCAGGCTTGTGTTCAGGCTGCCCAACAACCTACCAGAAGCCAAAGTAAGGGGAAGAGAAATAGCTGTGTCCCAGACGAGTGACGTGGGCCTCGTGCTCTGAAAGTCTCCAAGCTGGAATTCTCTCCCAGAGCCCAAACCCTCGAGCAGAAGTCTGTGGAAGGCGTCAGGCTGGGCCTGAACAGCAGAGACACGAGCCTGTGAAAATCTGCTCATCACTCCTGGCTGATGCTCAACAGGCATGCGGCGGGTGCCAGCCCTTACTGTCAGCACGGCACCCACCAGCTCAGGGGGGTTTTCCTTATTCTATGGGGCAGTAGCTGCAAACAAGTGGATGGAGGTTGTCCCAGCCCACAGTTCCCCCAGGAAGCTGTCTCCGCAGAGCCTTTATTTGCCTTGGCCCACCACCGACGCTGCCTTCTCCTTCACTGCTGTGAAGGCCGGGGTGATGTGAACTTTGCTGAGGAGGAGAGCTCCATCAGATGGGATCTGCTCAACTGCAGAGCACGTGCTCCCCAGCCTTGGACCATGGAGGAGAGCAGAAGTGCTCCCTCCGAGCTGTACTTTGTGTGCGTGCAAACCTGATTTATATCTCTTCCAACAAGCTGTTCACCGCTATCATGAGCCAACAGGACCCATAGGGTGTTACAAGACATATTACATGCAGCCAAGAGCTTTAATCCCCCTGGGGGAGTGATTACAAACAACTACACACGTCCCAGAGTTGCTTAATCACTGTTAAGAAATTTCTTTATAATCTGAGTAAATTACTTTAATTACTTGCAACTACCAATTAGTGTTTGAATGCTTCCAGCGCGGAGTTTGCAGGCGCTAATCCGCTCCCTCGGAAGGGGTGGCGGGCGCGGGAAGGCGGCCGTGCCGGCGCAGCGCCCGGCGAGAGGCAGCGGCACCCTGCCTGGCACGGGCCTCCGCGGCCGCCCGGCCGCCTCCTTGGCTACCAATCCATCTGCGTGGAAAGCCTGGGCCCGCGGGGACGCCCAGCAGCTGGGGGAAGGCGCCGGGCGGGCGGCCCTGCGAGGGGAAGGTCCTGCTCCTGCGGCGGGCGCAGCCCGTCCTTGTCCCCGGCTTGGGCCAGCCCCGCGGCAGGGAGCTCGGTCTCGGCGGCACTCGCCTCTGTGAGCCGCCTCTGCTGCTCCCGGGCACATTCCAGTGGCTGCGGCTCTGCACGGACCTCGCAGCGCCCCGGGGCACCGGCTGCCTCTGGGGACAAGGCCAGCAGTGCCGGGCACCCGCACAAGGAGAGCGGTGCGGAGCCGGGAGCTGCGCGCACCGCTCCGCTCCCGTGCGTGCGCCTGCGCTCCCGGCTCATCTCCCAGTGCGGACACCTCTCCCCGATCACTGCCTGCTGGAGCAGGGCCTGTAGCAACTACAGGGGCTAAGCTGGGCCTGCTGCTCGGCTGGGAACACCAGCGGGGTCTGGACAAGCCCAGCTCCGCTCGGAAATCTCCCCCAAGTCCTCACTGACACTAACTCTCAAGCTTTGAAAAGCTAGCATCGCGGCCTCAACTTGCTTTTCTGGCTGCTTTCTAGCCTTTACTAACATGGACTGAATTCAAACCATCTTTTCCTTTGATATTTAGGCCCAGGGTGGCTGCAATCATCTTACTTCTGTTCGCTCATCATTAGGCGCGTGCTGGTGTGAGGAGTCTGGGCAAGGACCCAAAACGCCCTGGTCTGCACCGGGTGCGGAGATGGAGGCAGCTGCCGGAGCCGGACTGGCCGGGCTGGGCAGAGCAGCGGCCACACGCTGCACGTCGGCATTGTGGCCAAAAGCCGGGAGCAGGATCCCACAGGGAACGTTGCAAAGCCTGCGAGGAGAGGCCAAGAGGAAGGGAGGCTGCAGCGCTGTGAGGGCTGAGGAGAAGCGTAAGAGGGGAGAGGTCCTCTTATGGGGAAACATCTTCCGTTAGGGAAGAACACTTCCCTAAGCGTTCCCCTTATGGGGAACACTTCCATTAGGGAAGTGCTGCAGTGGGGGAAGGAGGAGAGGCAGTAAAGGGGAAGGAGGCCAGGTCTGTCCCCCTGGGATCGCTCCGTCCTCTGGGAAATCTCCATAGGATTTCCCCTGGAATCAATGGGGTTGGCTTTGCCTCCTGAAGGAAGACCCACTAGGAGTGAGATGGAAGACTCCGAGGTCCCCAGAGCTCGACCTGGGACGTGCAGACGGTATTTCAGTCTGGGCATAGTTTGAATTTCGTGTAAAGCGCTGGAGATCTTGATAACTGCGGTTTCCGTGACCTGGAACACGCTGCCCCTGGTACCAAAACAAGGTGTCGGTCCCTCCCTTTTGCAAAAGTACCTGGCACAGGTGGGGAACACGTAGGTCCACAGGAAGCAGTAAAGTCTAATTTTCTATAGTTTGGGATTCTGTCATCTTTTTTTTTTTCTTTTTTGGATTGGCCAATAGTTTCCCAAATTGCCGGGGAAAGGAACGAGGTGGGAGGCAGTAGATGGTATCAAGCTAGCAGCGTTGCCCAACCCTCCTTCCCCTGGGAACCGGGGCTGCAGTGTCTGCAGTGGGGCACCGGAGTCACCGCGGCGTTCCCCCCCTCTTCCCTCTCGCGTGACTCACGCTCTGCTTTGAGCACACGGCTTCATGTCTGCGCATCTCCGCCTCTCCGCGTGTAAAATCAGAAAAACATCTCCCCGTTTAACGAGCCCTTTTAAATTCTAATGCTGAAGTAGGCTCCACCAAAGCGGCTGCCTTTGACCACTTATGGCAGCTCATGATACATACAGCTTTTCTGTAGAGACCAGCTTCGATTTAGGAAGAATTAGTTTTTTCCTATGCAGAGATGCACTTACATACATACATACATGTATATATATTCCAAATATATGCTTTTTATAGCTGATAAATAAATAAATATTGCTGCCCCTGAGTAGGGAGGGTTGCTTGGGATCTAAATAAACCTTGCAGGAATGCTCCATCTGCGTGTTTTTGTGACAAACGCGGAGCACATCTTGCGGTTGACCAGCAGATCGTATTAAGCAGTTCTAAGGCCAGCAAGGTGCTCCCTGTGCCCTGGAAGACGTGAGCTGTTGCAGAAGGTTTCCTCTTGATCTCCAGCAGGTCGTCATCCACCAGCGGCTCTGCAGGCACCTTGCTCAGCTCCCAGGAGGTGTTTCTCATATAAGAAACACGAATTCTGGGCACTGCTGAAGACCTCTGGGTGCATACAGTCAAACTGTAGGGAATGAACAGCCTCTTAAGGCAAAGGCAGAAGTAATTGCTTGCATAAGCAGAAATCTAGCTTGAGTCTTAGTTGATTCTTTGCCCCAGGAAGCACTGTTTTCTGTTTCTTTTTGTTATGTTTTGTTGTGTTTTCCTTTGGTGGAGATCACTAGTTGCTCTGTGAAATTCAGGTGGGAATGGAGGTGGCTAAAAGTTTGTCAGTGAAGGAAGCAATCTGACCTTAATGCCTTCCCCAGCTTCCTGACACCCTCTCTAGATCATGGCTGGGCCACCACATCTTCTGCTTGTGCCTCCAGACCACGCACCTGGTTGGAAGCAAAATCCTCCTCGTCCGAATGTTCGACAGAGATGATGCTGGGCCCCAGCTCATTTCTCTGATGGACAAAATGCAGGCCCATAGAAAAAAAGCGTGTTCTTCTGTTAGCAAAACACGGCAGCCCTCCCAGCTGCACAACAGCCTGCACTGGAGAAAGGGCAGTTTGCAAATACAGTGCCCAGTCGAGCGAGCGGGGACCTGACGCAGCATCTGCTGGTTATGGTTAGAATCGGCAAGCAGGTTATGGTGGCGAGCGTGGCTGAGCTGTGCCCTGATCCCTGGGGGAGCCGAGCTCCGGAGCCGGCAGCTCCAGAGGCTGGGACGGCGGCTGCGGCTGCGGAGCCGAGGGGGCAGGTCCGGGGCTCCCCTGCTCCCGCAGGAGCGCGGCTCTCGTGGCTCCCGGCATGTGTTCACAGACGAGGGCGTGCAGCGGGAGTGGGAAGAGCTATTATCTGATTACACCAACTCCCTGCCTTAATCTCCCTACCCCAAGCTAGGCAACGAAAGCCAAACTGGAGATAAGAGGGGAGGCAAGAGGCCGGGATGACTCACGCTCCCCGGAGCCCAGGGCCAGCCCAGGGATGCAGCTCCCATCGCCTGAGGATGTGCAGCTGGAGGACGGGCCCCGTGTCCATATCCCATCTCGGCGTCCCTCCTCCCGCATCCGCAGCAGGCTGCCCGCAGCTCCGCACCCCGCGGCCGCAGGGCAAGGTCCCCTCCGTCCCCAGCAGGACAGAGCACGGCCAAGGCACCTCCGTGGGGCTGTGCCATGGGGATTATGAGCCACAGCCTCCTCAGGTGGCCACGGTGCTGGCCGTCCCCATCCCCGTCCCCATCCCTATCCCTGTCCCGGTCCCCGTCCCCATCCCTATCCCGGTCCCCGTCCCCGTCCCCGCGAGCACCGGGCGCGCGACGCGGCGCCCACGCCCGCCCGCTCCCAGGTCGTGTTTATCCTTTGTGATACTTTCACATGAGAAACAAATAAAGGCTGATGCTATCTCCGGGAAGAAAGAGCTGAGGTTACTCCCCTGACCTGATTAATGCAAATAAACCGAGCGGGATCCTGTCGCCCCGGGCCTGCAAATTTAATATCTGTTAAACTGATTCATTTCATGCTGTTTTAGCCTCTCGCCCTGTGACTGCAATTACCTCTGATGCTCTTGCTAGGCTATCGGTGCTGACTTCCCCCGCCCCTCACGTGATGGGTTTGGCTTGGTTTTGTTTGTTTTGCTGTTTTGATTTTTTTTCTCCGTGTGGTTTAATTTCCTTTGAGTTTATTAATGAGCGCCCAGGGGCGGGGGAACGCTGGGGTAATGTTTCCTCTTTGCATGGTCTGGCACCTCGGCCACGTAATTCCCTGTTTATTGGCTGCCCGGGGAGGGGATTAGAGGAAGCGGATGCAGGCCGGGCCGTGGGAGGACCATGGGAACCTCTTTCTCCTTCCCCGCGCCCAGGCTCGGCCCTATCTGCCCTGCATCTCCCGCGCCCTTCCCCGGTGCTTCCTGACCGTCTGCCGCTGCTCCGAGCGCTGCCGTTGTGGCAGGCTCAGGAACAGGCTCAGGAACAGGCTCAGGAACAGGCTCCAAGGCGCCTGACTGCAGCAGGTCGCTGCACGCCCCGCGCGCCGGGCGGGCGCTGCTGCGGCGCTGCTTGCTCCCGGCTCGCTCGCAGCCTCGTTGCAGCGATCGGGGCCCGAATCCGCAACAAGCCACAGTGGCCAAGTCCGTCCAGTGGCAGCAGCAGGTCTGCTGGGAACAGGGCCATTCCCGAGGCTAGGAAGGGCAGCATGATTCCCAGCTAACCCAGCGACCGGGGAGCACTTGGTGAAACTAAGAGGCAGGGAACGGACGTGGCGCTTGCAGCAACACGAGGTTCAGCTGGTGCCGGTGCCGCTGGGTCTCTGCGCTCCCGGCACCACGTGCCGCTCGGCAGGGAGGCTCCGGGCCAGGGCCTGCCCGCTGGGTGCTCCTTGCGGAGCTCCACATCCCCAGGAGGAGAGGGATGGCCCGGGAGCCCCAGCCGCCGAGGCTGCGAAAACCCAGGCAAAAGCTGCAACAAAAAATGCATCTCCAGGGATCAGGAAGGCAGAATAGAAAGAAAAGGAAATAATTTATCTGCTGAAACAAATACTAACAAGCTGATTGCCAGACGGCTGGGATTCTGGGGGCACGGGGTTTTCTCCAGTGCCTGCCGTCTCCCGTTGTCCCGCGAGGCCGGCAGTGCCGGCACCTGCGCCGGGGCTGCATCCGCACCCGGGGCGCACTGAGGCGGCTCTCAGTCCACCTCTCACCACTGCAAACTCATGTTAAGGAGGATAAAATCAAGCTCATGACCGGCCTTTGTAATTGCTGAGCAGGGCTGGGCGGGAGGCTCTTGTGCTCCCTGCTTGTTTCCCCCTTCCTTAGCGCTGGGGCTGTCAGCGCTGCTCCTGCTCCAGGACGGGAGCAGCCTGTGTGGTTCAAAGGCTTGTTCTGCAGGCTGGGCTTGGGGGGATTATTTTTTTTTCTCCTCCAAACCACTCTAAGTTTTGGGTGAAGGTTCAGTTTCATTTTCCTTATTCCAGCTCATCTGCCCATCCCTAAAGCAACCATCAGAGCAAGCACATAGGGAAAGGGCACATTCACCAATGCAGGGGCAGCTGAGCGCGCCACAAACAGCAAGTGACACTGGAGCAAGGATTTGCATAATCCGGTAAGAAAGCCTCCTTGCTGAAAAGCCAAAGCAAGTGGCACGGAAAAGCACACGCCTGAATGGGAACTCTGGACCTAGATGGCTACAGACACGGGATGATAAATCAGGGGCCTTGGCACAAATGCTGCAGCACGCTCTCCAGCCCCGGCGCTGCATGTGCTTTGATGCAGGGCCCTTTCCTCAAGCTCACGGAAGCTCGGATCTGCCCTCGCAGCATCCACATGGCAAGTCGTGACGTGAAGGGCAGGTGCTCGAGTGGGAGCCGCTCCGAGGGAAGCCGGGAGCAGGCGGGAGCAGGCGGGAGCAGCGGCCGGTGCAAACACCTCCCCGTGCGAGAGGTGTCTCGGCAGCTGGGACAGCCCGAGCTCAACGCCGGGCAACGTGCACATTCAGGCCTAAGAAACCCAGGGAGGGGTTTAATAGCGGCTGGCGGTTTACAAAGGAAACAGCTACCCCTGTGAAAGGATGAGTTGAGCTACACATTAAAGCGCAGTTTCTAGGCGTGTGCGGGCTGGAGCTGCCCTCCTCTCCTGGCCGACCTTGGTGGGCTCGTCCCACCTTGCTGCGCTTGGTTTGTGCTCAGCTCCTTCCCCTAAGGGATGGATTTGCGGCTTCGCAGATCCGAGCTGGCTGCGTTTGCTGGTGTTTGTGCATATCTGAGATGCTCCGGCGGGATGTGTTAGAGGAAGGGAAGAGGAATGAAGAGCCAAAGGGGATCCGTTTCTGTCCTGGGAGGGGATGCAGAAGCAAAAGGAGCTTCAGGGACCGAGCGCTGGGATAAGAAGGATGCGGATAGTGTGGAGGGGAGAGCAGCAAGGAGCATCGGCAGGTCTCCACAACGTGACCTGTGCTGAAAGATTCGGGTCTGTTTAGTGTAGGGGAGAGAGGACTGAGCGTGTCCCGCGCGGCACAGCCGGACAGTCCCCCGTATGTCCTTCCGACGGAGCTTGTGGCCGAGGGTATTTGATCAGACCACTCACTCTCCGGCCATCTGTGTCCTGCACAAATCCGGCTGATTCCTGGTGCAGCTCCGCGCCGGGCAGCGCCCTTCCCGGAACACGGAGCACGTCCTGTTACCGGCGCTGCAGCCCACGCGGAGGAGCCGGCGCTGCCGACGTCCCCGTGAGCCGCAGCCCGCGTCCGCGCCCCGTGCAGGGGGAGGATTTAAAGCCCATTCTGCAAATCAGTGCCTTGGATACTAATATAAGGAACTTAAAAAAAAAAAAAAAAAAGGAAGAAAGAAAGGAAGGCAAGGAGATAAAAACCCCGTCATTTACATTTCTAAGGAATATGAAATTGTGCTTTTGAAAAAAAAAGCAATTTGTAAACTTTAGATAGCAGTAAATTCCTTGTTTTTTTGGATACAATACCAGCTTTGCATATGCGTTAAAAGAAAGAGGGAGAGAAAATAACCCTAAAGCATCCTGCCCACTGCATTAGCTTTTAAAATAAAACCCATTTATATATAAATGTTGGCTTTTTTCCCAGTCTCTGTAGAAAAGCTTTTCTATATTAAATGCTACAATGAATTAAATTAACCATAATGATTTCTTTGTGAATGGAAACCCTTTTTCCTGTGTGACATGTTTTTGATCATTTTTTTTCCCGGTTACAACAACTCGTACTCCTATCAAGTTGAGGATTTTGGTTTGTTCTGCTCTTCGCACAATGCAATACAATTAGGATTTGCACTTTCTGTTCTTCAGAAGAATAACTCGCGGCTCCTCCTGGCACTGTGTGTGTGTGCAGGGGCGCGGAGCCTTTCACCAGACCCGCTCCCACCTGCAGCAGCGGGTCCGGCGGGTCCGTCAGCTCCGGTGATGCCGGGCGCCCTTCCCCGGCACAGGCCAGGATGGCACTCGGCAGGGTTCATTTCATATATGTGTGTGTATATTTATTTATATTATTTACATTTATATTTATATTTATATTCACATTCCCATTCACATATTTTTATATATTTATTTATATATATGTTTATATAGCGATAATAAGTGTTTATGTTTTTATTTATGTATTTGTATACGTATATTTTAAAATCCCCGTCTACTCATGATGCAGGGCGGGGAGGAGGATCCTGCCCCTGAGGAGCACTTTGAGTTGCTGCAAAGGAAAATTAGGTCAGTGTTTTGATGTGAGCGATGTGGACGGCAACCCACTTCTTCTCTGGATCCCTCGTAGCAAGTGACGAGCCTGCGCCTTCCTCCCAGCTCGATTCCCCTGCTTCTCCTCCTTCCCCCACGTGTCTGTCAGTCCCTCTGTGCTGCCCCATGGCAAAGCCCAGATGCTGCATGAAGAGGGGAAGGTTTCGGTGGATCCAGTTAGACGTCGCATCCCGGCGGAGCTGCGGGATGCTCGGCCCCAAACCGGGGCGTTACAGAGAGCAGCGCTCAGTTTTGCTCCCTGTGCCGGGTCGGGCTCTCGGGGTGCAGCAGGGACGGGTGCAGGGGCAGAGCAGTGTCCCCAGGGCACTTTCCTTGGCCACCTCCCGCTCCTCCCAGCCCCTTCCCACAGGAGTCTCCGGGTCCCTTGACTTCATCCAGGCCAAGCCTGGAGCCGCGTCCCGGGTCTGTTGTCCCACAGAGCCGCGGGCACAGCCTGTGTTCAGCTCACTTGGGAAGCTGTTCCAGCTCAGCAAGAACCATCACAAGGGTTTTTTCTCTCTCTGACACTCAGCCCCCCTTTGCCCAGGCTGGATTTAATTTCAGTGCTTCTCTCCAGGGCCCTTGAGCAACGATGTCCCTCGTCCCACTGCACGTCACCAAATGTTCTTGGGCAGCAGCAAGACCCTCATTCCCCCGGACCTGCCTCCTCCTCCGAGACGCTGGAGTCCAAGGGACCCCGGGGGCACCGCGGTGCGCTGTGACACAGCATCGCCCTGCCGAGGGCTCAGGACACAATAACCCAAGCCCTATTTCAAGAAACCAGCCAGCTGGAGGCATTCGGAGTCATTTGCTTTAGTGCTGGCACTTCCAGAGGTGCAGAAGTCCCCCGTTTTGGAGAAGATCCTGTGTCCCAAAGGCCCCGTCGCTGGCGCAGGCTCCACGCAGGCTCCGTGCCCGCGGTGCCATCGCAGGCTCCCTGTTTCCTAGGCAATATTTTATCTCTCATCTCAGTGATCAGCATAATGAACATTTTTATTCCTGCATAAATAGCACCTGAAAGAAACCCCATTTAGTAGAGAATTACCAAACTGAGAGAAAACGCCTGATGCGGAGAATCCCCCCAGGACTTTCCCTCAGGATGGAGATTGGCTGCTGCTCCTGAAAGGACAGATTTCTCAGCTTGTGTTGGAGTAAGAAAGTGATTGTGGAAGGAGCAAGAAGCGGTTGCAGCAGCTCCCCCGGGTTCGGAGGGGAGCAGCCTCAGTGAGGGGCAGAGTTCCCGCTGCCAGTCACAAAACCGCTCCGAGGAGGGTGGGGATCAGCCCCGGGAGAGGGAATCCCATCTCTTGCACCTGGAACACGGTCGGGAGGAGGAGGAGGGTCAGGTTTGCGGTAGCTGCTGCCCCTCGTCACAGCTCCCATGGGAGTCACGGGCAGGGATGACACAGGGGTGGCACGTGCTGCCGGGAGCCACCTTGCACGAGAGGGTGCAAATGAAACACTTCAGCAGGATGAGGGGAGAGGGATGAGGGGAGGAATGCAGGCCAAGCTCATTTTCCGTGAAAGGGAAGCCCTTAGGCCGCAGAACTCCCATGTATCTGCTGTTTCTCGCGATGGGGGGTCTCTGGGCACAGCCCAGGCTGCACAAACACCAGTCTGGAGAAAATGAGAGTTTCCCAACTGCCTCCTCAAATAAAACACACAGGAGGCCTGTAGCTGCAAACCGGTAATATCCTTGAGGACAGAAACCCAAAATCAGAGATTAAAGCAAGCCAGGCACGAGCCTCCATGCAAGCAGTGGTTTTTGGTGCATCAGTCTCTATCCTCACTCTCCTTCCCATCCTGGACCCGAGGTGGTTTCAGGGATTGAGCCTCGCTCCTCCTGGAGCCTCACTCAGGCTCCCTCCTTCCCACATCCCCAGTCCTACAGGGAGTCCCCCTGCTCATCCCACTTCCCTCCTTTCTTCCAGAGAACCAGGTCCCTGCGTTCATGCTCAGGGCTGACAAAAGGCAGCCGTATTAGGACTATTTGCCATAAAACAGTGGCACAGCGCTGTCCTCAGAGCCTTAATTTAGATGATTTAGGGTCCTTTTATTTAGTTTTCGCCCATTTGCAGCTGCAAAGAGGCTGAGAAGCGAGGAGCCGCTCTCCGCGGCATCGACAGCGCTGATCAATCGCCCGCAGCCGGCGCACGTGGCTGCGCAGGCAGAACATCTTTTTCCCTCCTAATGAGGTGCTCCATTCGGCTCCGCGGGCTCCGCGTTTGCAGTGGCAGGGGTGACATTTCCCGCTCACGAGGGCGATGCCGCGGGGAGCGGCACATGCCGAGAGCTGGGGGGACACAGGGGATGCGCAGAGGCCTCTCGGTGTCACCTCGGCACGCCAATCCTGCAGCCGGAGGCTCGCGGGCCGGCCAACCTCCTTGCCAGCCTCAGCAGCGGCCAGCGCCTCCGCCACGGGCAGCCCGGGAGCACTGAGAGCCTGGATGAGGGAGGAACGGCGAGGGAAGTGGGGAGAGCATCCCTGGCCGCTGGGGCCAGGCCTGAAGAGCAGTGGTGAGGGACCGCACCAGCAGCCGTGGGAAGCAGCCCTGCAAGCGAGGAAGAGCTGGCGGGTCTGCAGTGCCCGGGGCTGCGGGGGCACCCCCTGCCCCTGCCCCTGCCCCTGCCTAGCACCACCCGCCTGCTCTGCCCGCCGTTTGCTCAAACGTCCTGTAAGAAACCCAGGCCAGCACACCAGCCACGGCTGCGGGGCCGCGGGGACGGAGCCGTCTGCCTCGCGCGCACCGCAGAGCGAAAAGAGACAGTGTTGGAGAGCATCAGAGTCAGCAGAGAGCCCAAGTGTTATCTGTCATGTGCAAAAATCTCCCCCGTGATTATTGCGGCTTAATGCAATAACAGGAGCTTGCAGTTAAGTAGTACCAAATGCAGCCGATTCCCGCGGCCGCGCTGCTGCCGGGCCCGGCATGGGAAAGCGCCAGGGGTTAGGGCAAGGAGAGCGCCCTTATCTCCCCGCCTGCAAGCCGAGATCCGCTGAAAGGTAGCGCACGAGAAGCTGCTGCTCTTGTTGTTCTTGGTTTCCTCTGTTTTTTTTTCTTACCACCTTCCAGATGCTACAGAATCCCCAGATGCCGCCGCAGCAAAGTTCTTGCATTTTTAACTTTAGGAAACATAATTGGGTAACTGAGAATAATGACTAAAGAGCGCAATAAATCATGTCTACACCTGGCTCGGACGGGGGAGGGCAGCTCCGAGCGCCTCTTCCCTCGCTAATGAGCAGAGATGGAGCAGCGGCACCAAAGGCTCCCGCGTCAGCAGATCCGCTCGAGCCGGGCGGGGGTCCCGGGCCCGCGGAGCCCCCGAGCGGGGCGGCCCACGGGGACCTCGCGGTGCTGAAACTGCCCGCGCTGCTCCACCGGCCTGGGAACGCGGCGGATTTAGAGCGAAATGTTGCTGTGTTGATAGGCGGAGACGTTTTTACATCCCAGCAGTCACTTTTGACTGCCCTCTGCCGCTCTCACCTTCGCTGCTGCATAAACGCAGCAATACCCGTTGCTACACCGCAGGGCTTAGAAAGCGGCAATTATCCGGGACAGGAAACTGCGCTAACTAGGTGGAAGTTGTTAATGTTGCTTTTATTTGCTCATTTATGCAGCTAGCAAGACCCGCATCCCACCTGCGAGCTCCAGACGCAGAGCGGAGCTGCATCCGAGCTCCCTGGGGTGCTCCATCCTCCCGGGGTACGGGGAAACCCCTGGCTGGGGTGGTCTGGGGGCTCCCCGTCTCCTCTGCACAGTCCCAAACACCGTGCAGAGCCAAGCAAGCAAACCCGGAGCCGAGCAGGGGGTAACTCTCATTTCATGGTGTTTTCCCTGAACGGTCCCAGGCGCAGCTGCCAGGAGGCTTCCCACTATCCGGAGCAAAGCAGGGCCTCCGTCTGTGGGGATTTTTGATTTTATTTTAAGTACACTTTATATCCAGTCACCCAGTGTTGTGGGTAGAGACCCGCCGGGCAGTTCAGGATGGGTCCCTCAGCACAGTTTTTGGTGGTGTTTTGCAGCCCGCCTCCTCCTCTGTGGAGACAGTGAATCGTGTGACATGTGGCGGGAAGCCCTGCAGCGATGTTACCACAAGGATGGAGACGGTTCACACTGGTTATCGGCATCGGATGCTGGGGAGAGCCCGTACGCGCTGCTCCATCGCGATGTCTGCAGGCCCGGGCTCAGGGTCGTGCTGCTAAGATGCTTCCATGACGCGTTCCTCCCAGCCTGGAAGTTTATCTGCTGGTTCGGATGAGATGCTTGTCTCGGAGCTGACAGACGGCTCTTATCTCTGCCGCTGCTCGAGCACTGCCAAGGCTGGGAAGTTTGTGGCAAAAGCACGAGAAGAAGTTGGGCGGCTGGGAGCCTGAGGTTTCTCTTTGAAGCTTTTGCACCTTCCTTGCCAACACTGCCAGCCCGGAGCTTTTGAGGACCTGTACACGGGAGCGGGAGCAGATTCACTTCCCAGAGCCTCTCCCTCTACGGACACATGGATACACAGCTCCAGTGGCCACACGCTGCTCACCGCCCTGCTCGGTGCCCTTGGCGCCGGGATGCAGCGCCCGTCGTCCTCCTCCTGCTCCCTGCAGCGCAAGGGCAGCGTGGAACCAACGCACCGGCCACGCGCTGCCTGCTCCTTCTCGCCAAGCCCTGCGTGCCGCGATGCCCACGCTTGACAAGAAAACTTCTTAACCAGCTTTTTGTGCATCGCAGTCTCGCCCGCCTCTCCCTGCTGCAGAAAGGAGACCCGCGGGACCACCCATCCCCTGGGATCCATGGCCAACAGGGCATTTTCTTGGGATCCTTCGCTCTCCAAGAGCAAAGTGTTGCTGTAGCTATTGTATGTAGAAGCTTGTTAGTTGATTAACCACCCTTGGAGGCCGACAGACCAATTGTTTCCCTGAGTGGCTTCAATAAGAAGCTGGAACAATGAGATACACAGAGACAAAGGCTTTAATGGGTAATTAATTGTTCCAGCGTGTAAAGTTTCTGTGCAAGGATCCTGGTGAATCAGAGTTTCCAATTTCCACCCCTTGTGCAATGTGACGGAACAGCGAGACAGAAACCCTGGGCTGGATCGGGAAGGCTCTAAAGGAGAGGCCGGGGACGGAGGGACGGGAGCGCCGCGTGCCGGGAGGCTCCGCGGAGCGGCTGGGGGTGCCGGAGCGGCAGGACGGTGCGGGGCGAGACCTGGCGTCGTTTCTTGCTGCTGTTTGGACCGAAAAAGCCCATTTTGCCCTGCTTATGTGCCTGGGGTCTTTGCCTGCCCGCCTCCAGCTTCCTCACTAAAGGAATGGTGCCGTGGCACCCCGTCCCTGCCGTGACACCCCGTCCCTGCCGTGACACCCCGTCCCTGCCTGCTCTGTCTGCGCTTTGACGCCCAGCAGGGTCCAGGTTGAGCTCGGCAAAGGCTCCGTGCAAGGCGCTGAGCAGGGCGGGCGCAGAGCCCCCAGGGCCGGCTACAAGAGCACATGCTCGCACATACATTAGAGGCAGGCACATACTAAGCACACGCACATGCATATTAATCACTTCTATCTGTCTGTCTCCCTCTCTCGCTTTTCTAAGCTGTGCTTCAAGCCAAAGAGATTAGCTGATCATAGCCAAATGCATGCTACAAAGCAGACTTCAATGGAGCCCGGGTATAATGGTAGATTACATTAGAGAGAACAGACAGACGTGTCCTTGTCATCCCAGGTTAATATGACTATAGATTAATGCTGTAGCTGTTGATTGTTATGGAAATCCCTCCATTTAGCTCGTTCCTAAAGCACTGACAGTTCTATCCTTGAATTCGGAGCAGGGGTGGAACTTGTTAATGGATTTCATTTTCCTGCAGGAAGCCAAGGCATTTAAAGGGAGAGCGGACGCGAATTTGCTGACTTTCTGGAAGCGTTCCAGCCTGCATCGAGTCAGCGCGGACACTTAATCCCTTGCTCAGATTCCAAGCGCTGCAAAGATCCATGCTGGTCTTGCCTCCCGTGCAAGAAGGGGGACTCAGGTGTGGGGATGTGCGGGCGGCTCCGGCCCCGGGTACCGCGTGTCCCGCCGCATCCCCGGGCCCCTGGGCTTGGAGCCCCCGATAAGGGATGGGGCTCCCCTCTCTGCCCCGCTTTCGCAGCAGCCAACCCAGGGAAATCAAAGCAAAACATTAAGAAGTGACCTTTTCTACAATATTTTTTCACAGTGGAAGTGGTCATTTGCAGGGATGGCATGTGAATTTGAACGCAAACCCTGGTGAGGGGGTAGAGCAGCTGTGCGAGGTGGCTGCGACCTCCCAGGATCACACACAAATAGTTGCTTGCTCTCCACTTCCTGCAATACCTCTTGTTTTGGGGAGATTTCCATAAATCAGCTAAACCCCTCAGGGACAAGGTCGATTTTTTTTACACTGTTTTTACACATTTTTACACATTCTCGGCATACAGGATACCTGAATTTGCTGGAGCTCTGGGATACTGCTGCGACATAGCAAGGATGCTGGTGAACCCCCTGCCCTGGCTGGTCCCATCCCCAGGGGTTACGTGTGCTTGGGGTCCCAAGCCCTGCTCGGCCCTGCCACACTTGCTCTTCCCTGCGGATTGGCGCTTGCCCCGCGGCTGGGAGCACAAGGGCTTGCTGTGGAGATGTCCCTGCTGTCCCACACACCGCACTGGGGCTCCAGGTGGAGGAGAAAACAGCAGGAGCAGAGGAGAATCCGCGGGAACAAAGCTCCCCTTCTCATGCAAATGTCCCCGGTGGTGACAGAATGCCAGGCAGAGGCACACAGGGGCTCCCAATATCCGATAGAGATGCTGCATTGTTTCTAATTAATTAGCATGTTTTTCAAAGCTTTCCACGAGGCATCAGCAGCTTTTGGAGGGCGTTTTGCCAATGAGCATTTAAATGGAAATCCCCCTGAGATACAGAATACTCTTTGCAAGATCTTGCTGGAAGGTAGATTCTTCCCAGGGGAAACCGTCCCCTATCTCCTTGTTTAATTTGTGGGCTTATTTAGATCTCAAATCTGGGGAGATTATTGTGCACGCCAGTGACGCCCCGTGTGCCCGAATGACGGCCTGTCTCGCGAGGTTCCCCCTCGCTTTGCTTGAAAATCCTCCTCGCGCAGGAAAGCAGCAGCCCCTGCCTTGCCCCTGCTCCCCTCCCCTCCAAACCTGCACACGCAGGCGGGTCCCGCTGCCCGTGCACGGACACACGCTGACTTTCCGCTGCAGAGAACGCGGTTGCTCTCGGCAGAGTCCCGCAAATGCACCCCGCTCACGCTCACGGCAAAATCCCCCGGCAGCTGCTCCCCGGTTCCCTACGAGAAGGCGGCCGTCGCTTTCTAGGTGACATCTTGCACCCTGCCGTAAGCTGGAGCAAAAGCAGGTGTTTGGTTCTGGGTGATATTGTGCGCCTCCCAGGAGGTTTGGCGTCTCCCAGGCACCGGAGTCTAAGCAGACCTGTGCGGTCTATCGCTGTCCCAAAAGGGAATGTGTTTGAAGCGGCAGGTTTTGAAAGCTTCACCATTCCAGGCTCATCTTCTCCGCGTGAGCTTTTGGAATAAGCCTCCCAATGGCTGAGGGGGAGCAAACACCAGCAAAGCAGATTTGGGTCCAAGCTATTAGTCCCGTGTACACAAAGCGAACGAGCTCCTGCTGCGGGCACAGGGTAGATGGGTGCCTTGGTCACCTGCACTCTTTAATTTCCTGTGATCATTGCGAATGCCACGTGTGTGAAACCAGCTAAGGTGGGGAGAGAAGCCCCAGCTGAGCGTGAAGGGGCACAGCACAAACCTAACAAGTGCAAACACAGCAAGACTTTCTCCTGCGGTGGATGAAGGGAACCCAAGAAGTAGTGTGAGGGGCTGCCTGGAAGGGGGGTTAAAAATGAGTGTGTTAATGCAGCAGGTGGACTTCCTGATCATTTACAGACTGAAACCGTGCAGGAGCATTTGGCACTCAAGGTTATCAGAACTTGGTTCCTAAATGGACATTTAGCCACGCTCACCATGTGGTCTGGTATTTCAGGAGCAATAAAGATTCTCAGTTCTTGGTGACTTCCCGGGAAGGCTGCACGGGCGGCTTGCGACGGCCCCGCTCCGGAATGCAAAGGCAGGTTTGGCCTTTTCCCGCACTGCGTTGGCCGGCGGCTGCAGGTGCTGGCGCTGGTGCCAGGGAAGCAGGGCAAGAGCCTCCTCCAACGGGCGAGGGCGGCTCTGGAGCCCTGCGCTGCCGTTGCCGCTCCTGTTCCTGTTCATGGGGCAATCCAAACGCTCCTTCCCGGGTGAGACCACATCGCTCCAAGCTGAAGCTTGGACCTGGGCCTGAGACCAGGCTGCCACCTCTGACTCGAACGCGCACGATTTCCTTTACAACGGAAGCCGCAATTTGCTGTTTTCGCCAAGGACGCGGAATTTCATGTTGGCTTATTGTGCGGGCATGCATTTGTGAGATTTTCATGGCCCTGTGATTTATGCTGGGGCCTGAGTTATAACTCACATTTCTGTTTAAAAGCTAAACACCCTAATAGTGGTGGCTATTACTGTCATCACGTACCAGCCGCTCTTCTGAGATTCAATCTAGCCAAAGCTGGCCTACGTGATATTATCTGTGTATTTGACTGCCTGATGGAGCCTTCTTTATTTTTTCTTTCATATATTTCTGTCTCAAGGACTGTTTTCCAAGCAGCAATTCATGTCCCCTTCAGTCATCAGTGAAAACAATCAAGCTCAATTTTATTTTTGCCAGAAATCAAATGCTAAATGAGATCTTAGAATCATAAACAAGAAAGATGCAGACAAATAGGAGGGAATTCAGAGAAGAACAGCAGGGATGATTAAGGGGCAGGAGGGGCTGACTGATGGGGAAAGATTAAAAGAAGTAAATACAGCTAGGCTAGTAGAAGACTAATGGGGAACATAATGGGAATATCCGAAGGGTGTAAATACTGAAGAGGAAGAAATATTGTTGAGGGTGGATCAAAGGCATTGGAGCTAAGAATAGAGGTGCTGATCCTCAACAAAGCAAAATTGAGACCCCAAAGCAGAGATTTTCTCTCTTTCTGCTGTGTGCAATACCACGGGCTTTCCCGAGGCGAGTGGTACTAACACTGCTGCTCAAGGCTTTCAAGCCTACAGAGAACATCCCTTAAATAAATTATTGCTATTGGAACATTTTCAGCTTTATGCCATCCTTGCCCATAACTAGTCGAGATGAATGAATGATCCATGATGGATAGCTTACTCCAAAGAGTTTTGCTGCTGACATTGCTCACACGTTGCCAGTGAATAGATCACGCTTTCCTTCAATTCATCTATTACCTCAGGTTTTCTGATTAATTTTTTCTTTGTGAGCTGTTTTATTCTCCGGACTGAGCAAGCAGGCTGCGCTGGACAAGTGCAGGGTGACAAGCCCTGCGCTCCTGCCCTGCGCTCACATGCAGCTCCTCCAGCCTGGGGATCCGGGAGAAGGAAGCTGGAGCTTGGAGCCTGCAGGAAGACACTCCTCTAGGGAAGGGGAGGAGATGAGCAGAAATACGGCATTCTACCAAAAGAAAGACCTTTCCTCTCTGGCTGCAGAAGCCCAATGTGCACTGTGGGGAGGACAGGGGAGACAGAACCAGCCTTGCCCCATAATGTCAGCCCTGGTACCTGGGATCTGTGCACACAAGCACCGAGCCTGCTCATATTCCATCCTGCATGGGGTGTTGCCCTGTCAGTCCTCTCCACACCGCTCCTCCTCTCCTCCTTGATCAGTGTTGTCGTCCCTGCATCCATCCTTCATGATCAGCACAGACCTCCCTGCATCTGTCCTTCCCACTCAGCACTGACCTCCGCACATCCTGCCCGCTGCCCATGCAAACCCAGCCCCAGCTGCTCCCTTCAGCTGCCTGCAGTTTGTCCCTGCCCTGTGCTGTGGGTCCCTTGGGCCCCCCGTGGGGCTCTCCCAGCTCAGTTTCATCTCCAACAGGCACAGCCCCATGGGTGGTGCCAGGTTCCCAGTGCAGCTCCTGCTGCATGAGCAGATGAGCCCAAAAATTCCAGGAGAAAGGATGACACAGAGAGAAAACTGGACTTGAAATAAGTAAACAGTGGTGTAAAAACATCTGGAAGGGGGGAATTAAGAGCATCCTTGCAGAGGAAGGTCCGCGGGGACCAGGGGGCAAGGGCAGCTCCAGCCTGTGCCGACGCAAGGACCATCATCCCCGTCCCTGCCGCCCCCAGCCGCTGGCTCCGCCGGCCGCGCCGGCACGGCGGGCGAACCCCCGAGCAAACACAAATGGGAAACACATTGGGGACTGCAGATAACAGCGGCGGACAGGCCCGGCCTGGCCTTCATTACGGCCAAATCGCTGCAATCGCTGCCGTCTGCAATTCCAGCAGACATAACTCTTTCTTCCGCCGCCCCCCGCCCCTGTTTCTTGTGTTTTCTCCTCGTTTGTGTTTACGGTGGAGCTAAAGGGTCTTGACAGGCAGCGTGGGACGGTGCTGGGGCCGTGACCGACCTCGGGGCAGGGTCCCCAGGCCTGGAGCCCGTGGCTGTTCCCTCCTGCAGCCGCAATCCTGGCTGTGTTGCACGAACGGGGACGTTTGGCTCTGATGCATCCCGGTAGGCGCCGGCGTGCCAGGCTGTGCCCTGTGCCAGGACTGTGCCCTATGCTGGGGCTGTGTCCTGCTCTGGGTCTGTGCCTTGTTCTGGAGCTGTGCCTGCTCCAGGGCTGTGCCCTGTGCCAGGACTGTGCCCTGTACCGGGACTGTGCCCTGCTCCAGGGCTGTGCCCTGTGCCGGGTCTGTGTCCTGCTCCAGGGTTGTGCCTTGTTCTGGAGCTGTGCCTGCTCCAGGGCTGTGCCCTGCTCCAGGGCTGTGCCCTGTGCCGGGTCTGTGTCCTGCTCTGGGTCCGTGCCTTGTGCCAGGGCTGTGCCCGCTCCGGGAGCATTGCTCCGCGGAGGCTCCTCGCCAGCGCCTGCTCCGGGACAGCGACACCGCCTCCAGGACCAAGAGGTCCCATGGGCTGGCAGGTGGCCCCAGTCGGATGATGGGGAAGTCCCTGGGATAAAAAGCGGCTGCTCCAGTCTGGAGTGATGCCCAGTGATGCCAATGAAGCCAAGGATGCCCAAGGCCCCCTGGGCAGGGCTGGCCAAGCACCTGCTCACAGTAACCCCGTGGGCCCCAAGCCCTTTCCAGCAGCTGCATTCCAGTGCTCTGCTCTGGAGGGGATGCTGCAGTGCACTGCAGGGAGCACTCGCTGCTCCTGCCCGGCTAACGGCCCTTGTCCCCGCGCCCCACGGCCTCTGCCACCCCGCCAAGCCACAGGGCTGGACCTGCTGCTCCCTCCTATCCCCACGTGCTCCAGGGGCTGGAACTGGCCAGGCTGAAATCCCACGCTTGTGCACACTGCTCCTGGCTCTCCCCTTGCTCACGCCGCTCACGGACACGGCCTGTCCTGCACAGCACCTGCCCTGATGCCTCTTCTTGCCACTGTTCTCTACAGCTCCCACCAAGAAAACCGGCTGGGAAAGCGGCAACTGCTTTGTCCTCCGTGCCAAGCAAGACTTCGTTTGTAGCACCAGGACACAAGGCGCAAGTGTGCTCATGTGCTGGGTAAACACTGCCTGTCACACGGGGAATCCAGTAATTTCTCAAAGGAGTTAAAAGGCTCCGAGCAATTAAGACAGCTCCCAGGCAGCTGGTGTTCATGCAAAGAGCATCTCGAGGGCTGGTGCCAACCGGGTGGCTTCCCAGGCCAGCAGGATCCGCCAGGGCCCCTGGCTTGGCAGGCTGGCCAGAGCAGGCTTGGAGGCTGGAGCTTCCAGTGGGACTGATGGTCCCGGTGCAGCTGTGTGTCCTGCCAGCAAGCCGAAGCACACAAGGTGGGGAGGACAGGGACTTGGGGTTAATTTAGTTGCAGGACGGCTGCTTGCATCTAAAGACGGAAATAATGAGCACTGTCCTCCCCGCAAAGGGTAGAAGGAACAACCATTAACTTTGCATAAGGGTCAAGCAGGAAGAAGAGGAGCGCCAGATTTCTGGGCAAGAGTTCAGCCTGAAAAACAGATCCTTCCGCCGCTACCTCTCTAAGCATCCCTCTCTCCCCCTTTATCTGTCTAAATCCATTTTGTTTTTCTATTCATTTGTCTCTACAATCTTCTCTTGCTCCCTCCCTGTCTGTCAAATTTCTCTCTCCCTTCATACCTGGAAAGGCTGAATTAAGGGGTTTTGAAAACCACTTTAGAAGACAGCCATCACCCATTGTTTTGCCAATGGCATATGGTGATAATAACAGTGCAGCAGCCCCAGACCTCCTGGCTTCAATTACTTTACAGGATCAGCTAATCCCAGTTAAAATTACCTATGTAACTGAAGAATAATTGTAAACTAGGCTCTCTCCTGGACTCTGGTTTTCTGAAAAATCGTTATTGAGTTGCTCCCTGTGCCAAGGCTGCAGAGGGATCAGTGGATGAGTAACAGGTTCTGGGAGATGTTGCCCGAGAAGATTGGTTTCTTTTCAAAGCAAACTCTAAACAGATGGTCCTTTCTTTTTTCCCCCTTTTTTTTTTTTTTTTT